>CM067068.1:10637656-10845156 GCA_033980235.1 Diadema setosum
ACACGCGCTTCACAGACCAATTTACTTTAAAGGGATGGTACAGTTTCGGATGAGATGGGGTTTTAGGTTTCCAACTTTTTTTGATGACAATTTTTTTCAGATAATGAGAAACCTCTTATGAAATACGAAAGAAAATTTTATTCTAAGAGGAATTAAAAGTCTACAGTATTTGATGAAAATTAGTTTTAAAATGGCCGAGATATCCAAAACAAAGCTATCCTTACAAAAGGCCCACCTTTTGTTTTACCTTGTTTTTGGATATCTTGGCCATCTCAAAACAGATTTTGCTCAAATAAACATTGAATTTCTCATAGAATTGTAGCCATATCATTTCGTAAAGTTATTTCTAGATATCTCGCAAAAAGTTAAAAGCTGAATTCTCAACTCGACCAATACTATACCATCCCTTTAAGGAGGTAGGAGGGGGAAAAATACAACAGACAAGGAAAAAATACAAAATATACATTTATGATTAATCAGTCAGTTATTAAAAGTGAAAGTCTTCAATGATTTTTGGTAACACTGACAAAGATTGTGAGTCCCTGATACTTTGAGGGAGCTGCTTTGGTATGCCATTTTGACAGCATGATGTCAGTTTTTGACCAGGTTTGTGAGATACTCCTAAAGAGCTCATAAGTAGAGTTTGAATTCCTCGACAGATTGATTCAAGAATGCTGATGGAGAAGCAGTGCCTGTTTGTCATCTCTGTGCTGTTTGTGGTGGAAAGAAGTCTAACGACATCCACCGAGCCAGAGAAAACGGTGGAGTACTACACCGAGCGATGTCTTGATGGGGTTAAGCACAAGGAGAAACCAGGTCCTGAAAGCAAACTCTTCAGTCAGGTATGCTTGTTACATATCATGTGACATTTCATCATCTTTGCTCTTTTTTACTTGACAGTATGGGTGTCAAATTGAGTCATTAGCAAAAGGGCATTTATAATTTGCATGCAAAACCAGGATGTTCTTCGCCATCTCGCTTTAAATTCATTGAAAAATGCCTATGAATGCACTCTGTGAAAATCCCATCTTGTTTTGGGGCTTTTATTTTTAGCTCACCTGAGCCAAAGGCTCAAGTGAGCTATTGCGATCGCCCTTCGTCCGTCGTCTGTCGTGCGTAAACTTTTTACATTTTCATCTTCTTCTTGAAAACCCCAAGACCGATTTTCATCAAACTTGGCAGGTAGCATCCCTAGGGGGTTAGGAACTCAATTTGTTAAAATGGGCACCATGCCCCACCCAGGGGGCCCCCAGGGGGCCCAACCCCCCCCCCCCCAAAAAAAAAAAAAAAAAAAAAACATTAAGGAATCTGTAAAAATCTTCTTCTCTAGAACTAGAAGTAATAGAGCTAAGTTAATACTATGAGTTAGTACATTGATGACTGTAGTGTCAAGTTTGTTCATGGCAGAATCAGGGGTGCCCCCCTTGGGACCCAGGGGACAGGGGTGGGGAGGGGTCCTAATAGGGCCTAAATTATACGTTTTCATCATCTTCTTGAGAACCCCATGACCCATTTTCACCAAACTTGGCAGGTAGCATCCCTAGGGGGTTAGGATCTCATTTTGTTAAAATGGGCACCATGCCCCACCCAGGGGGCCCCAAACCCCCCAAAATGAAGGAATCTTTAAAAATCTTCTCTAGAATTAGAAGTTATAGAGCTAAGAAAATACTATGAGTGAGTACATTAATGACTGTAGTTTCAAGTTTGTTCATAGCAGATCCAGGGGTGCCCCTCTTGGGGCGGGGGGGGGGGGGGGGGGGGGGTGGGGGTGGGAAGGTCCAAATGGGGGCCTGGATTGTACATTTTCATCTTCTTCCTAAAAACCTCGTGATGGATTTTTGTCAAACTTGGCAGGTAGCATCCCTAGGGGGTCAGGATCTCAATTTATCAAAGTGGGCACCATGCCCCACCAAGGGGGCCCCAATCCCCCCAAATTAAGGAATCTTAACAAATTTGGGCCCTTATTGTACATTTTCATGTTCTGCTTGAGAATGCCTGGTCAAATTTTAGTAGAGCTGTAAATAATTTAGATTAGTGACTGCGTGAAAAGTGAACTTGCGATACTCAGGTGAGCGCTAGACCCGCGGGTCTCTTGTTCTTTCTTTCTTTCTTTCTTTTTGAATCTGCCAAATAGCATGACTAGACTATCTTTGTACTTCTGAGGCCCAGTTCAGCACACAGGTATTGTCAATTGATTTATCACCAGTCTATGATTTCTTAATTGGGTCTTCAAAGTGATCTTATGGAGAGAAATATAAGCAGGGACTATCTTTGAAAATCAAAAAGAGTTTTGCCTCAAAGACTGTAATGAAAGTGTAATGTGCTGTAATGTTTTTTATTGTGATTTAGAAACATTCTTTGAGAAATGCAGTGAATAAAGCTTGATTTAAAGTCCTGGTAACTTTTGTTTATCACCAATGTTATGTAAGAAAAAAAAAGAACAAGAAAGAAAGAAAGTGCCTTGTTTAAACACTGCAAGAGCTTTTGCATTTTTCACATGATTGGCTTGCAATTATTTTGCAGCTTTAGAACACAATCCATTGTGTTCTGCCATGAAGATAACAAGCATGAATTACTTATCTATGAGCTGTACATAGCTGTACAAACATTGAATAAGTTATGAAAAAAAAAAAAACAGGAAAAATCTAATGATACTCTGTTAACCCGTTGAGGACAAGTCCCGAGTATACTCGGGTAAGTGTCTATGGAAAACACGTTTTGTAGCAAAATCAGTCCATCTTCAAGGGGTTAAAGGTCAACCTCTGATTTGTATTTGTACAGGAAATGCATGTAATAGAAGTGGGTAAAGGTTAGCACACCGTTTATAACATCCTCCGTCAATTGATGTACCAGTTGCAGTTTGTTTTATTACCAGGATAGTTATACCTGACAAACATTTACCCTGGTGGTTATTTAAACTGTATCTGTTGTTGGATCTTTTTTATGGATACTCGTCCCCACACTCTGCTCATCCTCTATAACCAGTAGAATTATCCTACCTAAAATATTAGCAGGGTAATTTGAACCAGAGTAATATTGAACCAGTTAATGTCTGGCTTAGATTTATTTATGAATGGAAGTCTTTTATTGCCCTTCTCCATATTTAATGGCCTACAGTACATTATGTATCCCACAATTCTGAAGTTATAATTGATTTTAGTGTTGATAAAATATGTTAGTTGAACATTTGTGAGTCCATTCAGCATTGGCTAGAGTTCTGGCCTTTGTCAACAGGATCATGAATTTCAAGTGACCTCAATTTGGGTCCCAACTGATCAGTATGAATCATGACTGAAACCAAATGCACAAACTTTTTGTTATTTTTTTTTTAATGCAGATAACATATAATGTGTATGCAGTTCCATTTTTTTTTTTTTTTTACTTTAGAACAAACGGTTCAAGTGAGCAATTCACATTGCCATTATTCATCATCTGGTGTCAGTCATCTGCCATGCATTAACTTTAAACATTTTCAGCTTCATGAGGATTTTTCGCCAAACTAGGCAGGTACATACGTAGCATTCGTAAGGTATGAAGATTTCAAATTGCTTTACATTGTAAATGGGCACAATGACTCCCAGCCCCCAGGGGTCCCCAAATCCTGAATTTCAGAAATCTTCAGAAGTCTTCTCTACAATCAGAAGTGATCAAGAGCTAAGTTAGTGCTCTGAATAAGCATTTGGGTAACTGTAGTTTAAAGTTGGGGGGGGGGGGGGGGGTCCTCCAAGGGCCGGAAATCTCAATATTAGAGAAACTGTACAAAATCTCCATCTGCAAAACCAGAACTGATAGAGCTAAGATCCTGAACAAGATAAGTAAGCAGTGGCAGATCCAGGGGGGATCGTGCCTGGCGCCCCCCCCCCCCCCCCCACTTATTTTTTTTTTTTTTTGCCGAAACAAAAGAAATAAAAGGAAAAAATGGGGGTGCATGCACCCCTTTAATTATGTAAAGTCGCCCCTCTTTATGGAATTCCTAGATCTGCCCCTGGTACTGAAAGTGCATTTGTATCCTACTTTTAAAGTTTTTCATGCCAAATCAAAGCGTGTCCTTAATTTGGCTCAGGGCAGTGGGACCCAAATGAGGGCCAATTTTCATATTTTCATCTTCTTGAAAGCACTGATAAAATTTGTCACCAAACTTAACTAGGCAAGTTTTACAGCTAGGGTGATAGAATACATGTATTTGTACAAATGGGCACCATGCCTCACATGGGGCCTCCAGGGGCCCAGAACCCACTTTCAAGAACCTTTCACAAAAATTTCTATAAAACCAGACAGGTGCTGGGTAAATTGATTAGTGAGTGTACTTTCAAGTTTGTGTATGCCAGATCCAGGGATGGCCCCCTCAGGACCAGGACTGAAATGGGGACCACTTCCATTTGTATCTTCTTTTTGAAAACCCATGGTCATTTTTTTTTTTTTTTTTTTTTTTTTTACATCCGGGTACTACTTCGCAGGTATTATATTGCCAATGTGATAGAACACACAGTGACCCCTGAAGGCCCCTAAAGCCCCCCCCCCCCCCCCCACGATTATGATAGGTAATAGTCTGCAAGAATGCATAGAAGGTGAACTTGCAATACTTAGGTAGGTGCTAGATCAACTGGGTATCTTGTTTTCAGAACGGACAATGATTTGAAGATAGTGGCTCCATTTTTTACCCTAACATTGTTCATTACAAGTTGATCTTGTGTGTGCAAATAGCCTCTATCTTGAATCTATGGTGAAATAGTAAAGTACATCGTACATAACATGTACAGTCTGTACACTGTGTGTATGAATCTGTCCAGTGAGATATCAATGGGGTGTAGGTAGTGAGACTTTGTATCTTGTCTGAAGGTGACTCTGTACCATTGGAACAACCTGAACATTGCAGTTGTGCCCTTAAAGATGTTAAAAACCTTATGGTAGTAACATAAATTACATGATTTTCCATCACAAAATGAGAGTGAGTACAATGTACCAGCAAAGCCTTCATAAGTCCTTGACCCTGCATCTTGGTGGAAAGCAATGAGTAATATCTTGTGGAATTAAAGTGATGGTACACTTTTGGTTTAGATTAAGGGCTGTAGGTTTCCAACATTTATGTGTGTGTGTGTTTGTGAGATAATGAGAAATCTCTTATGAAATATACAATGTATTAAAGAATATGCAATTGTTAGAGGAGTCCACAGTTTATTTGATGAAAATTGATCCTAATAAGATGCGACAGGCCACAAGTTTTATTAGGATCACATTGTTTTACCTTGTTTTTAGATATCTTAGTCATGCTGAACAAAACTAATTTTCATCAAATAAACTTTCAATTCCCCTTAGAATTGTATACTTTAACATTTCATAGAGTGGTTTCTAAATATCTCACAAAACATTAAACACTGCATCCTCACCTCAACCAATACTATACACTGTACCATCCCTTTAACTTGTCCTACCTCCAGTGCTTGCCTTGGAGGGACAGATCCTGCTGTACGGATGAGACCACAGAGGGACTGCACGTTAGTCCAACGTGGCACAACTTTGACTGGAACCACTGCGAACAGCGACTCTCTTCTGACTGTGAGAAGTGGATGACCCAGGACCTGTGCTTCTATGAGTGCTCGCCAAATGTCGGGCCATGGCTTGTACCAGTAAGCAGAAACAGTAAGGTTGGGGGTGGGGGGTGCACAATCAAACAAGATAGGTTCTGTTTAACAGTTTGTACAGCAGTGATGGTTTATTAAAGCAAACTTAAGAATTACAATCTTTTTTTTATACTAAGGATAATTTACGATATTCTAAGCTGTGCTGCATCCTATGACCAGGTTTCAACATTAGCCATGACCCACAGCAACCAAATTTCTAGAAGGGCTCCCTTTTGGTGACCTTGTTGGGTAGCTAGAATGTAAAATTGATTTATAGGTTTTCTTTTATTTTGGGCCAACGTAATTTCAAATTCAATGATTTTAGTGACCCAAACAGGCCAACAGTGTAAAAAGGCTAGTGTCAAGCTCTGCTGTCAACTGTTTGAAAAAAAAAGAAATACTAAATATTAGATTTTAGATTTTGTGTGTGTGTGTGAGCTTTGATTCGATTGCTTTGAGTAACCAAACAGATTTAGTTCGCTCTGATCAATTTGTCTAACAATTTTACAATCCAAACAAAATTTGGTGATGGGGCATGTGTTACGTAAGGATTATTGTAAAATACAGTCAGAAGTTCCAGAACACAGTACGAAGCAATAACTGCCACACAAGTGAAGTCCAGTTCAACCAGTATTTATGGCCTGTAGAAATAGAAAATAAAGACACGCTTGACAGTAGAGGATATAATTTATGGAAGCTTGGTATTTCCCAGTATGATCAGGGCTGGAGTGGGGATGTACTGTATAAAGTCCCTGCCAGGTGGCTAGATTACTTGCGGAACAAGAACCTAGAAGCATGATTACAAGGATGTTAATTCCATCATTGTGAATATATGACTTGGCAACTTTACACACAAATAAAGGGAAAGAATTAATTGTAAATGTGGGAAGGGGAAAATTGTAGCACCATTTTATGGTCTGGGCACCATCCCTTCGATATTAAAGTCAACACAATGAAGTGTGGTGGTCTAGAGTTGCATATGTGACCGTGCACCTCAAAACGAACATAAAGTCGCACACACTGATTTTGCGTGAGGACTGAAAAGTAAAATGGGTCAACCTAGCCGAACTTCACTTTTTCATATTTCCTGAAAGAGCGGGTCTTCTTTTACATTATGCTAAAATTTGGTATCATAAAACGGGCAGGAAAGTGTGTTTTTTTAGCAGTTTATCTCGAACATTTTTGGTAGAATAGTGTGATAAGATGTGTCTTTAGAATCCCTTTTTCATTTCTGAAAAACTTTGTCCACACTCTTCACTTTCATCTCTAATAACTTTTGAAAAGATAATGCTACTGCTTTGAAAGTTGGCATTAATTAGGGTAAGAATGAGTTAATGAGGCATGCTTAATTTCAGTTTAATTTGATAATCCCTTCATTGTTGTTACTCTGGTGGTTAACTTCCTGTTTTTTGTCCCATTCATGGCACAGCCAGCACGGTGTGGTAAAGATAAAGCGCTTGAATAGACACTGTATTTCAGAGCCTCGTTTCTCAGTTCACACTTTTCCTGAGTTTGTGCTTTCTTTCCAATACTTAGATAGGTTAGGAGAGTCCATTTGATTTGAGTTATACATCATTTTAAAGCTTAAAGTCTGCTCTTTCAGAATATGGTCTTAACTAAAAATTCATGTCTGGCGACTTTTTGTTTGTTTCGAGGTGCAGAGTCACATATAATATCTTGTAGCGCGTAAAAACTCAAAGGAAGACATGAAGGAGATAGCGAGTGTGTCAGTGGGGATTGCCCACTTTTCCCAACAAACCACTGAGGGTGTTTTTTCAGAGTTACAAGAATAATGTTAGGAGATGGGAAAAGTGTACAGCTTAAATTACTGTCTTACAGTTAGGTACACAGGTTTCTTTTGAAAAGATGTACCCTTGCTTCTTCAAAGTGTAAATGTGTATCATCAGAGCATGGCAGATTATTTGGGCATGGATCACAAAGGAAACCCACTCTGCCTTGAGAGAAAAAAGAAAATGAAAAAAAATCAAAACTTTATTTAACTGTAGACACAATATTTCACCCTTTTCTCATCCAGCACAACATCAGCATCAGGAATGAACGTTTTGCCGGTGTGCCCCTTTGTCAGAGCGAATGCAACATTTGGTTTGAGGCATGCCGCTATGACTTCACCTGCAAAGCAAACTGGGCCAAAGGATGGGACTGGTCTACAGGTGTGGAGTGTTTAATAATCGTGTAGCCCTGCTGCAACCGGTTTCTTGAGAGTTTAAAGTACAGTAGACTCTTAATTGATTGAACAAACTCCCAGAGACCAGTGATAACACTTTGTTACATGTAAAAACAAAACAAAACAAAACAAAATAGGATAAATATCAAGATTTGAAAATCAATTGTTGCTCAGTACCATCTCTGTGATGTAGAATCTAAGCTCACCTTACATTTGCCTTGTGCTTAAGATTACATAGGATTTGTTTGATTTGGGGGTTTGTTTTATTTTGTTTTTTGTTTTTGTTCTTTGCATTATTGGTGAATGAATACCGTACATTTTTGCATGCAGGGTTGTGTAGAAAATTTTTGCAATGATTGTATTTGGGTGCATATATGATGAGAAATTTTCTTGATTGGAGAATGAAAAGCTCTTATTTTATAGTAAAGAGCAAATGGGGTAAGCTTACTTGTGACATCACAGAATTGCCAATTTTTGTTGATTGATCACACATTCAAAAGATCATAATTTTCTCAGTTTTCATCAGAATTGTTCAGACTTTGACTGTCCCGTTACTTTCATTTTTATGCTTCTATTCTTACAAACTAATTTTCAGGGGGAATTTCCCCTTTAAACTTGCAGTCATGAAAAATGAGTTTCCCATAGTAAGAGTTTGTAAAATCTATTCTTCTGAGTCCACTGTATGTTACCATAAACAATTGTTTGTTTCTTTTCCATACTGTGAAATCAAGCAAAAAGCTGCCTCCGCCCAAAAAGGTGTCTGAGACACTGTCTTTTACCTTTCTTTTCATCCCAGATCTTGTTTTACACTTCAAGCTTGTCAAATCAAGTGCAATTAATCTTCAAAGCAAGCTCTGAGTTTTTACCACATTATACAGACCTGAATATATGAGATTGACTTGTGTGCTGTAAATGGACCAAATGATGTTATACAAATAGTGAATGGTCACGAGTGCAGTGGTACAAGATTTCGCACTCGGTGAAAGATGAAGCGCACTATTCAACTCGGCGAATAATGCGCTTCATCTTTCACCGAGTGCGAAATCTTGTTCCATTGCACGATTAAAGACCATACACTATTTGTTTTATACAACACTTCGAACATCAACAGATTTGGTACTCACAGATTCTTGAATTTAGCACAGATATGGCAACCATTTTCTGTCATAGACGAATGAGTAGCCGCACAGTTGCAGTCACGTGTACGTATGTATGTGAAACGAAGTTTACAGAAATGAGTGACAAAAGTACGTGCTTGTTAGCGCGCTTCAAATTGTTGAGTGCGCGCGGCGAATGTTTGTTTATTGTGACATCAGAGCCATGCGATGGAACAAAAACTTCGAGACAATCTTGAGTTAAACATGGGAGTCAATGGAAATGGGTGACGTCAGCCATGCGCTATCCATTTTTGCTCAAACGAATTGCATGGCTGACAGCCAGAGCATGCAATGGAACTTTTCACTAAAATGTCATGTGTGGGCAATCGGCCAATTGGATAGCTACATTCTAAATAGGTGTTGTATAAAATTTGGTGTCTCTCAGTCATACTTTAATAAGGGGAAAACATGCTTTCAGCAATGTCATTCAGCTGTAAATTGAAGTGAAATCATATTTTATTTCTGGATTTTTGGTTTTCTTTCATGTATATTGTGTGTCCCAGGGCAAAATGTGTGTCCAGCAGACAGCCAGTGTCGGACGTTTGAAGCCGTGTATGGGAATGCAACCAACATGTGTGAAAAAATCTGGAACAGGTCCTTCAAGGTCGTGCCAGACACCGAGTCTTGCATGGTGCTCTGGTTTAACAGTGACAGGCCAAACCCAAATGAACAGGTGTGTTTGGGGGGTAAATCTTACTGGCTTTCTTGACAAAATTTACTCTCTATGCTGCCTTGGTATTGTACACGTGTACTTCTGACATGTTGCTCTGTCTTTTGTATACTGTATTCAATACTGCAAAGTGTTTTCTCATAGTGGAGATCATAAAAGTAGCATTAGTGCGATGAGAGGCCATACTAGCATGTTTTAGATTTCATACAAATAATTAACTCCTTGAATGGATAAAAATAGAACCACCAGGAAATGTACAGTAATACAGACCTTGCGTCATGAAGTAAATAAACATTAACATGGAATTTGTAATGAGTAGATTTCCGTTGAGTTGATTTAATTCTTTGTCAACATCACTGACACAACCCTGCTTAGAAGGGTGATTAGAATAGAGCACATAGTTTTGCAGTTTTAGCAGCCATTTGTGAGTTTCAAATAATATTTCCTTTGTGATCTCTAGAGAAAGCAATGTATACTACTACTACTATTGATAATAATAATAATAATAATTATAGTAATTATAATGATAGAGGACATTTATATTGACCACCTCTTCTGCACATTGCAAAGTGATAATCAAAACATGCAAAATTCAAATGTGCATGCAAGGAGAATTATTCAAAAGATGAGTTTTTAATGTATGTAGACGAACAGATTATAAAGCACCTCTGTGTCAAGTGAGATCCTGATGTGAACGTATACTGTAAAATGAGGAATGTTTGCGTGCATTTAATTTCGCGAATTTTGCGAGAGCCAGATTTTGTGAAATTAAAATGCATGCTAGAGATCTTGTCTACACTATATGCATTGAATATTAGAGGCAACTCGCGAAAATTTCATGCTGCAAATAAGGCCATCAGCTCCCATTCGCGAAAATTTCATGCCGCAAAAATATCATGCTTAACAGTAAGCCTACGTACAAGTGTGTCAAGAGTTTGTTTCTCATTTACTCTTCCAGGTTGCACTGAGACGAGCAGAGGAGCTAGTGATGAATGGAGGCAGCTTCCTGTTCAGTAGGCTGCATGTTGTGGGCTTCATCAGCTTTGTGACAACTTTATGTGTTTTGTGGCAGCAACATTGATGTCAGAGATGTGGTATGTTATGTCATGCCACAGCTGTCTTGCCATTAGTGTGTGTGTGTAATTGAGTGCAGCTAAATCATAATCAAAATGTGCTGCATTTTGTTGACTACAAAGGGATTTAGCTTGATGCTCTAAATGAGAGTAAGCTGCATTGTCATCAAGCACAATCAGAGAACACACCATGTTAATTCTTAATGTGCCACATTCACGCATCCGACTCAAGTTGACAGCGTGCCAACTTCACATATTCTGCTCACACGCACAAACCCGCCCAAACCGATTGATAAATTGCCAAATGCCACAGTACGATGAAAGTGGTCCTTGCGCTTCTGTTCCTCTTCCATATAGCTTCCATTTTATGTAGTGATTGACTATCAAGCGATGTTCTCTACTGGATTTGCGTGTAAATTGTAAGTTTTTGCCACTGTTTAGTGTGCAGAAGTCATGCCCTTTCAGTATTATGTAGCTACTGGTCATTTCAAAGAAAATCATACATTTGTCATACAATTTACATCAGAGCAAAGCTTGGCATTTTCTCTACAACTTTGCTCACTATATGCCTGGATTAACATAAATCTATAGCAGTTACATGGACTTGAAAAACAGAATGCTTTCTCAAAGCATGACTACGTTGGTGTCTCGGAGTAATGTGGCACACAGGGGGTTTTCACCATGGCATATAAAGAGTTAAAAAGAGCAAAAAGGGCCAGTTCTTTTGAACTTCAGACTTCATGTGTGATGTGGCACACAGTAATTGGGGTAATACTGCATTTTATAGTGCCATCTTGTGTTCTTAAAGTTTACAGTTACACACTGCTCTCATGGCGGCCAAATTGTACCGATTGACAGTAACAATCTGAAAGCCAGTTCCTTCTTGCTATGAAGTGTTTACCGTAATTACAAAAATGATGATAATAGATTCTGTGTATTTTTTCCCAACAAAATGTTACAATTCTGGACAGTACAGAAAGTTTTAAGAGACCATACATCTTGTAATAATCCACAAAGTGGACCCATGATGTCTCATTTTTGTCCCCGCCGAACGAGTTCGAGCAGGGGACTATGAAACGGGCTCCGTACGTGTGTGTGTCCGTGTGTCCGTCCGTCCGTCCGTCCGTGTGTCCGTCCGTCCGTCCGTCCGTGTGTGCGTCCGTGTGTGATCAAAATCTTCAATTTGCTACTTCTCTGTCATTAATGAGCCAATTTTGATTCTGTTTGCTTTATATGATAGCACTACATGGGAGCTTTGAAACTTCTACACAGAATTTCAGTCGTGACCTTTGACCTTGACCTTTGACCTATATTGTACATTTTGCTACAAAATGCTACTCCTTCGCCATTTCTAACCCGATTTCGATTCCGTTTGCTTTATGTGATGGCACTAGGTGAGGGCTTCAAAACTTCTACACAGAATTTTGACCTTTGACTTCTTTGACCTTTGACCTTGATTTTTTGACCTATATTGTACATTTTGCTACAAAATGCTACTCCTTCGCCATTTCTAACCCGATTTCGATTCCGTTTGCTTTATGTGATGGCACTAGGTGAGGGCTTCAAAACTTCTACACAGAATTTTGACCTTTGACTTCTTTGACCTTTGACCTTGATTTTTGACCTATATTGTACATTTTGCTACGAAATGCTACTCCTTCACCATTTTTAACCCGATTTCAATTCCGTTTGCTTTATATGATGGCACTAGTTGAGGGCTTCAAAACTTCTACACAGAATTTTGACCTTTGACTTCTTTGACCTTTGACCTTGATTTTTGACCTATATTGTGCATTTTGCTACAGAATGCTACTCCTTCGCCATTTCTAACCCGATTTCGATTCCGTTTGCTTTATGTGATAGCACTAGGTGAGGGCTTCAAAACTTCTACACAGAATTTTGACCTTTGTCTTCTTTGACCTTTGACCTATATTGCACATTTTGTTACAAAATGCTACTTCCGGCGGGGACATATGTTACGCACCGCGTAATTTCTACTTTTCCTTGTTATGTTTGGACTGAACATACTGCATAGTGCAGTGGTACTGATGCTGCAGCTGATGAGCTGCAACTGCATGCACTAACTGGACATCAATGCTTTGTTGGCTGTGCTACCTTATTTGACTCTTCAGTGATTTTCAGCAGTGGAATGCTTTAGTGTTTGCTTAAATGTGTCTTTCAAGTAATGGCCACTTAGACAAACCAGAATGTCAATTACGTCATCAACAGAGGCATCAGCTACCAATTATTTTCTTCATAAATCGTCTAGATTATTGAGACGGGCTTTAATGGAATGTTTTTCACTCTTTTTTTTACACACACACACACACACACACACACACACAAACCAAAATTATAAATAGAAAACAATGCATTAGGCATATCCTAAGTCACACAGGTGTACACATTATACACAGCCATATGCAAATTCATGTAAATTTGTTCTCTTGTTGATTTATCCAGAGGAACCAGTGTGAATTTATATACAGTGCACTCCCGTTACAACGAACACGGTTATAACAAATTTCGTTATAACAAAGTAAAACTTCTGGTCCAAAAATTATCGCCATTAAAGTCTATGGTACAAAATTCGTTTAAAACGAACACGTTTATAGTGAAATTTTCGTTATAACGAAGTTTTTTCCGAGCGCCATTGACAAAGAAAAACAAAAGAAATGTGCTCCGTTATAACGAACTGAGAATCGCTTTCGAAAATACGTAGCGGAACAAACATTTATAGCGTCTCTGCATGGGCGAATGCGGCACATTATTGTGTGTTCGCTTGGTGTGTCACGCACAGTTTCCGAGGGGAACTTGCGTTATTGTAATACAATAATCTGAAATTGAATAACTATTTGTTTTATTGTTCACATAGCTTTCCAGTGTATGATGAGTATTCAACAAACAGAATATCATATGTGCGTGACTTCCTTGTTTTTGTTATTTTAATTTATTGTATTTGTTTGGTTATAACAAAATTTTGTTATAACGAAAGAAAACTGCCGGTCCCGAGCATTTCGTTATAACGGGAGTGCACTGTAGTATATTAGTAGTATGTGGTCTTCAATGCACTGTACTAGATTACATGCATGACAAATGCATGTGTAGTAGCCCAAGTGCTGTTACATATAATTCACAGAGGCCGAGGTAAAATACCATTGCATTGAGGGATATTATTTATTTGGAGTGTATATTGGCTAGAATAGTATATGAAAAGAACTTCTACCATTCATCATTGTAAAATGTGTATTTTATAACATTCAGGTATTTCAAAACAGCATTTAGGATATCAATGGATTAAACCGTTGGCGCAATGTCCGTCTGCATTACAAAATGCCACAAATAAGCCATATCCACTGCTTAATATGTTTGTTCATGGAAGAAAAAAAAAAGTATATCAAACTCCTAGCAGTTGTGAACAAGATGACTTCTAACCATTTGTTTAAAATTGGATTTCCTGTGCAAGGATCAAAAAGTTAAGATCATGACTATGAACTATAGCAAAAGCGATGAATGTCATATATAGTACCAGGTCAACATTCAAAATCACAAATCTTATAATAACACTGCACGCTGGCACTGGTCTGACAGTCCAGGACCAGTGAAAATCACCGTCGGACCAGTAACTTTTTCAGGAATGGACCAGTAAAAAGTTAAAAAACTGGGGATCAGACAGACAGGTTTGACCAGTAAAAAAAAAAAAAATGGGTTAGTATGCACCCCATTGTAAGTACACTCATTACTATAATGTATATATCTCACATATAAATATGTATGCATATATATATGTGTTTTGTTTTCATTTTGGAGGGATATGAAGTGAAGCACTGACACTGTAAGTTTCACTATAAGTTTCACCTATAATTCAATTTTGAACTCTGCTGGGTTTGTTTGCAAAAAGAATTCATTTTTATCCAGGTTATGCATCCAATACCTCTTTTCAGGTATTCATGGTTGAACTATTCACATCTGCATATTGCAGATATGACCAAATGGCATATATTCATACATTTTGGGTGTGGTGACATGGAGGTGCAAAACTGGGCCATCCTTCTTCTTTTTTTTTTTTTCTTTTTTTTTTGACAGTACAACTACACATGTTCCAGTAAAGTTTGGTGATCACGTGTAGAATCATGTTTTGTATCTTATTTTGTATTTTACATAAACATCAGTAACTTATGTTCTTAAATTCTGCAAAAAGGTTGCAGAAAATTGAAATGGACAAAAGGTATATTTTTTTTGTGTGTGTTCTTTTTTATGCCTCCGCCTAAAGGGGGGCCGGAGGCATTATTTGTGAAAGAAAGTATCTATTTTTTACAGAATGTGTGTTAAATAATCAAATCTTAATTTGATAATGCATGCTTCCAATTTTAGTAATTTTCAATAATACAGTGTATTGTGGATTTGCAATCATAATTATGATATGTGTTATTTCTAGCAGAGGTGAATTAAAGATTCTGCAGGGTGCAAATTGATTGCTCAACTGCATTTGTGGTTTGATATGATACATTTTAAGTTAAGAAAAAGGTTTTTATACATTTTGTTCTGATAGATATGGAAATGATGGTGTGGTATGCCAAACTTATTGAAGACTAGTCCCAAGTATACAATGTACTTGAGCAGGCATCTGTGTGAAATATGTGTTCTGGCAAAACCAACTCTTCCACAGGTAATAACAAGGAGGTTCAGCATTCTTGTGTAACTTTCATATGATTATGATAAATACTCTGAATGTTCCTGTGTGTATTTTTTTAAAGGTTTCTTTTCTTAATGTTTGTTTGTGCAACAGACCACATTCATGCTTATATTGATGCCTGTTAGGTACATTATAAACTTCACCAAGCCTGAAGTAGCAGTGAACATGATGTATGGTTGCTCGACAAGATATCATATTTGGCTATGAAATAAGTGCATTGTGAGCAGAGAAAGTTTAGCATGATCTCATACACATATGCACCAAAATAATGCATGGCATGGAACTCTGAGATATTATGTTCCTTTTCATGTAAATGAGATGTATACTTGGTACTTTGTAGATGTCCTCCAAAAGGCTCCGTTAAATGTGATGAAACTGGAGGTGTAGGTAATGATCTGTGGCATGTGGGTATATGAAGAATTGATAAACCCACCAGACGGGTAATACAAATATGGACGCCTGCTGTGACACCAGGGAGGACTAGAATTTGTTTGTGGTCAGCCAAGTCGTTGGGTAATCCTTATCTAATCTGCAGTGGAGTTTTGTCCAAAGAATATGAAAAAAAAAAATAATGAGAATAAGAATGAGGGACTATTTAAACAGCAAAATGGTGGCAAGTTATTTGGAAAGCAAGCATAAAACTAACACTTAAGTGTTGTTGTTTTTTTCTTTCTTGCAAGAGTGTTTTTTTTTTTTTTTGTTCAGTCTAGCAGCCATTATTACCTCCACCAAGGGAGGAGGTTATGTTTTCGTTACCATTGGTTTGTTTGTTTGTAAAAATTGGTACCTATTTTAATGGCTTCTGTTGCAACTAGTTTGTACACCATACTGTACTGGCAGTTGTTCCAAGATTACCATATGGCAAGAGATTACTTGTACAGGTGTTTCAAAGACACTTTATACACGTAAGTAGGCTTGTAGCAAGAAAGAAACCACAATGTTCTCATAGTCCCCTCTTGATTTGAAAGTGAACATACTTTATGCATAATAAATGGGATTTGTTTTGCTTTTTAGGGGTGTTTCCTATTTTCATGCTTTTTAAAGCAACACAGCCTTGTGACACAATAGACTTGATATCATAGAAAAATTAATTGTGACATAAATGTATTGTTATGGCAAGCTGTGGTGTGATGTGCTACCTTTTGCAAATACAATGGGTGCTTTATTCTCCATTTCTGAGCAGTATTCCAACACATCGTCAGACATGCTTTCTTTCTTTCATAGAGAAAAATCGTCATTACACTTCTTGTGGAAGTGGAATTTGCTGAGTGTGTAATGTGTACTTAGCCATTAGTAATCATTGGATCATTGGACACCAAGTAAGGTATTATCAATACTCTGCAAATATCACAAGTGAAAATGCAAAGTAATACACGTCAGTAATCTTTGGATCATTGGACACCAAGAAACGTATTGTCAATAGTCTGAAAATATTACAAGTGAAAATGCAAACTAATCAGGCAAAACATGTTTGTGGTGCTTTCTAACTTTTGAAATACTATCAATTCAACTGATTACTGCCAGCTTGGATGTATCTGTTCATGTTTACTTCGATTCTGATAGTATTTTAATACACAATCTGACTCCAGTGTGATTGTGAGATTTTACATAAACATTGTGCCACTTTTTGACTGCATGTAAAGAATAGCCATCTGGTTTTGATGTTGGGTGATATCATCCTCATTCATGTGCTTCAGGTATGTTTAAATGACAGTATGATTGCTGAGGAAAAAAGAGTTTTGACCTTTTTATCTTTTTATGCTTTGTGATCAGTCACAAATCATATTTTGTATACAGTGTAAGAGCAAATGAATGAATCCCTGTGTGCCAGCTGACTTTAACACTGCCATGATAATGCATAGCTTTATGCATGATGTGTTTGAAGACCTACATTGAGATTCTAACAGTTTCTTGATCATCCTTCATTGAATCTGGTGCTTTAAATTCAAAATAACCAAAGCACAGAGAAGCCAGCAGGCTGCTAGTGTCTTCTGTAGGCTTATACAGGGAAATTCTGCTGAAACAAGCTCACTTATAACGAAGTATAGCTTTCAGTGAGGTGAATTTTGCAGTCCAGGGCCAGATTTCATAAAAGATGTTACGATAGCAACTCTTGCTGGAATGACAACTTCCCATAGCGGAGTACCAGTTAAAATGAGGCAAAATTGCCAGTCTGTGTGACCTCATAGAAGAATTCCCTAGGTAGACTTTCTTACAGTGCAGAGTGTGTAAAGTGTCTTCCATCTCAGATTTTGTACATTATTTCTTTCTTTTTCTTTTTTTCATTTTCTTTTGTCCATTGTGTTATGATGGGATGTGTTGTATACGTACTGTATTTAGCATTAGGAGGGTATATTGTGCAATTATTGTCGAACTGTATGAACTTTTGTATTTCCTTCAACCCTATAACTAAAGTGTCTCCACTTTTGGGGTACAGGTTTGAAAGAAAATTAAGGGTGTTTACAAAAAAAAAAAAAAAAACATGCAAAAACACACAAAGTGTGAATCTTCAGGAGAGAAAAAAAAATGTGCCACACTGGCTCAGAAAATCAGGAGATAGAAATGGAAAAGTGACAGTACTAGATGGTGAACTATTAAAGCACAAAGAGGACAAGATAGGTTTTACTCTCCTCCTGTACAGTGTATGCTATTTCATCTTGTTTAATACATAATGGTTAGAGTGGCAGTAGGCTGGATCAGTAAGTAATAGGCCTATGTCTGCTCACAGTCATAGTGGTTTAGTCATTGTTGTGTGTGATCAGTCTGGCTCTGTCCCACAGATTGGAGGTAATAGCATGCAGTTTTGATGTGTTGCTTCTTGTGCATGTCACATATTAAACCTTTATTCTTTCGCAGAGCATGGGGGAAAGTTGTTGAAGGGGACCTTTTTGACAGCCCTTCTGTAAGAAACTGGTAAACAATGCCTAGCTCTTGCGGTTCAGCGTACATACACATATGTGTATGTAAACCTGTATTAGCCAGAATCATACCACACTCTTGAAAAGATTATTATCAGAGTGATTTGTATTATCAGTTATCTGGAAGTGATTGGTGCTCAAGATGATTTTTGGGCAAGAATTTTGACAATATGAAGGCTTCCAGTATGATTTGTCCACTGATGAAATAAAATCAGCACTTTCAAATAATACACAGTAATTGAACTCAAGTGCATGAATTGTACAATGTGAGATGTGGATGGATGCTGTCTTTGCATAAAAATGAGTGGGGAAAAGTGGGTTTTGTTGTTGTTGAATTCAGCAGTGATGATAATGTTATTTCATAAATCCAGACAAGTATCAGAAATCAGCTTTCTCACAAAGCATTTAAGAGGACTGAAAATCTAATGACAAACCACCTTCCTATGAAACACCCCCCCCCCCAAAAAAAAAAAAAATTATAAAACACACACACACACCGAAAAGTGATGAAAAGTAATTCCTTTGAATCCACAGAATGCTCAACATTTCAGATCACATATATCAGGGCTCGACACTAACGGTGGCCCGGGGCCACCAAAAATGAAAGTCGGACCACCAAACTTCAAAAAAGGGCAAATTTGGTGGCCCGCCTCGGGCCACCACATTTTTTTGAAAAGTATGTCAATAAATTCGTAAGTTTTTGTGCCGGAAATGCATAAATGCATGCAGTAAGTGTGTGACTCATTAACAAAAACAAACAAACAGGACTTATGATGTTTTTTTTTTTGGGGGGGGGGGCACCAAAAATTTGAAATTGATGATTTAAATGATTTAAAATTGATGATAAAAAAGAAGTTAGTGTACAGCCTTGCATATATACATGTGCATTTATTATGCATTACTCTTGAGGGCATCAACAGCTGCCAAACCAATGTATTAATGATCCAGGATATAATCATGACTGGATAGATCCATCAATTATGAGTGTAAAACTGAGGGGGGCATTTCATGAAGCATTTTGTCCAACAAAGTTGTCAGACAAAATTCTCTCAGCCAATCAGATGCAAGGATTTCAGGAACTCGTAGCTGTTTGTCAGAAAAATATCTGACCATAAAACTGCTTCATGAAATGCCCCCCAACCGGTGTGATGATATGTGTGTGTGTGTGTGTGTGTTTGATGCATGCCTGTCTGTGTACGTATATGTATGACCAGAGGCTCTATGATATTATGTTTTTGGCATTAAAGATTAGCACTGTCAGCAGTAATGTTATCAAAAGCTGAAGTCTCACGGCCAATGTCAATCGCTGACTCGTGACAACCACATGTCGGACAGTGTGGTGTCAGAATGCACGATTGAATGCGATGGTCCTTTGAACATTTTCATTGACAAAGTCTACTATATTCCTACACAGTTCATAAGGTTTGTTCAAATCAATCATATATCTTACAACACACATGCAGGGGCTGTGGGACTCCCCCCCCCCCCCCTTTTTTTTTTTTAAATTGTTTGTTTTTTCTGTGTATGTGTGTGTGTGGGGGGGGGGGGAGGAGTGGGGTAACCTAAGGATCGAGGTATTTTACATTGATTTGCAGTGAGTTTAGGTCAAGGGTCAGTGCTCCTTCTCAGAGGAGACCCTCAAAAGTCTCGAGTTTTCTTGTGTTTCTGTTTTGTATTGTTTTGGTTTGGTTTTTGGTTTTTAAAGGGATGGTACAGTATTGGTGGAGATGAGAATTGGGCTTTTAAATTTTTGCGTGATACCAAGAAAACACTTTTGAAATAGTACAGAGCATACCATTTTAAGAGGAATTCAAAGTTTATTTGATGAAAATCGAGTTTGGAATGACTGAAATACCAAAAAACAAAGTAAAACAAAGCGATCGAAATAAAATGTGGGTCCCACACTTTATTAGAATCGCTCTTTTTTCGATATTTCAGCCATTTCAAAACCAATTTTCATCAAATAAACGTTGAATTCCTCGTGGAATTACATGCTCTTTCATATTTCATGAGAGGTTTCTCATTATCTCACCAAAAAAATTTTAGAAACCTGAAATTAGGTCTCAACCAAAACTGTACAATCCCTTTAAGCTGTAAAAAGTAAGTGGGGGTCCCCCTCCCGTGCTATATTGCAAGGTACTGTTGTAGCAATAAGAATAACTAAATATCACTTAAAATTGCATAATAAATGTTACCAGAGATTATCGGTACTTGAACCATTGAGCAATTCTGATACAAAGGAGAAGGATGTGCGACTTACCCTTACGTGACACCAGGATTCTGTGGGCAAACTTCCTTTTAATTTACCACACTAAAAACATAAATCTGCGTTGAGAGCGCAGAGAAATTCGCCGAACTCGAGTTCGGAGGGGAAAATCCCTCAGTACTACTACTGGCCCTGCCTGACCGTAGAGGGCTATAACTGTCGAAATGGCGACCCGAATCGCTTTGTTGAACGCCAAGAGAAAGTAAGCAAAGTTTCCTTTTTTATCATTTCATTTTGTTACAATATATATGATTTATAATCTATGCTCGTATACCAGTACTGTGAGTGAATTTGAAATGGAAAATAGACCATAGGGTTCTAGAGGTATGATACATTCTTGTGCAGATAGAACTGCCCGGGCGGGCGGTCTCGAACCCCTCATGAAGGGGATGAAGTCGCCAGCGCATGGGGCGCGATAGGAGCTCGCTTGGCTTTGGCAGGCGACTTCGGGGGAAAGTGATTGCGTATGTATCGTGATCACACAATGCCATGTGGTTTGGAAAGGGACTTTTGTGTGTGTGTAAAAATACAGAAGATATAACAGTTTCCCCCCGGTTTAGACGATTTCCCTCTTCTGTTGTCATTTTCAGCAGAGCTGAGAACCGAATGATTGTCTACCCATTGCATTGGCAATTGCCAGAAATTTGTGATAATTTTTGTTATTATTCAATATTGCTGATCATCATGATCTTGGTCAATTGCATTGGTATTGGTAACATATTATAAAATAAATAAAGTAAAAAGTAGATAAGACGAGCCGAGGTAACAGGCGTGTAGAACCTAGATCTCAGTACTGAAAAGTAGAAACCCGCACATGAGGGGGGGGGGGGGGGGGGGGGGCTCCTGCTCGTAAGGATCCCTCCTCCTCATAAGCATGGCCATGGCCGGGCGCGGGCCGGGTGCTCATGAGGTCCCCTCAGCCCTCGCCCCTGTTCACGGCCATCTCGCATCTGACGGATTGTCGCAAGTTTGCACTTAAATTTTTGTTACACACACATGCTCTCTCTCCATGATCAAAATATGAAACAAAAATTCTGTCTGCACTTTTTGACCAAAAAAAAATCAAGATGCATGTATACCGGTAATCAACCAATCATGTGCCGTGACCCACCGAAACAAAGGTGCCAGCGGGCTCGCTCATCTCAGTGCAGCGAGCTGCCACACCTAAAATATTCAGTGCTTTTTTTCTGCGGCTCTCGCCTCACCATGCACAAATCAGCCCTGTTAAAGTGAAGTCTGACATAATTTTACAAATTTTGGTAAGGAGAAAAATAAAATCAGAGCTAACCTGATCTTGTGCATAATTCCAAATTACAATGTACTATTCCACACCGATAGAGTAGTTGGGTACCAGGTCCTCAAATTTGTCAGCAAACAAATCACTTTGTAGGTATTTCGGGTTAAATTTCTTCTTGAATTCTGCTGTCCACCAGCCGTTGGCCGCCTTTCGTGCAAATGTCCCGCTGCATCCAGCGCAGACAGCGCGCAAGCCATGCGAGCTGTGGGGTTTTCATAGCAAGCTTGCACATGCACAAGAGGATCAAGCTTTCTGTTCCGGTACATAGCATTTTATTGCATGGTTTTGTGCACTGTCTGCATTGGATGCCACGGGAGGCATTCAAGAAAGGCACCCATAGGCAGTTGGACAGGAATTCACAAAATGCAATGAGAGAAGAGTATGATATTGGAAGAAAAAAAAAAGCAACCTCCCAGAGTACAGACTAGAGATCATAGCCAATCAAAAAATATTAAATACCAAAGTGTATTTTAGAAATGTGCTCAATGGTGCATCAATATGTTTTCCTGAGTTTGTGGTGCATGCACAATACAAATATTCCCACCACTCCACTTAAGGACGGAAAGAAGGAAATCAACAACATCTCTTCGAGTTTGATTGAAGGAAAATTGACCCAATGAGGGAACAGGGCCTGTTTGATCTACTGTATGGTAAAGCTTTCAGAAGGTAAAGACATGATGTGAACACTGAAAGTGTGTATTTTATTTCTTCGATTTTGATTAAGGTACAAGTGTATCATATCTTCCCTTAATTGCAGTTAAGATGTAAACTTACACAGCCGTTCTTTTTTCACTAATTCTCATGATTGCACAGTCAGACTGTGCAGACTAAATTTGCTACTCAAATTGCCTGTCAAATGTGCTATTGATAATTTGTGTTGCCCACCATCTTGCCCTTGAATTGCAGTCAAAACAAGGAGAATGTGCGATGCCAGAAGTGCCTTGAGATGGGGCACTGGACCTACGAGTGCACAGGCAAGAGGAAGTACGTCCATCGGCCATCCAGAATATCAACACTCAACAAGAAGCTGAAGCAGAGACAGCGGGAAGAGAAGGAAGGAGCACAGTAAGTTTGTGGTGGAATACAGTGAATACACCTTGGAGAAATGGTAGTGGTTGGGAATTGAATTGCTCTTTAACCCGATAAGGATGGGCTGATTTTGCTACACCATGCTGCATTTCCTTCAGACATAGTCCATGGGCCAAGAGCCGAAAAATGGGTTGTTGGTACCACCCGAGGTGGCAAAACCTTTTTGGTGTCACTTTGTTTGTCGGACATATATACGCTTATCAAGCTATGATAGCATTTCCAAATGAGTAGCTTAGTCATAATAAATGAATTTTTAACCAATTTGGTCTCGTTTTTATATCCCTATACTTCTGAATCGAAACTAACCGCTATATGAGCACTGCCTTCTGTATGTCCACAGGTGTTCTGTTGTAAATGCGGTGCACTTAGTCTTCATTCAAGGCAGTGAAGGGAATATCCAAAGGGTTATGATGTCCACAGCTGTCACGCGGTGCGCTTAGTCTTTATCTAGAACAATGTACCGTTATCATATCTAAAGTTCCTAATAAAAGGGATTACACTGTTTTTATACCACCCTCTCAACAAATACATCAGTTTTAAACAAAAATCACTCTGTTCATTTACAACATTATTAATTATAATGTATTGTAGTGTACCGGTACATTGTTTTTGCATAATCTTTCATTGTTAGATGGAAATAAAGCGACATTGGCGTGGTATTAGCATTTTCAACCCAGCGTTTTCACCGGAAAATGATAAATAATTGAAAAAGACGCTAAAATTCACGAGAAATTGCTTTTTTGTTGTTGTTGTTTTTAGATAACTTGGGGATATACTGTATCATAAGCTTTGGATATTCCCTTCGCCGTCTTGAATATTAGACTAAGCGCTGTGGACATCATAGCCCTTGGATATTCCCTTCGCTGCCTTGAATAAAGACTAAGCACACCGCGTTTACAACAGAACACCTGTGAACATACAGAAGACAGTGCTCTTCTTTGTATAGCGGTTGGTCTCGATTCAGAAGTACAGGGATATAACAACGAAACCAAATTGGTTTAAAATTCATTTACTATGACTAAGCTACTCATTTGGAAATGCTATCATAGCTTGATAAGCATATCTATGCCCGACAAACAAAATGACACCAAAAAGGTATTGCCACCTCAGATGGTACCAATATCTGGCCTGGCCCATGGACTAACACTTGCCCGAGTATACTCGGGACTCGTCCTCAGTGGGCTATTAGCTTATCTTGTTAAATTCTTGGTACAGTGTAAACTTGATACAAGTAGATCTGATATGACAAAATACCTGATACGTGTATAACAAACAAATTTCTCTGGTCCCAGTGAATATATTTTCTTTTTCTTTTTTTTTTCGTTTTTTGACTAATATTCCAAAAAATCTGATATAGAGAACAAATTGTCTTGGTCCCAGGGCTCTTGTTATACTGACTTTCCACTGTAAATTGTAATGTACCATGGTCTAAATGCAAATTGTGTTGTCTCAAGCATCAATCAAAGGACCTTTATTTGCTAGCTGGCTATGTAGCGATTTATATAGGAAACATGTTTGCATGTTGCACAAATTGTCTTATCTAAATATTCCGTTTAGCATCAAAATTGGATACTGTTTGAAACTTTAAAAAGATATATACACGTATGTACAGTTGAAATATCGTGTGTTGGAATGTATTATTCTGGTAAGTTCTGGGCGAGTATTGATTGAGAGGAGCTAATGGCCTGTCATAAACCATACTTCTGAATTTTCATGGGTGAGTGAAGCAATGTCTTTCTGATTTCTCCTTATTTACAGAGCCGGAAAGCCATCCAATGGTGAAAGCAATTCAGACGATGACAGTGAATCATCCTCAGGGACCATCGACTCCGATTCCTCATCGACAATCACTAGCTCTGAAGAGTCGAGTGACAGCGAGTCAGAGGGAAGCTCAGACAGCGATTCGGAGTCGGGATCGTCAGGAACCAGCGACTCCGACTCTGACAGCAACAGCAGTGTTGACAGCGTGCCACGGAAAAAACGCAAACGCTGATGCTGGAATAATCCTTTTAATAGAGACACCTAATGTGATGTTTGGGGAAAAAAAATAAAGTACTGTGAGGTATCTATGAGTTTAAGGATTCTGAGTTGATGTTATTTATTGCTGTCAGGCTGCAGGAAGAGTGGAAAGAGTCATTCAGGATTACGAAACTTTGGAGACATTGGAATGACATTTGCAGCCGGCACGTATAGAGTGTTACAAAAGCCATCATGAAACTCTGATGGAATTGCTACATGGTGCAATACATCTTGTCACAATTGATTTGCAATCCAATCTTCAGGACATCACACATGTTTTTTCACACCATCTCAGCCAGCTGAGATTGGTGGTGGAAAATATATCACTATGCCAATGTAGAGTTCAGTATAATAAGACAAGTTGATGGGGTCAGCAACGCGAGTGAAAATCTGTTGTCATATATATATTGGTATATTGTTGATGACAAATACCAGTGAAAGGTTATGTATATGATGTTTTTACATTATTCATGCAGATAGCTCAATTGTCTCAATTGTAATACAGGGTGGATGTTAGAAGAATGATTACAAAGATATGGCTAAAGATAACATGGTAACAACCATGAAATGCATACCAGGCTGGCTGAATGTGTCTCTCCTTTGAATCAATTACTGTAAAATTGGATACTTTCATGCAAGGAATTTCTTGTGCTCGGCCGGGTAAAATGAATTTTGCATGTTTTTAATTCTGCGGAATCGGGACATTTTCCACTGGAACATATGGCATGCAAAAATGTTTACATGCTTTTATTTTCCACCAGTTTCTAGTTGCGCGAAATGCGCAAAAATTTCCATACTGTGAAAATTTCCATTACAGTACAGGAAATACCTGTAAGTACATGTAGGTCCAAACCAAAAGGCTGCCTTTCAGATTGTTGGACACTTAAGTTACACATTGTGAAACGTTAACTGTTTTAAAGCTCACTTGGTTCAGTCATTTTGATGTTATGATTGTTATGTTTTGATTGTTATGCATTTGCTTGTTTTGTTAGACATCTGGCTTTAATGGTACATGTATTTGCTTGCCAAGAGATTTGAAAGAAAAATCCGTTTGGGGGTGAATTTTGTCTTGTCTCAACAGGGAGTTATCCACAGCCTAGGTAAATAAATAATGAGATACAAACGTACGAGCACTTGGCACAAGCAATGTATTTGAGTATGCAGAGATGTACATGCTTTGATGCCTTGTATAGGATGGCAATGTATTTAATGCAAGTGAAGGTTTCTTAGTAAGAATGAATAAGGAATATGATTTCAATGGTATGTTAAGATTGCATTTTCATTTTAGATTGTTTCATTTGATGTATTTTTTTTTTCACACTCACGATTACATGGGGCATACTGCAGCTTGAGTTGTTTCAGTAAATGAAATATTCCATGTGATTGTTTCATAGTATATGAGAGTCAATTAGCACTGTTCTAAACTTCATCAGTACATTGAAGGGATTTACGTACAATGTACTAAGTGTGACATATTATGCTCTACTCATATTGAGAAGTGCACATTTGAAGAGACCTTGCAAAGATATCTTGGAAACATATGGATTTTGAGATGTGTTTCATGTAATTTTTGTGCTTTGCAAGCTGAAGGTTCTCTGTTTTTCCCACAGTATAATCATAAGCTTACAGCGAAATATCAGCTTTCAATTGCTTGCAGGCGTCACAAGGTATAAAGGTACAAGTATATGATAAGAAGGATTGCTGCTCCAAAGGAGGGAGGGAGTATGTAGTTTATCACTTTACATCTAGAGTACTTTCTGACCACTGGACATACCGTACATGTTGCATATTTCAGAATGTAACAAACTTGTGCTCACTATAATGTAAATTACAGTGGACTCCCGTCATAACGAAGTCCTAGGGACCGGCAATTTTCTTTTGTTATATCAAAATTTTGTTGTAGCCAAACAAATAGACAATAAAAAAAAAAAAAACGTAGAGAGGATGATATTGCAGCCTGAATTTTTATTGTGTTGTTACTGGAATTCGGATATAACTGTGTTCGTTATAATGGGAGTGCACTGTACGCACAGTCACTAGAAGCTGTAAACTATGGCCATGCTCAGTAAGTTTAAACATACATGTAGACATCACCCTCTGTTTTTGCCTGATACATGCACGTTATACACTTGTTCAGTTTCGTATCAGTCTACATTAGTGTGCCAAAGACCAGAGCGATGAGTTTGTGAGATTTGATGGATTAAAAAAGGTCTGGGAAGTCCATCATCTCCATGAGGACCTACGTTAACTGCAAACGCAGGAATTTTCGCAGTATATAAATTTTCGCGTATTTTAACGCCACTTCTGGCAGGCACGAATTCTAAAATCCGCAAAAATATCTTCACAATTTTCTCTGCACATTCTGAATGGGCTGACAATTGCGCAGCGCGAGTATGTCTTTGAGCTGCTCAGCGCAAAAAATTAATCACACAAAAACATTGATGTTTGCAGTTATAATTTGTAGCATTGCTCATCAGCGTGGATAAGTAACATGTCACCACTGCTCACTGTAATAGCTGATGTTGCTTACATTTGGAAGTGGAAGGAAGGAAAAGACTCCTCTGGCTTTGGATACACTTCTGGAGTCGGGTTCCGATTCAGAGTGCAGTAGGGACTAGACAGGATGTCAACGTGGTGGTCTGGCGTTTTCATTTGCAGTAGGTTGTCTGAGGATACTTTGTATCAAAGTCAGAAAGTGTATGAATATTCTGCAGTAAACTACGGCATGACATCAGCGGTTACTCAGTTTAGATAAGAACTAAAAGTGAGCGTCGGACAAGTTAACATTTAATATCAAGCTATGTGCTGTTTACTGTAGAACCAGAAATTTTCGTGCGCATGATACAATGTATTTCAAGAATTTTGCGAGGAGCCAAGATTCGTAAAATTAAAATGCACATGAAAGTTCTTTTATACACTATGCATTGAATGCAAGTGGCGATTCGCGAAAATTTAATGCCACAAAAAAGCTGTTGGCTCCATTTTGCAAAAATTTCAGGTCGCAAATATTTCTGGTTTTATACTATTCTGAAGCAGACTTTTGCCCTCAGCAAACAGAGAGAGAGAAAAAAAAAAATGATGCCTTACCTTTACAGTAATTCGCTGTCTTGGCGTCTTTTGATTACATTTTTTTTTTTTTTTTTTTTTTATTGCTAGTGTTTCCCTATGATGCAACTATTCATGTTATAGGCACCTTAAATTTCTCAAGCATGATGTCTGTTGATGTGCTGAACGGCAGAAATAACCATTTTGGTCTGAAAAGTGAAAATAACTATAAAAATAAACACTTTTGAATGTATAGTTCTCTCAACAAAATCACAAATAAATTGTTTCAGGCTCTCCTGTCACTTTTTAAACATATTTTGATGTAAGAGGAGAAAATAAAACAACAGATCTTTATAATTCAACAGACTGAGACTTAACCGAGTCAAAACAATGTACTCTTCTAGACTGTGACATGTGTTGATGTAAACATAGCCCGTCAGCTCACGTAATCCATACATGTACATGTTGTGTAATTTGGTCTAGCACAAACCTGTCCAAATTAGTGTAGGCCTACAAATAGTTACTATTTTTATTCTGACAATCTCATCGAAGAAAAGAACCAATTTATTTCATATGCCTAATGTGACAAAGGCTGTCTATTCATTTCACAGTGCATGTGTATTGTATTTGAATAGGTATATTGTATTAGGTATAGGTAGATTCCCCTGTATAGGGGAATCCCCAGGGGTAGATTCCCCTGTATAACCTGCTGCACACATACATGTAAGACATCGAACTCCAGAAAGACTCACAGCTTTGCTACCATTTGTAATGATCGCTACTGCAGTCATTTTAACGCCTGTCAGAATTTGCTCGCATTTGGATTTACAACAATGGCGGGCAGACTAGTATCTAAATCAACTGTATGTTCATCTCCATTACTGGTACTATCAATGCAACATTTTTAAAGAGTATAGGAACAAGACACATGCTTTGTACTCTGCATCTTGACAAGAGGCAGGAGGTCCCCCCCCCCCCCTTTCATCTGTCTGTAATGGCATGGTGTTCCCAATGAGCAACTCGAATAGCCAGTAGAGAGATGGACATTCATCATTGGTGTGTATGTCACCACCACATGTAGTACATAGAATTTTGTTAGTAAAGAACACTTGATGGAACTAACTCTCGTAGAGAAGTAAGTTTTCTTGCCCTTATGGTTTCTCTGTTTTTCATGTGTTTCTAATCCTGGTACTGTATAACATTATTTCAACATAACAAGTGATGTCACTAGTCCACAGTTTTCTCCAGTACTAGCATACATTCAGATTTCATCTAGCAGTTGCCCTGTTTCCTAAAAAGTTGATATGATAGCAACTCTTGCTGGATTGCAAATGTCATGGTAACAACACGATCTAGCTCCCTGATTGGCTGTTGCTATGGGAAACTGCCATTCCAGCAAGAGTTGCTATCCTAACATCATTTATGAAATGGGGCCCTGGAAAGACTCACCCCCCAAAGAGAGTGGTACCATAATCTCCAAGTTACCACATCCTTGAATACACAAGGAGCCAGATCCATTTCCCTAAAGTTTCCATTACAGCAATTGTGATGATAATAACATAATTGCATGCGTGGTACAAATGTGTACAAGCCTTTCCTTTATACATTATAGGAGGACATTTGTGACACTCTGCAGCAAAAGGATCCGAAAGTCGGAAGAGGACAATTTTCTGAAATGACATAACATTATTCCCTTACTCTTCCACTTTGATGTCATACATGTATATAACATGACTCATAAAAGTGCTCGGTTGCGGAGATATCGATGATTTTATTAGGGCATGTCGAGTGGTTTAAGAAATCAACGTTTCGAGAAAAGCACCTTCTAAGTTTTCCTTCTGACGCTATCATGATCAAGGGGAAGCAAGACAGTTTTCACCGTTCGATATTAGAAGGTATGCTCCTAGCAACCTCCGCGATGTTCATTCAAGCTTAGCGCCAACGGTCTACACACGACCAATCAGTAACCAGGATGCCACGCACTGACCAATGAGATCACTTCCTTGTTGCTAGGGGCAGAGTCTAGCTGCGGCGCTAAATCCAAATCTCCGGACACGTTTCTGTTCCTTTCAAAGTCGGAAAATCATGGCCCAGAAAAATGCTATTTTCTTGCCTTTCCTTTGATCATTTAGCTTCAAAATTTCGGCAGATGATAGAAGATACATTAGACTACAAAATTATGTCAAAAACAGAAATCCAAACTTTTTGGACAGATTTTGATGATCTGACTTCAAACTCGATTTTCTCGGGTCACCCATCAGCGACTTTAGGATCCTTTTGTTGTAGCGGGTCACATTTAAATGAGTTTGAAGAGGAACATGTTCAGTGGAATTACACATATGTAATTATAATTAGGAGTAGTAGCTGTGCTGTAGAGATTTCCTATTTTGTGTGATTAGGAACCCTTACAGAAGATAAAAAATGTCTGAAAAGGGAGGGATTTTAAATGTGCCATGAATTATTGCTTCTGTACATTTTACGCAAATTTTGTCACTATACACAGGTATACATCTTCCCCACCTTGTTACTTATTAATCCCAAATCTGGGATATTTTTGTACCTGATATCTATGCCATTACCAATGCAGTTGTCGCTCATCCATAAATTCCTGCCCTTCTTTCTCAAGTCGGGGCAGATTTTATGGAGGTATGGCAAAGTTATCAAATAAAATTTGGCAAATATGCCATCAAATATTATGTTTCCCATGCTGTCCATGTTGTTCAACACTTGTCCAGAAATTCCATGTCATCTGCATGATTATACTGTACATAACTCTGAGTTGAATTTGGTCCAGTCACTTCCCTTAGTAGGCACTTCTTCAAGGGCAAAACAAATGTGACATACATTTACCGTTAATAAATAACACTTTATTTGGTCTCGAAAATAGACATGTAGGTCTATGCATGACACATACATTTGCTGTGATATAATACATAACTTTACACCTCTTCGACACTTTACACACCTTTGCTATAATGAGAAACTGGAATGGTAATCTATTATAGAGTATCAATTATCCTGAAAGACGTTCCATAAAAGAGCTCCCATATGAAAATATATTGTTATCTTCCAGACACGAGTATAATTTCAATGGATGGAATATATATTAGAAATTCATTAAAATTCAAATCAATTTACCTTCAGAATTAAACAAGGTGACATTTGGACGGATGTCTCACACAATTTGCACACACAGTGAAGTTTATGGACAATTCAGCGTTAACATTTTGCTTCAAATGCATTCAAATTATTCAAATCAATTTACCTTCAGAATTACACAAGATGACATTTGGATGGATGTCTCATATAATTTGCACACACAGTGTAGTTTATAGACAATTCAGTGTTAACACTTCGCTTCACATACGACCATAAATGGCCATGTGATATATAGATTGCAATATGAATTTGTATTACATGGTCTTCTGGTCATGGGATGATAACAGTGACCATATTTTGTTGATATCTTTGTAAGCGACGTAATTTTGTAAGGACTCCCTGGTCCGTCATACATGTAGGTAAAAGATAAAAATATTGTCATGGAAACTCAAGATATTATAAACCCAGTAGCCTGCTCACATGGGGAAACTAAAACTCACTGTTGGCCAAGTGACTTGGGTGAGCTCTTGCCTGGCCCTTGCCAACATTGCTCATATGGCAAGTAGAAGTGGGGGAAATGTATTTTGTAATGCCTTGAAACCTATGGGCCATTATCAAGTCGAATGAGAATTCAAACAGGCACATTCTGTAAATGTATAGTAATGAGTTCCAATGGTAATTCTGAGGTCATTCTAATTTCCATACTTGTGAGTATGAGTAACAAATCTGAGATTGACAGTTCATTGATATATCTGCCTAATGCAAAGCTCAATGGCCACAGAAAAACAGAAGACCTGATCCTTCTGCACCCACTTTGACTTTATATTTGCCAATTTATATTTGATGTTGGATGTCACTGTAAAAGTGTCTGCCCTTTCTGCTATAGGTCCTGAAATTTGACAAAAAACAAATGACGCAATTCCTCACCTCACTCTAGGGGAGGAATATAAAGGACAGACAATCTTTACACTACATATACATGTAGAACTGGTTTAATGCCAGAGAGTGTCTCAACTGCATACTCTGTCCACAGCTTAGCGTATACATTAATTATTCCATGTAACTTCAGTCACCTGATGTTTGCTGTCAGAGTCCAACATTGCAGGTATATTTCCATAACAGCCTATGGCATACAGTGGATTAGAGTTCATTCAGTACCCTTATTGATATCAGAACTCCAGTTCCGTTGCAAATTATCCTAGTGTGTCCAATCTTTCTGCTTTGGCTACTCTAAGAAGTACGAGTGTTGCTGTGCTGCTTGCAGAGAGGCGAGGCGAGGTGAAATTGGGGTAGAGTCAAAAGTGTTTTTTGCTCTGGATCTCGATGGCTCTCTTGTAGTCCTGGATGGCTTCTCCCCTCTTGCCCAACTTGCCCCGCACCTCCGCCCGCCGCTTGTAGACCAAGGGGTCGTCTGGTTGTAGATTTAGGGCTGGCGAGATGGAGCAATGGAAACGACAGGACAAAAATATTAACATAAACATATCAACGTCACACAAATCTAGACCCAATTTGGAAATTAACTTGCAGTAGCAGGATTGATTAAAATCAACAGTGTCAAGATCCACTCTCCTGACTTGAATTTCTCCATCAGTGTCAAATTTTGAAAAAAGAGAGCACCATTATTCAACAGCTTTTAAAAATGCTTGCTTAAAACACAGTAACCACATCATTCTTCTTTGAAATATGATATGACCAACTCAAAATGATGATGACCTAAACTACCTCAGACTAATCAGTTTCAGTTAACAAAACAGAAAATAAAACAACAACAAAATCGAAACTTTTTTTTTTTTTTTTTTTTAAATGCAAGGACACCAACAAAACCCTCAGAGAACTATTGTAAATTATATGCAGGGCTGCCAGCATTCCCCACATCAAAATCAGAGAGGTTCCCAAGAGCTAGAGCAAATGGTGAGGTCCTTCTATATACATACATCTCAGAAAATGGGCAGAAAATAATTCCCGAATTAGAGAAACTTGAATATTCTTCTGCCAGCTTATGAAGAGATACATTGTAATTACATTTTCAGTGAGCCTCCTGCAGAATCAGGGCGATTTTGAAGTTCTCGTAATATGTAACAGTATCTATCACAGGAGCTATTACAGATTACAATATGGGACAACAGTAACTTCACACAGAGCTAGCAGATGGTCTAGTAGAATTTTAAATGGATGGTATGGTTCAGGTTGAGATGGGGATTCAGATTTTGACTTTTTGTGAGACCATTCGAAATCACTTAAATGAAATAATTAAGAGTGTACGATTCTAAGAGCAATTAGAAGTTTATGTAACGAAAATTGGTTGTGAAATGGCTGAGACATGAAAAAATAAAGTAGTCCTAATAAAAGGTAGGTCTCCCATTCTATTAGGACTGCTTTGTTTTATTTTGTTTTTGGATATCTCAGACACTTCAAAACCAATTTTCATCAAATGAACTGTAATTGTTCGAATAATATGCTCTTTATTATTTCAAATAAGTGGTTTCTAATTATCTCACAGAAAGTTAAAGCTGGTATCTCCATCTCAACCAGAAGTATACCATCCCTTTATTAAGATCACTCAGCACACGGACATGCGAAGACAGAGGGCATAATGTACCTTCCGAGTAGTCATTCTCAGCAAGCTGGTAGCGTTTGAGAGACGTGTAGAGGTTGCCTCGATTGAAGTACAGGTGAGCAGAGAATGGACTCAGCTTGACTGCCTCAAAGAAGTCCTCCAGAGCTCCCCTCGCATCCCTCATCAGCACCTGGGATGATGAGTTGGTAGTGAAGGGAGGGGGGAGATATTAAAGATAGAGAAGCACATGGCAGAGGCGCAAGAGGTTGTCAGGGTAACACACGCAGGCCATAATGACTAAAGCCTAACAAATCATACGATCACATGGGTAAACACACACTTCAAAGCACAGACATTGTACAATACACAAACTGACTTTCAAAGAGCTGACCAGATTTTCATATTAATGTATTTAGAGTGGGTTGCAACGCAAACACTTTAAAAAGCTGAACAGATTTTCATATAAATGTAGTTATAAGACTCGGTTGCAACGTAAACTCTTTGGCAAAACACTTCATTTTCTCTACTGAGAAAACCCTCCTCCCAAAATATAATGCAGTCACTTTAAATTGGATGGAGCACTTGGATGGTGTAATGGTGTGATTCAACACATACCTTTGTGATGGCTCTGTTGAGAAGGGCTGATTCATCTGACGGATTCAGTTCCAGTGTCTTGTCATAAAACTGGAGTGCCTGTACAAATCAAAGGACGTAGTTACATTAACTTCAATGTGGCAAGCAATCCCTACTGTATATTGCTATGTCTGTATAGAATGTGCTTGTAAATAACACATCTCTACATTTGCAGTCACTTGAGTATGACTCAAAATTTGAATATCAAGCAAACTCCACAAACCAAAGTCAAAATATAATCATGAATTACAGTTCGACTACAAACACTCAAGTTCACATAATGTAGCTTCTGTCAATTCAAACATGCATGAGAGTCAGGTATAAACAACTAATTCTTACAGCTCTTTGGGAGTGAGCTGAATGCTTAATTGACAAGCTACATTCTCATCATTTGTGCAATAAATCTGCATTATCATTTAATTGATAAGATGCTACATATTAACCTATAATCACGAAAACTTCATTTTTCAGTTATATTATCATATAAGATAAAGAGGTTTGTTCTGAGAGTTGAAAGAAAATGCTTGATCATCACCCATCCTTTTTTCTTGCAACAAGTGCTGTACCCAAACAGCTTGTCAAAGAGAGTGCCAAAAAAGTGTTTGGATCTTGTGTTTTGTTTTGTTTTTTAATCTGTATGATCATGATGCAGAGGCTCTGGTAACTTATATGAAGTAAAATTATTGACCTACTGATTTCCAAAAGGTCAAATGTAGATTGAGGAAGCCACTACAGTAAGACAAAAAGTCACAAGTCCCACACAGCAAGTACCTGAATGAACTGTCGATTGCTGAAATAGAGGTTGGCGGCATTGAAGAAGGCCAAGGCGTATTTGGGGTCCTTCCTGATGGCTGCCTGGTAGTCAGTCATGGCACTTTCGTGGTCCTGCAGGAACTGGTTGACCACGCCCCGATTCACAAAGAGCTCCGCGGTCTTGGCGATGCGGAGGGCGGTGTTCATGTCCAGCAGGGCTGCGTAGGGGTCGCTCATCTGTAGCGACACCATAGCTCGCCCCTCCAGGGCCGGACGGTATTCTGAGAGATGAGAAGGTGATAGTTTATTAACTTAAATCGACTGGTCATCATATCATAAAACTTACTAGTGGCCACAACTATTACAGTCTAATTAAGTTCTGCGGCAGATATCTGCAAAGTTTTTTTGTGTCATATGAAAGTCATCATGTACAAACTACAGTACCTTTTGATAGGGGATTAAGTTGAGGTCAGTTAGCACAGATGCTCAATACACTAATACAATCAACCTCTTCATATTGCTTTCAGGAATCACAGATGACTTATGAGGATTTCAGGTTTCTGCATAAGAAATTAGAAATATGTATATTTTGAAAGATTGCATTCTAATGCAAGCCTGGGCTTTCATTGTATGAAGACACAGAGTTGGACAGATGGTAAGAGTTACAGGTGTGCAAAACAGAAAATTCAGCTCCCACGCATGAAAATGATGACATAACCTATCTTCAGGTTCTTACACTCACCAGGGTTGAGCTGCAGACAGGCTGAGAAGAGGTTCCAGGCTAGTTTGTACTGGCCACTGATCTGCATGTTGTAGGCAAGATTGACTCTGGCCACCAGGCACTCTGGCTCCAAGAGCAAGGCTCTCTGGTAGTCTCTCCTGATAGGGTTAATACGAGAGTTTACAATGTGAATGGAAATAAGGCATTTACTCATTCAATAGACTGTGAGCATCATCTCACACAACATAGATTCCATCGCAAATAAGACATTTAATTACTCGACAGACTGTGACCTTAATCTCAAATAACATGAAACCCTTCACAAATGTGTTTTTTATGGTAACATAAATGATACTGACGAATACTGAAAATTGGTCCTCAAATTACAATTGTGACCACAAGAACATACCCTGTCGGGGCACTGAGAGAAAAGTGAGATATGGCACACGAAATAATCCTTCAAAGCAAGCATTCTTTGATACAGTAAAGACAGGGTAATATTTTCACACACTGAGAGAGAGTCTTTTATTTTCAACTTCTCCACTCATACTGAAATGACCATTAATTTTTTCCAGGCAAATTTAAGCTGTGATTATGTGTAATGCAGTAAGAAGATGATGATTCTCGTATACACCAGGAATCTTGGTCATATATTTCCTTTTCTTCTTCTTCTTCTTTCTTTCTTTCTTTCTTTTCCTAACCTTAAAGACTATAGGTGCCATGAGCATCTTTTTGATGGATTGTTGCCCTATAGAAGTGTACACTATTATTATTTATTATCATGTTTCCATTTATGGGACAAACCAAGAAATTTTGCCCTCATTACCATAAGAGTTACATAGTGCGATGATTCCCTCTAAGCAACCCCTACTGTAAATGTCCAACCAATATTTTCTGGTAATAACTATGTATAACATAAAATCTGGTAGTGAGTGACGGGAGACCCTGAGATCCCTGCTACACACCTTGCCAGAAGTGTTGTTTCCCTGTGGCCATAATCCATGAAGGCATTGCCCCTCCCAAGGTAGGCATCGATGAAGAATGGGTTGACCTCCAGTGCACTACTGTAGATTGCCACTGCATCCTCTAGACGATTGAGTCTAGAAATTGAAAATGAAAATACAAACAAAAGAAATTTATATAAACCATCCAAATGCCACATGAAGATGGACCTTCAAGAGTCACCATAGCTTCTTTTAATCATCTGTGCATTATCACATCTTTGGGCATGAATCCTTCTGAAGGTTAAACAACATAAATGTTTCATTATTTTATCCTTTACCTGCAGTCATTCACATCCATCTCAACCTCCTCTGAATAATATACTTGACTTCAATAATCCTAATTAGTGTCCTAGAACATGCCCTTGTACCCTTTATTTCTTAGTTTCTGATTCTGTCCTTCCACAAATGACATGTTCTCCATATCTCACTGTCTTTCGATCTAGGAGTCCCATTCTATCTCTTTGGACACTCATACAACAGAATGAGAAAGTCAGCTTGCCTCGCAATCACCAGTATCAAAAACTATGCCTTCTTCATGTAAGAGAATCTGCATTGAGTACAGCACATGATGTGTTATGACCTAAAAAAAAAAGTGGCATGTCTCTATTAAACACCAATATCTTTCAAGAAGTATCACAAAAGTCCGTTAGTGAATATGTTCAGTAAACATATGAACATACTCTCTTTTTTTTTCTAAATTTAGACTATTACTGCTTAGGTTCATTGTATCATTTCTCAGATGCAGTACAAACACACACAAGCAATCTTGACAAGTTCCTATAACTCACTTGTGGCAGCACAGTCCAAGCGTGTGTCTGATCTTGGGGTCCCTTGGGTTGACCTGTATGTTCACAATGATGAAAAAAAAGAACCAAGATGGTCCCATAACATAAGAACGAAATGGAAACAAAGTTTAAGGTTACACAAAGCTTCATTATGTTTAAATTCAAAACCTATACCATAAGTTGAGACATGCTTTATGAAGGGCAGAACAGGTTCCTTTTGGATGACAATGATTTAAACATACTGTATATGTTCACAATGTTCAACACACTTTGTGACTGCACAATGAGTCTGAATCTATCTGACACTTATCCACTAATTTGATTCATCCTTACTCCTCCACTTTCCAGAATATAGGGATGGAGGAGAAATGAACAACAAAAAAAAGAAGTGAATCCACAAGAAATTTACAAGACAATCAATAAAAAAAAAAAAAAGAACAGCTACAAGGTAACCACAGGAGGATTGTGAATAGTTCATCTAATAATCATATTGTGTCCCATATAGACAGGTTTAGCTGCTGAAGATTTATGAGTATTCAGAGGCTTGAAACATGCAAAAATAGAAACTATGCAATGCTACATACCTCCACAGCCTGTGCAAAGTCATCTCGGGCATTCTTGTAGTCCTTCTGGGCAAAGTACATGAGTCCCCTGTTGATCAACACCTAAAAGAATTATGCAAGGAACCAGAAAATTAATTGCTGGTAAAGGCATTCATCCATTGTGAGTCAATCATTCAAATAAAAATGAATTTTGGGATTTCATCCTGGTTTTATAACATCAATTAAAGAGTAAATCTAAATACAAACATGTCAAATTATAAAATGGTGAATAGTATGCTGCAATATGTTAATTCTTCTCCTTGATTTGTTGCAAATGAAAATATTATGAATATAAGAAGGGTCATTTTGCACAAAAAAAATGAAAAAAAAAGAAATGGTTATAACACAGCCATCTTAAAAGACGAGACAGGAATGACACACAATATAACTGATTATTTCTTACACAATTCCCAACTATGCAACAGAGCACCTGAAGAAGCTTTGGATACCAGATAGATTAGAAGTGTTGATATAAGCTCTTGGAAAAAAAAAAAATCATGAAATGTATTCCTAGTTTGTAGTCAAATTGTATATTTTGATGAAGCACCTCTGAATGAGAGTAAAATGCAGATTTACAGCAGAATCAAAGAGAAAGAAAAGGTGAAAGTGCCCACCTTGAGAGAATTCTCCTCCCCCAGCATGAGGACAATCCCGTAGTCCCTCTGTGCCTTCTGGTAGTCACCCACAGTGTGGTAGCAGACTGCACGGTTGAAGTAGGCCAGCGAGCAGGTGGTGTCCAGCTCAATGGCCTGGCACAAGTCCTTGATGGCTAGGTCGAAGGCCTTGATGTAGTACTTCAGGGCACCTCTGTCATGTACAACAGATGCACCAACAACTTTACATATCACATTTATAGCGACAAAGATTTGATAGCAATTGACCTGTAGTCTATCTCTTGATGTGCATGTTTACTAAAGTGCAGATGCTGATCTGGATTTAAATAGATCCATGTGTCCTCCATGATCAAATCATTACATAACATTGTCAACATTGCCAACATTGATCACATAGAAATAAGAATACAACAAGGTATATAACTTGTAACAATTAATATATTAGAAAGTATTTGATCACATCCTTTGATAGTCTTTCAAATGGGCAGGTTCCAAATCATCGATCAATAGCCAATATCTCAACAAAGTAGAGGAACAAATATGAATGCAGGTCAGAAATAAGGTATCCCAAAATTCACGATGCACATACCTATAGAGGTAAGCCCTGACGCTGTTCGGTTGCAGGCGGATGGCCTGGTTACAGTTGTAAATGCCCTTAGAGTACCTCCCTCGCTGGCCATAGTATGCAGCTCTACTCAGGTAGGCCTGGAAGAGTTTGGGATTCAGGGCCAGGGCTCGGTTGAAGTCGAGAATACCTTTGGCTTGATGGAGTCTGGTCCTTGTCAGACCTCTCTGGTAGTAGGCCTGTAAAGTGAATACACACAAGAAGAAAGTCCCGGGGGGCAATTGACAAAGCGTTTTGTCAGATTTTTCTTTTTTTCTGACAGACTATTATAAGCTACTGAAATACTTGCATCTGACTGGCTGAGAGCAAATTTGTCCAACAAATTATTGTCCGACAAATTGTCGGACAAAACACTTCATAAAATGCCCCCCTGATCCAACACTGCATATTATCAAACAGATCATTTTCGTACTGTGGGAAGTAATAACTTATTGTACTCTTTAGTTCAGAAATCAAGTGAGGACTGTCTCAACTATCAGATATTCCACAGTTAAGACAGGAGAGAAGCAATGGTTCTTGAACCTTGCAGGTAATTTCACACAAACCCCTTTCCTCCAGCAATATCAGCTGCAGATTACAAGGTCTGATATACTTCAGAATGTCAGCTCATGAAAACTATGTAGCTTCATTGAGATATTCAGGTATCTTGGTGAGTTACTCATTTCACGGTTTGCCTTACCTCTGGGTAATCTGGGTTGATCTTGATAGCACTGTTGAAGGCCTCGTAAGCCTTGAGTATGTTTGGGATCTCCATGTGACACATTCCTATCAGGTAGTAGACCTCAGCCGCCTCCATCGGCCATGTCTGACGCTCTTGCCAGGGTTTCTGGAAAATGGCAGAGAAGATATGAAATCATTCATCTGTTTCCTAAAAAGTCTAAGTGATAGACAGTAATAAACAATTAGCATACGGTATACCTGCTACTTAAATCTAAGCAGACTGTTCTCTTCATACTACAGAGGTTGGCATACCACGTCTTTTGTCACGGAACATACCATACTTCATAAGTTTCCTCACCCAAAAAAAGGAGAAAAAGATGGCACTATTCAGACAATGAACAGCAGCAAGTATTATTCTAAAAGAACACACACAATGTCTAGAAATCACTGCATCTACTTCAAAATGGTATCAAACATGATAGTAGATCTATACTACTGCCTCCCCACGGAAAAAAGCAGTAACTGACATTTTTATGAATGTCTACTTTTTTGCAAAAATGAATAGTTTACCCAATGCTCTCTAATGTTAATAGGTCAGTTTTGCAAAAAGAAAAATGAAAGTGACCAAAAATACAATTTTTCACTTTTGCAAAAAGCAGTAACTGCATCCAGTTGATTCAACTTTGCAAGTTTCCCCACGGAAAAAAGCAGTAACTAACAAAGCCCACGGAAGAAAGCAGTAACTAACAATTTAGTCTTTATCATTCAGACTCTGTATAGTCCTTCCTGTATATTTTGTTTCCTAATACCATTTATTTTCTCTACTAATTTTTTTTAAACAATGTAAACAGCAGTTTCTCCCATAATTTAGGAGAGTAGATATAAAAAGATTGTTTCACCAGTAACTTGACTCTGCCCGCAGTTAATCATATGACAAGTTGTAGAAAAAGCTTCTTTCTGGAGACTAGCAAACCTGGCAGACTCAGCGCGCTCAGAGTGCAGAATACGCATGCAGCAGCTGCATGCGCATACATTCTGCAGCATACAGTAACTAGCTAAACATTGCATCACATCACACTCATCACTTGCATGCACAGTATTGCAGGTCTGGTACAGTCTGAGTGATCATGCCAGTGCTAACCATGCTGTCACACAGTTTCTGCGGTCCAGGCATGCCTGTAAATCTATCATGAATTGCAGAGGAAAAGTCATGGTAGCCATGGCTTTGGCCAGAACCAGAAAATCTAGGTGAGCTGAAAATATATTGAAGGGAGATGAGCACTAGTATTAATGCACTAACGTTAGTCTAATGTTAGATGTAGGACTAGGCCCTAAAGTTTAAAATAAGTCTACCAGATCAACGTTACAGAGTAGATCTAGATTCTAATCTATTGTTAACTGTTTAGTGTTAGACAAAATGTCAGTAGGCCTAATCTAACGTAATAGACCTAGCTAGGTCTAGCACTAACATTGGGCATAGATCTGTAGTCTAGCTTAAGTGTAACGTCAGAGTTCGACTAGGATCTAAGACGAAGAGACATAGACTTTATTGTCTAGTCCAGGGTCACGTGTCAGGGGCCAGGCCGGGCACTCCAAAGTTCAATTAGGGTACATAGGTGTCTACCTTATTTTTACACAGAATGCCATTCAATCGACAAGACCTAGTCTAGGTCTAGCGATAGGTCCTAGATCTTATAGATCTAGACTAACCAGAAAATAGAAGAACTTTATAACCTGGTGGTGGTAACAATTCTCCTCCTATGGTCATGACATGTGACATGTGCAGTTACTGCTTTTTTCCATGGGGAAAACAGCAGACTCCTGGCCGTCTGCAGTTACTGCTTTTTTCCGTGGGGAAACTACCCAGAATCAAGGGTGAGCCACCGCAGTAACTGCCTTTTCCTAAATAACATTTAAAAAATAACGGAAACATAATTTTTTCCTAGGTATTGTTAGATAACTAGGTATGGTGCATAATCATACCACAAAATTATTTTTGAATGTTTCGGTGTTTTTAAAGAATCTGCAAAAAACACAAAATCGCATTTATCTCAGCTCAGCAGCTATGCAGTTACTGCTTTCTTCCGTGGGGGGGCAGACTAAGGTATGCTGTCTCCTTTCCTTCAACTCTACAGTTGTGAATAGTGGCGTGCTCTGACATTGAAAATTCACTTGCTGGTCTTTATGAAGTAGCGAAAGGATGGTTGCCATCTACTGGGGATTAAACCTATGACCTTTTTTCTCACTCTTCGGCCAAGTTAGAGGCACTTTACCACAGCACCACATGGCAGCTTACCATGAATCCCAGGGCCTTCTCCAGACTCTCCACGGCCTCCCGGTACTTCTTGGCCTTGATTTCCGTCTTGCCGAGGAGGATGTAGAGGGGGGCGGAGGGGCTGACCTTGGCCGTACTGGACAGGACGTCGATGGCCCGGCCGTAGTTGTGCAGGAAGCTCTGGACGGCAGCCTGCTGGGTGGGTGAGGAGCCCAGCCCGTGGGCCAACTCAGCTGCATGTCTTTTAGATAAAGCAGAAAAGAGAGTAAAAACCCCATATGTATAAGATGAGAGCATGATGCTTTCTTTTCCAGGTTTATGTTCATTCTAATTTGGTGAGAGAATACAAACTTATGATGCGCATGTATTCAATTGTTGTTGGTTTGTTTAATAAATGATATGATTGATCTTTATATGATTCAATTTCACAATATTTTTTGAACAGTGTCAACTTATTTAACAGCCAATCAGGTTAAGTTGTCAAGTACAGAACCCTCTAGATTCAATATGATATTAAAATCAAGTAATAATAAATTGCCCTTGCTAGATTCACATTTACCTCTTGAACTTCAGTGGCCCAATATTAAAGGAAATTAAGGAACAAATATCTAAAGACTGTCATTTCAATGACTGTTATAAGCAAAAGGCCTACAAAATATTATGAGGTCTTGTCTGCAAGACTACATCTACAAGGAGCAAAGACCATACAGAACAAATTTTTGCTAACCAAAACACACACTTGTCACATGACACCACAAGACACTCATATCAATAATTGGTGGTATCAAAGATGGCTCAAAATGTTTCATATCATAAAACCTTGCTGTTTTACTTTTTTATATAAAATCAAGGCATGTAGTGATAAATCACCACTCATATGCAAAAAAAGAATTTGCACAAGTCATCAATAATGTCATCTGGGAAACAAGTGAAATAACAGAATGACAGATTTTTCCAAAGATGTAACACAGCGACAAGAACAAAGTCATGAGATAACTTTTTAACAAGGAGGGTATTAGCTATCCTTCCCCACCCCCCAAATAAAGAAGTACATAGAAAATAAAACAAAAAAATCAAGATTATGATGATGATGATAAAGATGGTAGCATTCATGTCAATACAAGTAATTTGATTGCTAACCGAACACAGAAGCTGGCAAGTTCCAGGTTGTTCATCTTGAGGAGGATCTGACCGCGAAGCATGTAATAGTGCTGCTGGTCTGGCCTCAGGTGGATGGCTCTGGTGAAGTCCTTGAGGGCATTCTTCAGCTGTTAAGAACAACAATTTTAGATATCATTTTTTCAGAAATCCATCACTTCTAATCATTTCAGATCTGTAAACACACCAACAATCCAAACTATGTGAAATAACAGAGCGACCCTTCATAGCATTAAATGATAAACCACTAAATATTGGTATACATACATCCTGGCATGTTGAGGGTCACACGCTCGGCCATGAATGTGGCCCTTTGCAGTTTATGGTTAATAGCAGGGAGTCCAGTTGTTGTGTGTTGGGAAAGAACGACAAATGACAACGCTCATCATCAAATGCAAGATCAATGGCCATCCATCTATTCAGGTGTTTATAGGACATGAAGTACTCTTACCAAATTTAGTACAATGCACTATGATCACATTAAAGGCGACCAGAGTACATTGTACTACGGTTTATTGATCAAGGGTGGCCTTTGCAGTGTTAACTCTGTTCTCAAACAGGACTATGTCACTATTACACCAGCATAACCAGAAACCCAATTTACACCAAAGATAAGACAGACCAATAGTAGGTAAAACATCTTGTGCAAGGATATTAGTACAGGACAGGATTTGAATCCAGCTCCCCCCACCCCACCCCTCCGCCCCCAAGTGAAGTGAGAGTCCATAGTCAAATGCACTACTCCATAGAGTGCTACAAAAGATCAACAGCACACTGAAAAATTGATTGTGTCAAAAAACAGAATTTTAAAAACTTACATCATGGATCTTATGATGTGCTTCTCCTCGGCACACAAAAGCTCTGACGTAGGTTGGATCCACTTTCACTGCATTAGTGAACTTCTGAATAGCTCTGCAGGCAAAGGCAAAGTATGAAATCAGATACTATTGTACGTAATATACACATCACAAAAGGACAAAGATTTCGATAGCACAATCCCTAGTATGAAGACAGCTATTATATCATTTGTTATGATAATGATTGGCTTAGCTGATCTATTTTTCACTTTTAAACATTCCTATGAAATTAAGTTTCTGCATTAATTTTATAACAAAACCCTGATAATTCAGGATTATAAATGAAAAGTAATAGAAATATAAGGGATACAAAAAATACAAACTGTGTTTATTGAGGATGGAGGCAAATTTTAGGGCTTTCATGTTTTCACAGGCGGGAAATATTAGATGATAAGAACTAATAAAAGAATACATATATAATAATAATAATAAAAAATACCGGGAAGTTAATGTCAACTTTGAAGACCAAGAAGACACTGCCTCTCAGAATTTAATGTCCCTCTGGTTCTAAAAAAAAATCTAGGAATTCACAGAGAAAGTTGGAGTATTGATATTTTGCATTTTTTTTTACAAGACTTTCCCCCACGGAGGACACCTGACGTACTTGTGATAGTTGTCCTTGTCCATCATGTAGATGAGTCCCAGATTGACGTGGGCAGCTGCGATGGTTCGGTCCAGTTTGAGCACGCTGTCAAAGTCTGTGATGGCGTCCTCGTGTCGGCCCATGTCCATGTAGAGGATGCCGCGGTGGAAGAAGGCCATCACGTTATCGTAGCTGTCATTCAGCATGATAGAAATGCTCAGATCCTGGGCACAGGACAAGAAATGACAACGGCATTGCGTTTAAAAGATATTGTAGTGTGATGATCGAGGGCATAGGTTGGGGTTATTCTGCTCCATGTAGACAAGAAATTATCATCATTTTTTCCTGTCATGTTGATTTCCCTCTGTATAAAAGTTAAGTAAGTGGGCAACAAGTCTAAAAAACACAGCAAGAGTTTGCAAAACCTGACAAGAAAACAATGAGGTATAATTTCTACTCTTTGGCCCTGTTGCAGGAAAATGATGGTGATTAGTCTGGAGACATTTTGTACCCTTAATGTGCTAGGACAGTTGTGAGCTGGTGTGAACACTGTTTACATTCAGTACACTGTAAATTTTGAAGCAAAATTTTACTGAATATTTCAGCACCAGCATTACGATTTATCTATTCCCATCACCAAAGCAAGAGAAGGGTGCACAAACTAGATAGTAGGCCCATCTGTGCCTGAAGCGTAATCCACATGCACGGCACCTTTAATAGTCTCTACTAAAAACAAGGAAAAGTAGAAATTACGCGGTGCGTAATATATGTCCCCGCTGGAAGTAGCATTTAGTAGCAAAATGTACAATATAGGTAAAAAGATCAAGGTCAAAGAAGTCAAAGGTCAAAATTCTATGAAGAAGTTTTGAAGCCCTAACCTAGTGCCATCACATAAAGCAAACGGAATCGAAATCGGGTTAGAAATGGTGAAGGAGTAGCATTTGGTAGCAAAATGTACAATACAGGTCAAAAATCAAGGACAGAGGTCAAAGAAGTCAAAGGTCAAAATTTTGTGTAGAAGTTTTGAAGCCCTCACCTAGTGCCATCACTTAAAGCAAACGGAATTGAAATCGGGTTACAAATGGTGAAGGAGTAGCATTTTGTAGCAAAATGTACAATATAGGTCAAAAATCAAGGTCAAAGGTCAAAGAAGTCAAAGGTCAAAATTCTGTGTAGAAGTTTTGAAGCCCTCACTTAGTGCCATCACATAAAGCAAACGGAATCGAAATCGGGTTAGAAATGGCGAAGGAGTAGCATTTTGTAGCCAATGTACAATATAGGTCAAAAATCAAGGTCAAAGGTCAAAGAAGTCAAAGGTCAAAATTCTGTGTAGAAGTTTTGAAGCCCTCACCTAGTGCCATCATATAAAGCAAACGGAAGCAAAATCGGGTTAGAAATGGCGAAGGAGTAGCATTTTGAAGCAAAATGTACAATATAGGTCAAAGGTCAAGGTCAAAGGTCACAACTGAAATTCTGTATAGAAGTTTCAAAGCTCCCATGTAGTGCTATCATATAAAGCAAACAGAATCAAAATCGGGTTAGAAATGGCGAAGGAGTAGCATTTTGAAGCAAAATGTACAATATAGGTCAAAGGTCAAGGTCAAATGTCACAACTGAAATTCTGTATAGAAGTTTCAAAGCTCCCATGTAGTGCTATCATATAAAGCAAACAGAATCAAAATCGGGTTAGAAATGGCGAAGGAGTAGCATTTTGAAGCAAAATGTACAATATAGGTCAAAGGTCAAGGTCAAAGGTCATAACTGAAATTCTGTGTAGAAGTTTTGAAGCTCCCATGTAGTCCTATCATATAAAGCACAGAATCAAAATCGGGTTAGAAATGGCGAAGGAGTAGCATTTTGAAGCAAAATGTACAATATATGTCAAAGGTCAAGGTCAAATGTCACAACTGAAATTCTGTATAGAAGTTTCAAAGCTCCCATGTAGTGCTATCATATAAAGCAAACAGAATCAAAATCGGGTTAGAAATGGCGAAGGAGTAGCATTTTGAAGCAAAATGTACAATATAGGTCAAAGGTCAAGGTCAAAGGTCATAACTGAAATTCTGTGTAGAAGTTTTGAAGCTCCCATGTAGTCCTATCATATAAAGCACAGAATCAAAATCGGGTTAGAAATGGCGAAGGAGTAGCATTTTGAAGCAAAATGTACAATATATGTCAAAGGTCAAGGTCAAAGGTCACAACTGAAATTCTGTGTAGAAGTTTTGAATCTCCCATGTAGTGCTATCATATAAAGCAAACAGAATCAAAATCGGGTTAGAAATGGCGAAGGAGTAGCATTTTGAACATTTTGATCACACACGGACGCACGGACGGACAGACACACGGATACACACACGTACGGAGCCCGTTTCATAGTCCCCTGCTCGAACTCGTTCGGCGGGGACAATAATGTGTCAATTGAAAGAATACATGAATATGGCAGTTGTGTATAGATGATGTAATTTTGGCCTTGGTAGATTGCCAGTTAACAATAGTCGCCTGTTGGTGGTACCTGTAGAGATTGCTTGGGGTGTGACTTGCGAAGAAGGCATCCCCTGTGGTAGAAAGCCACACTGTTGTTTGGGTCCAGATGCACAGCGGCCGAGAGGTCTGCCACAGCCTCCTTGTACATACCCTGCTTGGCAAAGGCCCGACCTCGATAGGTGTGACCTATGGCATTGTTAGGCTCTTGCACCAGGAGTTCTGTAAAATCTTTGATGGCCGCCATCCAGTTCCTACAATGTATGATAACATCATCATCATGATAATAAAAGCTAGTTTTAATACACCACATTTCACACTTGTTACATGTAAGTATCTCAATCACATGTCCACATTGGTCAGCAAAATTCTACAAATTCACATTTTCTACTTTACCAACAGACTGCCAATAGCATTTCAGAGGAGAAGCTTCAAAGAAATATTCAAGGAACTTTACTAATGCATATTAAAAAAAAAAAGACTTCTGGAAAGTTGATGATCATTGCATACAATAAGTATTTGGAGCAGAGTGCATGTACAAGGTAAAACAAGGAAAAGTAGAAATCACGCGGTGCGTAATATATGTCCCCGCCGGAAGTAGCATTTAGTAGCAAAATGTACAATATAGGTAAAAAGATCAAGGTCAAAGGTCAAAGAAGTCAAAGGTCAAAATTCTATGTAGAAGTTTTGAAGCCCTCACCTAGTGCCATCACATAAAGCAAACGGAATCGAAATCGGGTTAGAAATGGCGAAGGAGTAGCATTTTGTAGCCAATGTACAATATAGGTAAAAAAATCAAGGTCAAAGGTCAAAGAAGTCAAAGGTCAAAATTCTGTGTAGAAGTTTTGAAGCCCTCACCTAGTGCCATCACATAAAGGAAACAGAATCGAAATCGGGTTAGAAATGGCGAAGGAGTAGCATTTGGTAGCAAAATGTACAATACAGGTCAAAAATCAAGGTCAAAGGTCAAAGAAGTCAAAGGTCAAAATTCTGTGTACAAGTTTTGAAGCCCTCACCTAGTGCCATCACTTAAAGCAAACGGAATTGAAATCGGGTTACAAATGGCGAAGGAGTAGCATTTTGTAGCAAAATGTACAATATAGGTCAAAAATCAAGGTCAAAGGTCAAAGAAGTCAAAGGTCAAAATTCTGCGTAGAAGTTTTGAAGCCCTCACCTAGTGCCATCACATAAAGCAAACGGAATCGAAATCGGGTTAGAAATGGCGAAGGAGTAGCATTTTGTAGGCAATGTACAATATAGGTCAAAAATCAAGGTCAAAGGTCAAAGAAGTCAAAGGTCAAAATTCTGTGTAGAAGTTTTGAAGCCCTCACCTAGTGCCATCATATAAAGCAAACAGAATCAAAATCGGGTTAGAGATGGCGAAGGAGTAGCATTTTGAAGCAAAATGTACAATATAGGTCAAAGGTCAAGGTCAAAGGTCACAACTGAAATTCTGTATAGAAGTTTCAAAGCTCTCATGTAGTGCTATCATATAAAGCAAACAGAATCAAAATCGGGTTAGAAATGGCGAAGGAGTAGCATTTTGAACATTTTGATCACACACGGACGGACGGACACACGGACACACGGACGCACGGACGGACACACGGACACACGGACACACGGACACACACACGTACGGAGCCCGTTTCATAGTCCCCTGCTCGAACTCGTTCGGCGGGGACAACAATATGGAGAGAGTGGAGTAGCCCCTGCTACTGCTATCAACTCACTTGTTCATCTCAAACTGGTAGAGACCCCTCTTCATGATGGCCTTGGTCATGTTGGGCATGAGTCGGGTGGCTTCCCGATAGTCTTCCAGGGCTAGTAGCATCTCACCTCTCTGCAGGCCGAAGCATGTCACGATATAGCTTCTACATAACTGTTCTTTGCAACTGATTGACAAATTGCCCTACATCGACTTGTTTTTGCATTTGACATGGCTTGCTTCTCTTTACACACAAGAAATAATTGGGGGCCCATACAGGACTTGCATATCACAACAATCAAGATGATATGTATCTACGTTACATCGTCTCTATCACACAGGCTGTAATCTATGACGATCACACAGAAGGGCATAAATTCAATGTTTTTATGGTTCATAAAGTTTATGAGATAAATTGTGTATCAAAAACATCCCAGACAGTCTCACATTTGAGCTTAAGGGAAGACAAAGTTATTGTCAAAGTTTTGAATGATACTCAAAGATTATCATTTGCACTCGATCTCATTTATTTGTATCTGATGTCAGAGGATCACAGCAACACTGACCTGTTCGTAAAGTTCTGCCCGCTTGAAGAAGGCCTCGTGGTCATGAGGGTCAAGCTTGACTGTCTGGGTGAAGTTCATAATGGCCATGGTCACGTCGCCCATCTCAGTGAATATTTCAGCCCTAGCATCAGAGGAACAAGCGAGGGAAACTTAGCCAAGGCAAAGCAATTTTGTTGGCGGGGTTATGTATATACGTACAGCTGACAACTGCACTATCATAGCCCACTATCTTCAGAAAATTTGTGAGTGTTCTGTAAAGTTTAAGGAGCTGTCAAAATTCTGTAAGGAAAAGGTTGAGTAATGGCACTCAACTTTCCCCAGTCCACGTAATTTTAAATTGACACATGCATTAAAGATAAATGTACATGACAAATTGCATGACACTGAAATTGTAAATAATGACGATGCTTGCCCTTCAAACCTCCAGTTATTACTGGTAGGCATTATCCGTAATCCAATTGTCAGTGTTGTATTTCATAGTCACCAAGCACTTTCACCCCTTGTAACGCTTCAGGGCTCGACCTTAACTTTTTTTCTAGGAAGCCAGCCGGGCTCCTCAGGGACCTTTTTAGGGAGCCAAATTGAGTTTGAGGGAGCCACGTTTCCCTCGGTCACAATCAGCAGTAGAGGTCGATTAGTGGTATCAACCTGGTGGAGAAGATTTCATTTAGATATAACATGCATTTCTCCACAGACACAAGCCTGAGATACCTTGTTCTTAGTCTATAACACACACAGTGTGTGTGTGTGTGTGTGTGTGTGTGTGCGCGCGCGCGTGCGAGCTGGTCACCAGCACATTTCTCTCAATGCCTGTGTACAAGACTACAAGTGCATAAGTTCCTCCAGAAACTTGCTGGGCTGGTTATGGAAGCTTCCACTATCTAGCAGGGGAGGGGGAATGCTTTCATCTTCTCAAGAAAGCTTCTGTGTGAGTGAATGCAAAACTCTGTTCGGTGTTTCCACCTATTGTTTACTATAACACATAATCATGCGTTGTTTTCAGGCTTTTTAATTTTACTGGATTTTAAACATCAGTATTTTCCGAAAGTACCGGTATTCCAATTTCTTTTACCCTGAATGGAATCGGAAAGTCTGCTATACCGATGATCGCAAAATGCCGCGCTGTGTGTGGTTGCGCCAATGTGCAAACACGTGGTTGTACTTAAAAGGAATGCGCTTTTTAAAGGAATGCGCCATGTGCTCCTCTACCTGAGGTTACTGCAAGTTCGATGGATCGAATGCGCCATAGCCGAGCTGATGGCTTGTTTACGGTAAACATGCAGTTTACATTCGATACGAAGAAGTCATTACGTCTTTCACGAGGAAAAACATACAAAACAAACAAAAAACACCTACGAACGAATGTTAATAGCCAAAACTGTGAAAAGTAATAAGCAGTTATGATGAGCATGAACTGAAATTAATTGTCATATTTTGCTGTCTAACCAGGTGATGACTGCATCTCATTGGACCTACTCATAGTGACTTTGTCTGGGCATACGAGACCTTTTAAGTATTTCTGTGATTGCCTTTTTAATTGACTGATTAATCGATCCTTTTTTTTTATTGTTCAGGGAACAGAAGATATTCGATTAAGTACACTATATTCGACTGTTTGATGTTTCCTGCTATGCGCCAAAAGAAAGGCTATAGAATCACGATATCTTTGCAATGATTCCTTTAATTCAACTAATGAGCTGGTTCTTCGATCGATATTTCCAGGATATTTACACGCTGTTTATTCCAGTGCGCGCATTCTTTCGTCTGGCACGCACCTGGGTGTGGCACCTGCTTTTGTGGAAATTTCCACAAGGGGAGAGGGGTGGGGTGTCAAGTTTCTTCGAGCCGAAGAGACTGCGCGCATGTATTCAGTATTTCACAATCTCTTCGCTCTAATTTATTGTAATTCATGCTTTCCCCTTATTCTTTGCTGATATTGAACATTTAACTTTACGCAGGTTGGTAGATCGTGGATCTTTTCGTTGTGAGGTGTATGTAATTTCTTTTTTTATCATTCTTTGGAGGGGAAAGAAGAGTCAGAGGGAAAGAAGAATAAGAGGAAAAGTGAAATAAAACGAACGGCACGTACGCTCAGCATGCCGTAAGCTGTCTTTTACCAGCATAGTTTTCATCATCACTACATATCAGACATCACTCAGATCATTTTAGCCTTTTCCTATCAACATTAAGAAACACGCACAGTCCCTCGAGATAAAAACCGAGGAAAATAAATAACAAATACAAAGTATCAACACCTTCTAACACAAATATTTAGAAAAGACAACACACGTCGCTTCGATTCGAAAAAGTATTGCAGCAAAGCGGAGAAATCGCCGTTACGAAAATAACAGTGCGAGACACTTGAAAGAATTACGTTCAAATATTTCTAAGTATAAAGGGAACGGATAAAGTGATATAAAATGGAAGAAATCGAAGAAATAGAACGATAAGTTTAGTAGTATGATTACGCCCCAGCAAAAGTTTGCAGCACCGAAAGCTACGCAAAAATTAGTACACATTGGAACTCTGTATTGCGACGAGATCCTTGGGATCGTCAATAAACGATATGTAAAACAAAGGAAATTAATTCATTTTGACCGGAAAATAGTTTGTTATAAGTATTTTGTTATATGAGATCTCCTTTAACAATAGGCCTAGAAATACATCGAGTTTCCACGATACTCGGGAAGGAAAGTTCGAACGCTTTTCACCTGCACATATACTGCAGCTAGTGCACATCAATACACGAACAGAAACTCACCTCTTCCTTGCAGAAAAATGATGCAATAACGTTACACAAAAAAAAAACACACCGTTGAACACTCTAAAAATCATTTCGTACTTGGGAGGCAAGGGAAAAGCGGAAGAAGTAGGGAAAAAGGAGCAGAAATTGCACAACGGAGCGCTTCTACCCCGACTCAAAACAAAACGGGGTACTGTTTATAGTGGCAGCTGGCTACAGTGTGTAGCTTAGCTACTATACTCACGCTCCCCAGCCGGCCATACATGGGGATACCACGGCGATCGATGTAGACATCAGGGTCCGTAGGCGACAGAGATTCAGGCGCGCGAAGTTCCGTTCGGTGTACACAGTACGCAAGCATCAAATTGCATGTGCGCACACTATTCTACAATAGAAGATACGAACACACACACGTCGGGTACACACAGACACACAACACATGCGGGCAACGTGGGCCGGCTGGAAAATGAAACATGTACAGTGTGTAGTCTAATTGCAGGGATAATAACTTCGAGCGTCAGGGCTCGCTGCGCGCGCCGGGGCCGCTCGCGCTCGTCAATATTGTGAGTGTGTACATAAACTATGATTCTGTCTTGCAACGTGAGGCTATACGGCAAAAAAACTTAAGGAGCCAGCCGGGCTTTTTTCATACATTTCTGGGGAGCCCGTAGCGATTCTGGGGAGCCAATGGTCCCCGGGCTCCCGCTAAGGTCGAGCCCTGCGCTTGTAGCTGCAATCATAATAGGGAAGAGCATACCCATTGATCATGGTGTCTGCAATCACGTCCATGAGACAGTCATGCAGTCACGTCCATGAAACTTTTCTTTAATTGCCATTGGCATTCAATGAAATGTGAGGACAAGAATTTTTGTATGCATCTTACTTTTGCGAATCTTGGCTCCTCATGACATTTGCAACAGTGTTATGCACTCGAAAAATTTCTGTGTTTACAGTGTAAGAACCAATAATGCTGAAAACAAGGCAATCCAGCCTAATTTGGTCTCACCTGGACCGGTAGGCCCCCACATGGTCCTTGTTGATCTTGAGAATGGTGTTGAGGTCCTCCAGGGCCTTGGTGGGTTTCTCCTTCAGGAGGAAGAGGAGGTGTCGGTGCCAGTAGGCATCCAGGAGGAGGGGCTCCAAGGCGATGGCTCGGTTCAGGTCGTCCCAAGACTGCTTCAGCTTACCCAGCTAGGGTATGTGCAGCAAGATTTTAGCAAATTATATTTAACAACGTAGAAATATTTTCCAGCCATTCAAATAGTAATGATATATAAACTGTGTTGTCCCTCTGTAAAGTACATTTCTGATGTTATCCCTCCTATGGTGGCTGACATTGTGACCAGGTGTTGAGAATTTCCACAATAAATTGGTACAAGGCAGAAAACATCTATTACACAACTCGCTGCATACATCGACAACGTTTCACACTCTGCTGCATGCATATTCATTGCCAATATCTCGGTCAGCATGATGATATGAGACAATTCCAGCTAAACATTTGCAAATTTGCTGAAAATAATACACTGTTTTTGAGGTGCACATTGCATAACTTCACACAGCAATGAAACACTTCCCTTAAGATGTCAAGATACAATTCAATCATGTCACAGTATCAAGGAAGAGGAATAATGAATATAGTGAATACATGTACATCAAGATACTTTTCTCTTGTGACTCATAAATAACCATCATAATGTCTCATTCTAGTCATAGCCATGGAATGACCACAACATAAAACATATGCACATAGTAACTTACCAACAGCCAAGCCTCAGCAATACAGCTTCTACAAAATGATGGCTACAGAACAACATGTGACACAGAAATACCATCTCCACCCTGACATACCTTGCGATAGATGATTCCTCTTCTTGTGAGGTCAAAGGGCGATGGTTTGGGGTCTGTGTTGATCTTCTCTGTCATGTACAACGCCTCGTTGTACAACTCCTGCAATCATCGAGAGAGTCAACACAAAGACTATTGTATGCATCCATGAGTGAATTCACCAATATACTACAAAGTGGATTACAATGATGGGAACAAGGATGCTACTCTTTAATTACAGTAATAAGATGTGGCAAGGGTATTCATTAGAGAGAGATCTTTCGAGAGAAAGACACACAAATGAGTGATATAGTATATAAACAGTGAACGGACAAGAGTGCAACTGGTACAAGATTTTGCAGAAAATGAAATGCTCTGTTCAATGAGGTGCGCCAACTTCAGTAAATCGTCTCATATTTTTTGTCCAGTTCGAAATCCTTTTTCATTGCACAAGTAAAGACCATTCACAATTTGGTAACGCAACACCTTGAATGTCAACAAATGTGGTCTAACCTGATCTCTGACTGCACTGAAGAAATGGCAACTATTTTTTGGTAAAGGCAAATAGCAATATATGGTACAATCAAATGAGGAGGCGATTACAGTTGAACCTCTCTTATCCGGCCTCCCTTTATCCGGATCTCTCTATTATACGGACGCAATCTCGCCGTGATTTTTGTTTTAATAATTACGGGAGGAAAGAGAGATTCCTAACTCCTTGAGAACTCCTACACAAACACACATGAATTACATATTACTTCGAACATGATTAACATACATTACATCAAATTTCCTTCCAAATTGCTTACCTTCAGACATTTTAACATCCCCAAACATCCCCAAATGTAACAACGAAAGGTTGCAGTATACACATTACTACATGTGGTACTACAATTCGCTACATCAGTACATGTGTAGGTATATGTACGTGTATAAAGCATTGAGTCTCCCGTATCCGGCCAAATCCCTTATCCGGATGAGTCCCGGTCCCGACTTGTCCGGATACGAGAGGTTCAACTGTACTTGAAACAGTTGACAATAAATAAGTGTTTGAGCAAAGAGCTTGTAACTGATTGAGTGCAGCTGAAAAAGTACCTGGTATGTATATTGTGATATCAGATGAGTGGAGTAAATTTGATGGGATGAAATTGGAGCAATATCCAACACTACTTGACAAAAATTGCACGCCCAACAACACCAGAGTGCAATGAATAGCGATAGTCATGGGATGAGCAGATGATAAATCGGATAGCAAGAATCTCTGTAGGTCTTGTTAATAATCCCTACCACACAGGCAAGGGAGAGGGCATACAAAACTAGACAAAGGGACAAAATTTGGAAAGCACTTCTCATGTATACAAAGACACAGGACTATGTTTCATGAAACAAATAATCACAAATAAATTGGTTAACCTCAAACAAATGCATTCCTATGTACCCATATTAATTGTCCATCAGTTTCCAGCACATCATACTGCTTGTCTGTTTGTATGCATATTGCCTCGGGAAACATGTGAGATATCACTGGGCATTAATTGTCCAGTTACTGTCCACCCTGCTAAGGGACTGACCTCCATCAGCTGACCTTCCTCCTCAGTGTCCGGTGGAATGTCCAGGTCCTCTAACATGACTGATACTGCAGCACTCATGGTGGAGGGACCCCTAACAGGATTGGCAAAAATTAATAAAAAAGTGTGGAGTAAAAGACTTCAATCACCCATTTTTAAAACTATATAAAATTCATTGATGATCTACATGTATTGAAAGTACTATTACAGGTGGCATTTCGGCAAGTCCAGTATAAACTACTGGATGCAGTCTTGCCTAGTCTTTACTTTCTTGACACAGAAATATGACATAATGTACTCAAAGTGCTATGTTGAAAGATGGAATATGCTATCAGGTTTTGTTTGTATCAAACAAGCCTGCATGTGGTTTGCAAAGCACCTGAGATAAATTCCTTCTCTTCTTCGAACCCTCCCCCCCCCCCTTCCTCCACATTACATCAGGTCTGCCACACAACTTTGGGATGAATATTCTCAAGTCAGTGATAGACAAAAGCAATACAGACAGGTAAGCAAATATTTAACAAACAGATTTGATTACCATGTTTTCTATTTGTCATCATCTAGCTTCTTTAACCCTAACTAGGCCTGGCTATTCAGGTAGATGATAGAGCCGGGGGGGGGGGGGGGGGGGGGGGGGGGCCTCCCAGGCCCCCCCTCCGGATCTCGGCCGTCGACCGCGTGATCGCGACGAAAATTGGCACACGCATTGCCTATGATGTAATCTAAAGTACCATGAAGTTAATTTTTTCAAAAATTATCATTTACACTAAATTATGCTGATTTATGCATAATGATGCATGAAATCAGAAAATTTGCTATAAATCACTAAATAAAGCTCAAAACAGGCACTTTTTTTGTGTTAATATTCTTTTTAGTGTCCTTAGCAAATGTAAGAGAAAAAAATTGCGCAATCAGAAAAAATTTCCTAAGTATTTTATTGTTTTTTGAATTTCTTATGTATTTCTTTGTTTTTCAACTTTATGTTTTTCATTGCTTTTTCGATGAAATTTGTCCGTGACATTGTTCCGAACAAGAAAATGCGTTATTAATTGATTTTAAACAATAAAACCCCAAAATAATCATGCTTTTATGAAATTTGCCTGGAAACACAGTTTGCATTGAAATTGTACACAAATTCACGTTTTTGAGCAATTTTTGGTCTGACATGCACATGCATATTTATGCGCAACTTCGGAACCGCACACCCGGGCATCGCAAATTTGGTGTCAAAAGATGCGGGAGACTCGAAAGAAAAAAGTCATGAAACGTCGCGGCGATAGCTTCTCGCGATAGCGAAACGTCGAGGGGGGGGCCTCGGAGCCCCCCCCCGGCCTAGTTAGGGTTAAACCTATTCTAACTGGGGGGGGGGGGGGGGTCAAATTGACCCCCCCCCTCGACGTTTCGCGCCACGATTCCGCAACGCGCAAAGATTTTGCCGCATCGTTTCATGACTTTTTTCATTGAAGTCTCCCGCATATTTTGAGACCAAATTTGCGACGTCCGGGTACACCGTTCTAAAGTTATGCAATGTTTTGCATATGCACGTCAACCAGAAAACCGCTCGAATTCATGATTTCGTGTGCAAATCCAATGCAAACTGCGTTTTTTTGTTAAACTGATATAAATTAGATTATTTCAACTTTTAACCATTGAAATAAATCAATTCTAATATAGATAAGCTTGAAAAAGTGCCTCCAACAAATTTTGGCCAAAAAACAATAAAAAACAAAAGATCAAAAAAACAATAAAATACATAAGAAATTAACAAAACAAAAAAACAAAAGAAAATGATTTTGATTGTGCTATTTTTTTACAAGAAAATGGTTTGATGTGTCTTGAGGAACTCTGACAAAAAAAAATTTAATAATCCTTCAGTCTTTTTGATGGAGTTATAGGTGAAAATATGATTTCATGCGTTAATTTGCATAATTAATTTATTAAAAAATATGAAATCAACATTTTTCTATTGTATGACCATACAATTGTATGACCCACCCCCCCCCCCCCTCCCCCCAGTAAAAACTTGGTCTCAAATAGCCCAGTTAGAATAGGGTTAACCCGTTGAGGACGAGTCCTGAAAATACTTGGGCAGGTGTCCACGGGAAATGTGTGTTACAACAAAATCAGTCCATCCTCAGCGGGTTAAAGGGAAAAAAGTCATGGCCCACATCTCAAAGTCTGCGAGTACTGTTGTGTGTGGAACAGAGTGAGTCTTCTACGGGAGTATTACAGTAGAGTGGATAAGGCTCTAGCCACATACAAATGAGCTTCTATGTTCAAATCCCATCAAGTGCCAAAGTCCTGGACAAGCTGTATCGCCCTTAACATCCCTCTTGACTGCGGTATATAAATGGGCGCCTGTCAATTTTGGGATGATGGAATTGTCAGGACCCTCTGAAACGGTAATGTTTACACTGAAGATGCTCGCCCTGGGTACTAGTAAATAAGACAGAAGCATTATTTATGGGTACAGCATGATACTTGATCCCCCACCTCCTGGCCTGTGTGGCCCCACTGGTCACTGACTGCGCTCCTCCATCCCCCTGGCTGCCTGTCTCACTGGCCGTGTCACTGGGAGGGTACACCTCATCAAACCACTCATCCCACAGGTCTCGCACCCACTGCCGGACATTGATTTCTCTCCTGCAGAAAAAGAAGAGTGAATTTCACATTTAGAAAGAGCAAAGACTGATGAAGAATCAAGAAGTATCAAAAGTTTCTAGAATCTAAACTTCTGGAATTTCTATTCTTACATTTGTACAAGCTGTCAATGTTGTACTGTGTCATCATATATGCATGTTTACATACAGGACATGATGGTTTGCCATCAACACCATTCTTGTCTCCAACTCTTAACTCACAAATCCTCCAATGGATGTGGGGAAACAGAAAATGAAAACATACTGTTACATATATCACACAACCAAGACAATAACAATGGGGGGGGGGGGGGGGGGAATGCTTTGCTCTTCATTGCTATGAAACTGATGACAAATGCACATTTTCTTTCATTTTCATTTTCCTAACCCTGTGGGTGCTTTGAGTGCTGATTGGCACAGAAAACCCCATAGCATTATACACACTGTCTAAAGTTCCTGGTACAGAAAGGGTTACTTGTTCATGTTGCAAACAAAATTTGAAATGCTTGATAGCATGACTGCATGAATATTCATTTCCTAAGACCTCATTTAATTTACATTGTATATGTGTGCACACATTACTCTTTATTGCATGTATGAAAACTTGTTTTGTAATCATTTTTGTCTCTTTTACAATGAAATTCTTTGCACAATTCAGTCTTATGACTGTGAGATATGAATCTTTCAAGAAAATACCATTTATCTATTTATCTATCTATCTCCAGTGGTGAAAATGATATAACACTTACCTGACAAACTTAGACTTCAAGAACTGGTCGAAATCAAAGTCACTAGGTTCACTCTTTCTCCTCCTGTGACGAACCCTCCTGTAGAATGACACCACAAACAACATCAGCACTCAAGTCAAATAATGAATACAAAAAACATGATTATATGCACGCTCTGAATATACACTTCTGATCATGTGTGAACAAAATTCTCAAAGATGTTCACCACACTCTCACACATAATGCATAATTTTGATAGTTTGAAATCTTTTGACTTCTGAACAACAGACACTGAAAAAAAAACTCAAGTGTACCAGGACACTGAAGGTACAAATCTTCCACTTACTTTGTAACTACTGAAATCTACAATGTAAGCCTACAAGTGTACCTCATATAATCACTAGGAGAGCTATGTGACATCAAGAGTTTATTTCTTTTAACTTTTACTCTCAAACAAATCCACAGACACAAATTTCAGCAAATTCACAGATTAGAAAGCTTCTATTATAAACTTCAAAAGAATGACTTACTTTGGAACTCTGACCTCTGGATCAACCGGTATGTGTATCTTCGGCAAACTTAGAGACCTGAAATTGCATGTGGAAGACATGAAAAGGGTAAAAGAAAGATTTCAGTAGGAATACTGATAAGTTACAGACATATTTTGCTAGACACATGAAAAGATGAAAACTTCATAATACACATTGCACAAGGAATCTAGAGAAAGTGCAGATCCCCAGATAGGCATAAAATTTTCTGTTAAAGAGCACAGTAGTCTGTAACTAGTAGGTAAGCATAACATCAGTTTTTAAATCACATCAAGTGGTTTCAAATATTCAATATCCTTAAAAAGAGTAAAAACTGTGCATTTATTTCAAGAGCATTACCTATGTCTGATATGAAAAATTGACTTGAAGCCATGAAAACATTTTTACCATTATGTTCTTGAAGACCCCCCCCCCCCCCAAAAAAAAAAAAAAAAAGAATGTTATTCCTTACCTGGATATCTTGTTTGGCTGTTGCCTCAGAAAGTCCTCAATCTGTCTTAATCGTCTCTGTATGCACAGAAGAATAGGAAAAGGCATGATATTAGCAAACTTTGTAAGTACTGTAGGAATCCTCTCTTTTATATCTCTCACAAAACGATTAAATTGATATGACCACTTAACGCTGCAGATACAGTGCACTTCCGTTATAACAAACACGGTTATAATGGAATTCTCGCCACAATGAAGCAAGAATTCAGGTTTCCAAATAATCATCTACTATGTCTTTATTCTCTATCTTAACAAAAGAAAACTGCTAGTCCCAAGGACTTTATTACAACAGGAGTTGCCTATATATGACCTGTCATTTGACGTATGGCAATACTCAACTTTGAAGTAATAGATAACATTTCTTGTCTTTAATTACTGTTTCTGTGCAGATTGAAAACAAACAAATTCATACTGATGTAATATTGGTGATTGGCTACCTCCTAGACAATGTAACTCATGGAAATATCTGCTATGGCTGCATTATCAGTCATTGTTGCAGCAAATAAATGCATACTCAGTATTAGAAATCATTTCGGTTTTGCAGTGCAGCACATCTGTCATTCTCTCCAAAGTATTTTGATGGTAAAACAGTATCATGCTAGCTCTTAAAGGTTATACAGAAAGTTATGTTTAAAGGCAACACTACAAAACTAAGTAGAATATGTACTTACTGGATCCCATTGTTTCTTCTTCTTTTTCCTGACAGAGGCAAAGAGTAAAATGAGGGTGAGATAATAAATATATTGGCATCAATACGCAATTACTGGCCCAACAGATGATTTATAATCAAATCAAATGTGAGTGAACATGGTATCACAGTTCAAACTTTTCTGTACCTCATTGCTAGATACTTCACCAAAATCATCAATATTGCCCTTTTCCCTACATATTTCATCGATAGAGTGACAAATGAGCTAATATGTAATCCAACAGAACCAAATGATATCACAGTTACTACTCCAACTGCTTTATCAATTACAAAACACAATGTTCAATGTATCTATATCAGTCTATCATACACTCACCCTTTGCGAGCAGGATAGATGACATATTTCATTCCAGCTTCTCTCGCTTGTTGGGCAAGTGATGGCCCATCATCTACAAACACACATAAAAACAAATAGAGATAAGAAAAAACATGAGTTGGAAAATAAATATACCTTATACAATCATCAATATCATATGATTACACTGGCACATCTAGCAAATGCTACTGAGATGATTTCTAATAGGAGTAGGACAGCAAGTGACAAGTCTGTATAACTCTGTCTTTTCTCGGGTGAAATTATACAGTATACTTCAAGAACATCCTGTCTTTTGTAGCTTTCGTGGTTGCCACAAGTTGCTATTTCTTTAATGAATATGCTTCAGATGACTGAAGTCCAGGAACATGATTTGAATAACTATAGGTAGTTCATAATTATCGACTATGATGTATTTTGTTCTATGTAGTTATATGACCATTTCCATGTGAAAAAAACATGAAGATAACAACAATGAGTAGTACAAACAGTGTATACATGAAATTAATGACAATCATTGAGAAAAGTCTGATTTGTGAAGTACAAAGTATATCTTACCTGGTCTCCTAAGTATACTGTGTTCAGGAGTAGCTGATTTGACCTCTGACCTGACTGCAGCTGGATCAGACTATACAGGGACAAAAAGAATATCAAATTCAATCATTTACAAGAAGAATTTACTTGAAGGAAAAATCAAGTGTAAGACCACACACTGAGATGAGTAGACTTAGATTAGGGAACTGCATTTATCACACAAACAAGTCATAATGTACTGTCAGCTGGATTTATTCAATTCCACAGATCATTCTAAGTTAAGATATGTATGGTATACTGGAAACACTCTACAGGCATTTTTAAGATGTAAACACACTTTTTTAAAGTAAATAAGATAATAAAATAAGCTAGGAGATGCATGCATGTGAAAGCTATGAGATGCATGTATGTGAAAGGAAGCATTACTACTTTCACTTCAAAATCCTCCCTCCCTGGTTGTAAGCCATGGGGTTACAATGCGCACACAAAATAATTGTAGAAGTCTACACTGATGATCAAGGTAGCATCCAGTAGCCACAGGTGATGTCATAGTAAGGTACCAGTCAGGTGCAACTCACCCCTTCTTTGCTGAGCTCCGCATCTGCAATCACTTCCTCATCCTCCTCCAGCTCCTTGCGGTCCCTCAACTCCGTCAGGTAGAGCTTGTGCTTCTTGACGTCCTCCATGCAGGCTTCAAAGTCTGTGGGCACCTGGAGGGGGAGATCGTCTCCCTCCAGCTCAGGGGCCGAGCGAGTCCTCCTGGTGGGGGGCAGGGAAACAAGGTGCAAAGACAGAGAGGGGTGAGAAAGGGACAGATTAGTCTTAAGCTGATCCAAAGGGTGTCCTCTTAAGCAGTGAGGTGAAGAGTTAAAAAAAAAAAGAAAAAAGAAAATGTATATTAAAAGGAAGTGTTCCTTTAGCTGTGTGGCAGTTAGTCAGTGAAACAGGCTCTACACTTGTAGAAAGAATATCCTGCACTTGAATCCTGCTCGGTGCATGCATCCATATTATATTGATTTATAGAGTATGTTTATTCTTTGTTTTGTTATGTTGTGTTATGTTTTTTGTTGATATTTGTATCACCTCTATGTTTGAATTGATATTGTTTCGTTCTATATCTTTGATTTGTTATGTTTATGTCAAATGCTTCGTTCATGGCCTCTCTGAAAAACAACCTCTTCGCTGATTGAGGGCTTTTAACCCCATGATTAAATAAAAATAACAAACAAATAAGTTGTTCAACCTGCTATGTCTCTGTTAATCATGTGCATGAATGGGTACCTGACAACACAAGGACATTATTACTATCATGGTCATTTGCAAGAACAGTGCTTGTATGTAATAGAATTTCACTATTACATCACTGTGAAGGTAGAAAAAAAAATATTCAGTCATCACCCATATTTATGAACACTGTATTGACAATAGCTATGATGTAGCTTTATATGACTGTTTATACGTACATAGTTAATCACATATTGCCAACAAAAAGCATTTGGGCGTATCAAAAGACACATGCTACCACATATTAGGTGAAGAGTTGAAAGAACAAAATATCTATAATCAGCATTTGTACCTGACTCGGTGAAGCAGAGGTCTGGAATCAGAGAGCACAGAACCTGGTCTGCTGTGAAAAGACAGCCTGCTACCGCTAAATGATGATGGTGCACGCAGTCCTTCCATTGACTCCTCCCCAGCAGCAGGCCGAATGCCTACAGGTTCTTCCGGGGGTAAGGCCTCAGATGATGCATAGGTGGGGCGGAGGAAGGGCGGGGGTTTCCCCTTCAGCTTTTTGGCATACTTGGCCCGGCCCAGCTCAGTCAGGTCCTCGCTGGACGAGTAGTTGCGTCCCATAATTCTGACAAAAAAAGACAAAAACAATTTACACTCTGTTATGAGGGATCTTCATTAGTCGGGTCTCCAACAAAAATCTTAAATACTCCTTTATATCAGGACGGTATGGCCGCACACGCAACTACCATAGGGTTTTTTTTTTAACAACTGATTTTGAGTGAGTATTTGCTCCATAAAAGTAGGCTTGTATAGAATATTAATGTGTTGATTTTACAGGGAATAAAATACGAAAGCCAAATACGCAGAAAAATGGACTTCACTAAAAAGTCAATGCAATCAACTATTAATCAATCAGTAAAACATTTCAAGTCTAATATTCATTTTCTGTTTAAGGAAGAAAATCCAAAAATACCTGGTAGTATAGTGCATGCAGAGGAGGACAAATTCATTTCAAATTTGCCAAGAATGATGTGAAAATATCAGCAGCATTACCTCTCCGCAAACAACCTCTCCTCCAGGTCTGCTTCATTCCACGAGGACATGACATCTACATCCGCATCCTCCCCGTCGGTCGTCGCCACGGAGGTCAGCCTCTCCAGCTCCTGGCTCACGCCTATCCCCTGGAACTCTGGGTAGAGGATGTTCCTGATGTAGCCCGGTTCAAAGTTCATCTTGGGCGGGGCTGGGGTCCAGTAGAGGCGGGAGATGTCCTGGTCACCACGGATTGGAGCCGGTTGACCAACAATGGTCAGGGCCTCTTCATCAAACTACAAGGCGGGGAGAATGGGGTGAGAATCTTTTAACCTGCAGGAGCACAGGGCTTTTCATCTCTTACGGTAAAGTTACCCTACAGAGATTGTTGATCTTAGTACAAACTGCGACATACAGATGATCACAACTTGAGCAAAATTGAACAAATCATTGGAAATGAGTAATTCAAGAAAATGTGAAATGAGTACAAATTTCATGTACAAAAACTAATGAGAATTACATACCTGATATTAAAGTCACTTGACTAAAACAGTTTTCTGCTGTACCAGTCCATATTTAATGGTTTTTATGAATGTATTGGTCATAACCTCCTTTTTGACTTGCAGTGATTTGTACAGCTTTGTTTCATTTGTTTCATTCCACACTTAATCTGTGTCATCTTTGATTAGCAGAGCTGGCTACACCCAAAGAAACAAAATGGCTTTTTGAGATCATGATTCAAACTCTCACTCCAGCAAACTGTTCCTACCAGCTGCATAGCTCTCTTTTCCCAGGTCTCTAGACTCCTCGCCTCCCCCTCCTCCTCCCTCTGCCCTGCTTCTCCTCCTCCTCCTGCCCCGGGATGCTGGTCTCCCGCATCAATGGACTCCGCCTCCCGGAGGATGCGTCTGGCAGCAGCAGACATCAGCTTCTGTCTCTCCTGCATGGAGGGGGTGTTGCTAGGCGTCGTCGCACGAGATGGAGCCAGCTGTAGCAAGACGGCAGGAAAGTATGTGATTGGTGCATAATCAGACATTTGGTAGTTAAAAGTATAAACTTTATTTGTCTCCATAACACAGAAGCCCTTACATTCACTCTGAGGGTTTATATCAACAGAAGACATAAATGTTTGTGTTCTGTTCATATGATACAGGATTACTCCTGAGGTATTACATTAAATGAACTGAAATTGCTCATGTAGTTACCATGCCATATTTGTTTACGGTAGCCATGAACTATCTATCCATCAACAATGTGAGTCAGATGGGTCTCAAAGTGCAGAAGACACATTAAGAATGGATCTAACATGCATAGCTTTGATTCTACATTCCAAATGCCAATATACACATCCAGCATGAGTACTGGTAAGCTGCAACATACTATGGTGATCTGGAGAGAGAGTACCAATATACTATGGTGATCTGGAGAGAGAGTACCAGTATACTATGGTGATCTGGAGAGAGAGTACCAGAAATAGTGTGCAGGGAAAAAGACTGAAGGCACTCACTAGATTAGCCAAGTGTCTTGTTGCGTGATCCTTGCTTGGGGCGTGGTGGGACCGGGTCACCATCTGAAGGTTTCTGCTCAGGGTCAGGTCGGTGGGAATGTTGCAGAAGTGATGGATGCTTTCCCTCAGCTTGTAATCCATGGGCTCAGAAGTAACCTAGAAAGAGAGGGCATTTTTTTTTTTCTCATTACGATATTTTCTATCCATGCGAGAACTTTTCTTGATAGCTCCTTTCTTTACACATTGGTTGTTAATCACTGTGGTTGTGCACACAATTTGCCAATCTTAAATCATGGAAGCTCAAAATTCACTTGGGTTGGAATATATACTTAGACTTAATTTACAAAACAAGGTTTTCTTGTATAATCAAATCCAAATGCAAATATCTGCATGTGAAAAAAATAAACATCTAAACAAACACAAATAGCTGGCTTCTTTCAATTTTGGCGAGTGACAAGTTCAAGCTTCAATATCACACTTGAAAGTACTTTCAATTCAATTCAATTTTACCTGTGGCCAAAATAAAGATCTAAAGGTTTGAACACATTATATATTGTATACTCAAGTTTCTTCTAAATTAAATGATATAGACTTTGATGATCACATACAGACAATAGGTCTATGTAGGGCAATTTGTCAATTAGTTGCGACAATAGGTCTGTTGGTAACAGCATTTTCCTGCTCGCAGATGCTGTTGTTCTATAGCCTTGAAATAAAACTGACTACCAACGACGCAGTGAGAAAGTGGTATGGTGGGGACATTCTCACCTCTCTCTTCCTCTCCTCCTCCTGCGGAGCCCACATGGAGAGGAATGAGACGGAGGACCCGATGACGGTCTGGACTGGGGTGCCGCCCCGCTGGGCGGGGTCAAACACCGCCCTCTCCTGCATCTCCTTCTTCTCGCCCTCCACCTTCACCACGTCGGCATAGCTGACATCCAGAGGAGCTGTCAACTCCTGGAGGGGGATGGATACAGGGCAGTGGGGTGAGCGATATATGTACATGGTTTGATAACTACAATAACAGACAGTGATAAATCTGTCACAAAAATGCATGTTGAAAGTTGATGATAATAATAATGTACCATTTTTATAAAGTGCACATTAAAGTATGCATATCATTTCTATACGCTCTAGGAAGAGAAACAACAGAACAGGACAGTGCGATCACCTACAAATGTTTATTATTCAATTACTTTACATGAAAAAGTGTGTTTTAAGGGCAGCTTTAAACTGATCAATAGAGTCAGGCATTTTTATCTTGTCGGGGATGTTATTCCAGGCCAGGAGCCAGTGATTGAAATATTTTGCACGATGAAACTGTACTTACCCGCAAGGAAACAAGTTGATACAAAAAACAAGATGACACACATATGACATAATTAAACACAAGATGTATAATCAAATAGGATTTAGAAGCAAGAGGTCACCAGCTGAACAAAAATTACATGACAGGATAATTCTCAGATACAAGAATGCTAAGTACACGGATGTGTAGTTAGTTAAGGTACCCATTTCATCCTGCAGTTCTAAATGTTGATAAACAATATTTGGAATAGATTGTTTATGTGAGCACACGTGGACACATCAAGCCTGCAACATTCACTTTAAGGTTGAAAGTACGGATCATAATGACTTCTACGAGCAATCACTCTGACCCACTGCTTACCTGCCATGCCTTCTCGAGGTCAATCTCCTCCTCCTCTGTCTCCTCAGCTTCCATCATGATCTCAGCCTCCTGGAATTTGACGGACGGTTTCTGTTCCAATTCATCCTTGTCCCCATCGATGCCTTCCTCTCCCGTTTTAGCGTCACTCAGATCCTTACTGGGAGCCTGGCTGAGATCTGACACCACCGACACCTTGCTAGGCCTTCTGCTACTGATGTCACCCTGAGGGCCAAATATAGAGGTAGGAACACTTATAATAACTAGAGATATTACAGCTTGATAACATTCTTTTCATATCACAAAGCTAAGACACCATTGGCATCAGCAGTGTCAGAAGAGTGAAAATGCATAAGCAGCCATTTGGTCTACTAGTGAACTAGTTAAAGCTTTACCACAAGTAATGTAATCTGAGCAGTACCTCACTATACAATCAACCAGTTTCATTTCAATAAGTTGTATGCACTATTTGTGTTTCAAGGTCGCAGCGATGTTGAAAAGATCACAAATGGTATTTAACGTGAAATATCAAACAAACATTTAGGTCATTATTAACAGAGTACTATGGTACTCTTGTATAAAAGTTATTTATGTTGTCATAATCAGAGCGTATACATTTATGTATGTCAGAGTGAGGTGAGTGGCACATGATGTACAATATTATACAATGACCATCAACACTATAATCTTTAATTTCTTTCTCATCATTACCAGCAGGAATAACTCCTGCAATATCAGACCCTTATCACGACTGTCATTTTCATTTAATATACATTGTATTGTTGTCATCATCATTATCATCATCAGTACCATCAACACTGTTATTGTTATTCATCATCATCATCACCATCATCATCACCATCATCATTGTAAGGCATCTTCACCTTCAATAGGCCAGAATCCACAGTGCCATCTGTGTCCATGGACTCTTTTCCAACTTCATCAGTCTCCTCCACATTAACCTCTGGAACACCAAGAGCTACACAGGAACAATGGGAAGTAAAGCAGTGACACAGAGATTAGATGTACCCTTAAAGCGGGAATGAAGGAAAACAAGAAGATGGGAAGGGAAGAGTAAATAGTCCACACAACAGTATATCTCCTCTTGTTACGGGAGGAGTGTTAAACAGAGAAGCAATAGTGGGAAGGCTGGGAAAGGGGGAATGCCACCTCTACACCAACATACCATGAAATGTGTCCGGGGTAAACATAGGGCATCATTGTGACACAGTCTCTTGCCTACTGTAAAAGTGGAAATTTTCGCAGTGTTGAAATTTTCGCACATTTCGGACAGCCAGAAACTAGCACAAAAATAAAAGCACACAAATATTTTTGCTTGCCATATGCTCCTGTAATTGATATCATAATTCCGCTGAATTAAAAAGCATGTGAAAGTCTTCTTACCTGGTAAAGCGTAAAAAATTAGTCGTGCAAAAACGTATCCGGGCAATTACCCCGAGAGGGCAATTACCCCCCGGCCAATTACTGGTTGGTGGTAAGGTTAGAGTAGAGATTAGGGTTAGGGTTAGGTTTAGGGTTAGGAGTTTGGGTTAGGGTTAGGGTTAGGGTTAGGTTCAGGATTAGGATTACGATTAGGGCCAGGGGAAGGGTGCGGGGTAATTGCCCAGGGGGTAATTGCCCTAGACCCAAAATATCCACTTTTACAGTATGTGATTACAATTCTTGCAGGGTTAATATAACATGGTTTGGATATTGGAGTTGAAACTCTGGCATATTTTGCAAAGAGATGTTCCACTCCAATTATGAGATAAAATATCATCACCCATATCATAAAGGGGTGCTGCGTGACCACGCCCACCTCCTTCTTGTGCTTCCATGTCTGGTTCTTCCTCCAGCCCTTCATCTAGCTCCGGCCTCCTGTCCTCTGTCACGCCATCATTTTTGGACCCAAGAACTTCTGCCGTTCTCGACATCACCCTCTTCATGATTTCCATGATCTTAACATCCGCTTCAGACTTCACTGATCTGTGGTAGTGTGCACAACATGATCACTTCACATTTCAGTTGCATGCTAATGTAAGGAAAACCATCTTGAAAAGGTAGGGTTTATCAGTAAACTAGAAATGTCGCTTTGGCGACTGGTATGCCTCCGCCATAATGCATGATTTTCCCAATAGGTCTAGATAGTACATGTGGACACTGTGTGATTACATTTTCACAAAATTGGCAAAATATTGGAATGACAAGTTTGTCACAAATGTGTTGAATGTTCACCTTCCTTGACGTAGGTTTAATTGGATGAATAAGAGAGCATGTATCTAGGGATTTAAGGACTTTAACTTGACTTTGACCCATTCATACATTTAGGCATCGAGTAATTTTCAAGGTACAGGTGTGGAAAAAAAGTGCAATTTCTGAGTTGAATAGTAAATTGTTACCATTTTCATCTGGCCCTTGACCCTAAAATTCATAAGATAATTACTTTCAGATAGAACATGCATAATATGTACTAAGTTTCAAGGTAACTTGAGCCACTTCCGAGATATGGAGGAAAAAGTTAGTTCAGCACTTTCACTTGATCTTTGACCTTTTGACCTTTGAGGCAAAAAGAGAAAAAAAAAATTTCCAGAGAATTTCTATTAGGTTACACACGCATACACCAAGTGTAAAAAAATAACCCTGCTGACATTGCATAAATATGAGGGTAATAGTAAAACTGTGAAGTCTTGCACTTGACCTTTGACCCCTGACCTTTGACCCCATGAACCCTACATTCTCTAGATAATCACTTCCAGTCAGTACACGTATATACTATGTTCCATGAAGATACCTTGAACAATTTTCCAAGGTACGGAGAAAAAAAAAAGAAGTTTTAATATTTTTACTTGACCTTTTGACCTTTGACCTTTGACCTCATGACCCAAACTTTCACCAGAGAATCTTAATTGGGTAATACATGTATACACTAAGTTTCAAGAAAATCTCTTCAGGCATTCAATAGATATGGTGGAAATAGTGAAATTTTATGTATTTGACCCTGACCTTTTGACCTTTGACCTTTGACCTCATGACCCAAACTTTCACCAGAGAATCTTAATTGGGTAATACATGTATACACTAAGTTTCAAGAAAATATCTTCAGGCATTCAATAGATGTGGTGGAAAGAGTGAAATTTTATGTATTTGACCTTGACCTTTTGACCTTTGACCTTGAGCATGTGCACCCAAAAGTTGATAGGCACAACTTCACCCCCTAATACACATACATGCCAAGTTTCATTAGGATACCTCAACAGGTTTCGATAGTTACCTTGTCCACAAAATTCATTACGGACGGACGGAAGGACGGACGGACGGAAGGACGGACGGACGGAAGGACGGACGGACGGAAGGACGGACGGACGGACGGACGGACGGACGGACAACCCGAAAACATAATGCCTCCGGCACCACTTCGTGGCGGAGGCATAAAAACAAACATATATACACAATAATATATATACCATTTATACAACAAGCAAGACATTAATGAAAGCAGAAATATTTGTCCATATGATTATTTCCTGAACAATATTTTGTCATAATGCCATTGTGATTCTCAAATCTCAAGTCATAAATATTTCTGTAGACAGAAATGTTTACATCACAAAACATCTATAAATAAACAGTCCCATGAAAATAGAGCATGCATTGTAGGGAACAAATATATTGAGATCAGGTTCTCTAGGCATAGGATGACAGAATACGAGCAGTTTATTAGGGGTAATTTTTTCAAGTGCATGTTGCCAGCTGCTATTTTTCACCGACATGCTTTCACACAAGATTGTACAGCACAAAACATAAAATTAGCCTTACTGAAAGATGGTACACTTTTCAGTATGAAATGACCCCCTATCACGCGTGAAAATGACAGAAATAATTCCTTCATGGCAGACACAGGAAGATCTTAAAAATTTGCATTTCGTAACTCAGCAGTCAAATGGAAAATAATGGTGGATGGATAAGTGGAATTTCAGTCAAGAGAAAACAGCATCCCAGCTCATCATAGGAAGTTAACCCGTTCCATGCAGGAACCTGTTGGCCTGCATATTAAGTCTATGGGTATTTCAGAATTCAGTATGGAACGGGTTAACAGTGACATGGAAGGAAGTTGACCCACCCTTGTTCTCTCTGGGCCTTGAGGGATGCAATGATGTCATCCACTGATCTCTCCTTGGGAGCCTCCTCTTCCTTCTCCACATGGACAGTGGTTGCCACACTGCCCTGACTCCTGCTAGACTTGCTGTGAGTTCTCCTCTTTCTGCGGAAAAAATGGATGAGAAAACATGACAGCACAGTAAACGTCAGTCAAATGAAAAGTGTGCTGTGGTTGCAGCCCAATCACAGAGAATTTCAGGGTGAGCTGTTTCAATGTTCAGAACTGGAATTTTGCCTTCATTTCTACCTGATTTTTCTTGCAATTTGTGGTGCTCTTTTCCCTACCTCAGTCCTATCAGAACGAGTCCTCTTGCCAGGTTAAGGAAAGTAGAGGCCATGCAAGGTCTCGCTTTCAATTTCATACAATTGTTTCCTAACAAAGTACAGCTTCGATGTGACTTTGGGTCTGCCAAATAAAGTTGCATACGTACAATGCATGTGCATTTTCTAATGTCAAAATCATTAGGAAAAAGGCAGACAGATATTCCAGACTGATTTCATACAACTTTCCTTCATATCAGGTATTAATTTTTGTCTACTAAATACTAAATTGTTAACTGAATTTGCAAACAAAAGAGCACATACAGTAATCCAAACTGGCTGCGATCTACAGCTGTGACAATGCCAATGGGGCATACCTGGGCCTAGACAGGCTGTCCATGCTGGCTATTTCCTGGGCTTCCTGCAGGAGCTCACTGGAGGACTTGTGGGAGCCAGAGGAGGCGGCCGAGCCCGTGGTGCGCGACCTGAGGTGGCTGGTGCGGGTTGTGGCCGTGTGGCGCGAGACGTGTCCGCCGTCCACGGAGCTCTCGTCGCCGCTGCTGTCGTGGCTCTCATCATCGGTCATCTGATGGCGGGATGAGTGGACGGAGCGGACGGATATGGTGCTGGTCTTGCCATTGACGTACCGGCGGCTGCCAACGCTCTTTTCACTCTGGTAGGACCGCGAAGACTTGGCTGACTTCGGGACTGACAGGCTTTCCTTATCCTCTGTGGAAATATTATCCATATTTGTTTTTCATTTTTTTTAAATTGTATATAAATTTCAGTGTACTAATTTAACAAGAGACCCTTGGGTCTAGCGCTCACCTGAGTATCGCAAGTTCACCTTTCACGCAGTCACTAATCTAAATTATTCACAGCTCTACTAAAATTTGACCAGGTATTGTCAAGTAGAAGATGAAAATGTACAATAAGGACCCAAATTTTTTAAGATTCCTTAATTTGGGGGGATTGGGGGCCCCTGAGGCCCTCTGGGTGGGGCATGGTGCTCATTTTGAGAAATTGAGTTCCTGACCCCCTAGGGATGCTACCTACCAAGTTTGACAAAAATCCATCATGAGGTTTTCAGGAAGAAGATGAAAATGTACAATTCAGGCCCCCCATTTGGACCTTCCCAAACCCAACCCCCCCCCCCCCCCCCCCCCCCCCCCGTCCCCAAGAGGGGCACCCCTGGATCTGCTATGAACAAACTTGAAACTACAGTCATTAATGTACTCACTCATTATATTATCTTAGCTCTATAACTTCTGATTCTAGAGAAGATTTTTAAAGATTCCTTCATTTTGGGGGGTTTGGGCCCCCCTGGGGGCCCCCTGGGTGGGGCATGGTGCCCATTTAATAAATTGAAATCCTAACCCCCAAGGGATGCTACCTGCCAAATTTGGTGAAAATGGGTCATGGCGTTCTCAAGAAGAAGATGAAAATGTACAATTTAGGCCCCATTAGGACCCCTACCCACCCCCCTCCCCCCCCCCCCCCATCCCCAAGAGGGGCACCCCTGGATCTGCCATGAACAAACTTGAAACTACAGTCATCAATGCACTAACTCATAGTATTAACTTAGCTCTATCACTTCTGGTTCTAGAGAAGAAGATTTTTACAGATTCCTTAATTTTGGGGGGTTTGGGCCCCCCTGGGGGCCCCCTGGGTGGGGCATGGTGCCCACTTTAACAAATTGAGTTCCTAACCACCTAGGGATGCTACCTGCCAAGTTTGATGAAAATCGGTCTTGGGGATTTCAAGAAGAAGATGAAAATGTAAAAGGTTTACGCACGACGGACGACACACGACGGACGACACACAACGGACGTCGGACGAAGGGCGATCGCAATACTGTAAAAGTGGAAATTTTCGCGGTGTTGAAATTTCCGCTCATTTCGCGCAACCAGAAACTAGCGCAAAAATAAAAGCACACGAATTTTTCGCTTGCCATATGTTCCAGTAGTTGATGTCTTGATTTCGCAGAATTAAAAACACGCGAAACTGTTCTAACCCCACCGAGCGCGAAAAATTAGTCGTGCGAAAATATCCACTTTTACAGTAGCTCACTTGAGCCTTTGGCTCAGGTGAGCTAAAAACATAATTGCCTGCTTCACACTACACAGCAATACACATCTCATCCTGTTTGATTTCCTCGTTGCTTAGTTGAAATACCCCATCACCCTAAAAAAACAAAAAACAAACAAACCTGCACCATGAGATCCTTTGGACATCATGACGCACATTTATATCAAGCAGTTATTTTTGGATGGACCATGTAAAGATAACGCTATCATTCTCATAGTTAGTTGACACATAAACGTCTTGCCATCATCACAGAATAATGCAATTATAATTAGATGTTCATGCCTCATACAAACATCATCACTATGAGCACTCAAAACCTCTGCTTGGTAAAGCTGCACATCATCTTAATTTCATTTTTATATTTGCAAAAGCATACTGAACATACTGTTACAAATTATGACAAATGTGTAAACATCAACCCTTGATCAGATGAGATGAAAAGATAGTAAGCAAAACTGACTCACCCTGCCTCACTCTGGGTCTCCTCCGTGGCACTGGGTCCGGGGGATTCTCTACTCTGGGCTTGGGAACCGGCTTGGCCCGCTCCTGGAAGGTGACGGCTGCTAGCGTTCCCGTTGAGCTGAGAATGGCGGGCTTCTTGGGCGGGGTCTGGGGTTTCAGTGGTAGGTCCTGGGCAAGGAATGCCTGGCTTGCCTCTGGCACTTCATCAACTGCAGTCTGGGGGCGTGTGGTGACTGGGGTGGTAGAATGAACTGCATTTTCCTGCAGGAAGAAAGTCATGTTCAAGATAGGTTAAGGTATACATAATGTAACAAAAAGTCTGATTTGACAGCAATTAAAAACAGAGACATAACGTATAATCTTTCTTGCATGCACCTCTTTTATCAAGGATTTCGAATTCATGTATCTAGGTATCAATTTATTCAAAATACATGAATTACTCCTCATCAGAAATTGATCAGGACAAAGTTGATCATCAAACATAAAACATTTCAGTTTACATATTGTTGTTCATATATTGATGTCAACGATGGTTATTCATTTTCTAAACCAATACATTCCAAATGGCAACATTCAGGCAAGTTCCATAGTATTATTTCTTTTTGTGAAACCAAAGGAAATTAGGAATTTATGTGGAATATTCAGAGACAAATATGACCATTTGCTGCATTGATCGGTAAGCCACACTAGTTAAACCGTTGACTATGCTAGTTACCTCCTGGATGGCTGAGATTTCAGCATCCTGCTTGGATATGACTGGCTTGCCTTGTAGCATCACATTCAGGTTAGCCACGTCCCCTGTGCTCCTGACGGGCAGTACTCCCACTGTCTGGACATGGGGTTTCCTCATCTCTGTTGGAGCAAAGAAGAGCAATACAAGGTTAGCATCAAGCCACACTATCTTTCCTTTAACCTTTTATGTGCCCAGGCACTGAACAATAGCTTGCTATGCACTATCATCAGCGTTTGGATAATACCTGCAAAACTTGACTTAACTGCCACTAAGACAGCCCACTCGGGTGTAACAATGTGCCTTTAATAGTCCACTAGGAAGGTTAATGTGACACAATAGAGATCATCAACAGGATCAGGCAATTTCCAATCATTTGCAACTAGAAAATCACTCAGAGGGCGCAAACCTCCACCAAGCAGCTCATTTCCACCCATTTATGCATGCTGAAAATCACGAAAGTTCCCAATATGGAAGCCTTTTGCTTACATCACACAACTTCCTGCATGCTACGCGGCGCCTTGAGTAGAGAACATGCTTTAGTGAGCGAAAGCAAACCTCAAATACCTGCAGTTTAGTGACCTTACCTGCCAAATGATAAAAAATCCTTCTCTGTATCAATAACAAAATTTAATCATTTGTTCCTTATGTCATTATCAACCTTTCCTGTAAGTTTCATCCATATCTGTTCACAACTTTTTTTGAGTTATTTTGCACACAGACAAAGAAACAAACAAACACACACACACGCCATCAAAAACATAACCTTCTTGGCGGAGGTAAACATCTGTGCCAATGGGCGAAGAAAGCACTCCAGAAGACAGCTAACACGACTGTCTTTGCCACTTTATCAGTCCACTTGTAGTTATTATTATATAGGAAGGCATATCTCTGTCATTGGACAAGTTCGCTATTTTAGAAGGTGCCCTACATCACAAAATTTCCAAAAGTTACCTCTGCAATCTCAAACAGTTTACCTTCCACTGTGACCGTGTCTGCCTTGCTGTAGGGAAACCTCTTGGTCTGGGCTTGCTGTGGGGCCACACTGCTCTTGTTAAGTGGGTTGTACGTTGGAACCGTGCCCGTGTCCTGGCAGAGGCAAAAGAAATAATGATAATATCAAAGACTTGATTATTGTATAATACCAGCATACCACTCAACACAGCTTGTATAGGACTATCTGCTCACTTTTACATCACCTCCCCACCCCCTAAAAAAAACAACAACAGTATTATCTGCTTAGTTATATGAAGAATAAAAGTGACTGCTCTAGGGGGTTTGAGCAGAATGTGCTCTCTTTGATAAACATTATGCACAGTTATGATGACATTGTTCTGATTTAATAAAATTTGACATGAATGATTTTCATGCACACAACAAATGAGGATAAAGCAGGTGTCCTTAAAGGTAGGGGATACCTTTTACAGACCTCCCAAAATGCAGCAAAACATTAAATATGAACCTCAGGGGACTTGCTAAGGCCACTGCTTAGAAATTTGGAAGTCAACAGGTATCTAAAATTTGAATAATGCACAAAACTCAACTACTCAGTAGTTCTGTGTGCCAGCCACACTTAAGCCTTTTTGTTGCATTCTTCTGTATTTGTGATCTATAAACACAAATCTAAAAGTACAAGAGCTGATGTAATAACATATAGAGTGTGTGGCAAGAATGTATATAGAAATGTTTGTAAGTAATGATGAACTTTCTTCACAAAATATACATGATGGACACACATGCAGTACATGGGTCTGCAAAGGTAGCCTAGTAATGTACTGGAATTTACGGTGAGCCCCGAAAACAATTCAATTCAAAATCTAACGGTCAAAAAATTGTACTAAATGTTACCTTCCACTTTCAATATTTTATGGGAGTTTCTAAAATGATACTCTCTTCAACATACCACTGTATTTATACAACTCTTCATTTAAGGCGTGCAAATGGGATTCCCTACCTTTAAAGGACAAGTTCACCTTCATAAACATAAGGATTGAGAGAATGTAGCAATATTAGTGGAACACATCATTGAAAGTTTGAGGAAAATTGGACAATCGATGCAAAAGTTATGAATTTTTAAAATTTTTGTGTTGGAACTGCTGGATGAGGAGACTACTAAGGCTCGTGATGTCATATGAGTACAACAGTGTAAAGAAAATGTAAAGAAAATTCAACATATTTTCACTTTTTTCGCATAATAAAAGAGCACTTGACTTGCCTCTTTCTAAAGGTAATGGGAATAATATTACCCATAACATGTGTCAGTAACGAGTCAAGGGAATGTGTACTTTTTTTTAAATATGAAATTTTGTGAAATTCTCTTCATATTTTCCTTATATTGTTGTACGCATGTGACATCATACTCTGCAGTAGTCTTCTCATCCGGCTGTGACTGCACAAAAACTTCAAAAATTCATAACTTTTGAACGATTTTCCTCAAACTTTCAATGATGTGTTCTACTAATATTGCTTCATTCTGTCAATCCTTATGTTAATGAAGGTGAACTTGTCCTTTAAACCGTTGAAGACAAGTCCTGAGTATACTCAGGCAGGCGTCTATAGAAAATGTGTGTTGTAGCAGTATCAGCCCATCCTCAATGGGGTTGCTACGGCTTATGTCCACACCACATCACATTAGCTTATTAACTGATATTAGAATAGTTCAGAAATTATTGTTATATGCTATTTTTGGAGTATGATTAAAAAAAAAAAAAAACAAAATAAATGACATTTTTTTATAAAGTAACTTCACTCTGGTTGTATATTAAACTACATACATATTTTGGTGGTGGAACAGGTTTCAACAGGTACTCTTCCTCAAAGTGGGGCTCCGAATTCCGAAGGTAAGGCATGCACTTTTTTCCAAAGTCTTCACCAAGTTCCCTGTGTGAACAAAGAAAGGATGTGATTACTCAAATGAAAGATCAGCATGCTGGCAACGAAAAAAAAAAAAAAAAATGAATGAATAAAAATCAGGATAAATGCATATTCATTCCATAGGCACTGAAATGATCGAGATGTTTTGGGAAAGCTTTGTCACCTTACATGCTGAAGTCTGCATTATGCTGTCACAGTATTCTTTTTCAATCCAATTCCTCAGTTTCTTTGTTTGTTTTGTTTTTAACTACAGACAATTTGTAATATTTCAGAAAACTTTACCTTGAAGTGTAGAGAAAATTATGTCCCTAAAATTAAAGGAGATCTGTCCATGGTAGCAACATACATCATACAATTGTGTCCTTGAAATGATAGGAGACCTGTCCATGAGATCAGCATACAAAAGTACACCAGCATTGTTGGTTCTTTGTAAAAGAATATGAATGGAAGGGCAGGTGGAAAAGTTAATGAGAGTCAAACCTCCAGAATGCATTAGCATGCACCTCACATTTAATGTCTCGCCCCATACACTTGCTGCTCTACTGTCCGTATTTGTGATTACTTCAGTGTTGGGGGAAAAAATGCAATCATATGGCTCACCAAGTACCCCATCAGAGTAAAGTAATTCATTTGATTAAAAAGATGAATTTTATTATTGTTTTAGTCAAGAAGAACTATTACACATAAAAAAATATATATACTTACACACTGTGGACTTTGGCACTGCCATCAATCCATGGGCCAGGAAAGACAACATGCAATGATGAGGAAAATACGAATATATTGTCAGGAAAGGCAACAGACAAAATGTAAATTCATGAGCATTGATTCAGACAAAAGAACTAGCTTAGGAGCAAGAGCATTATGTAAAAGATGTACAGGATGTTTTGACTTTCACACCATAGACCTTCTCCTATTAACATAAATATCTAAAGTCTCTGAGATAGATGGAATGACCTTTAATGTTTGTAGAAGGCACTGCTGAGAGCAGGCTTCTTTCATTTTTTTTTTTTTTTCTTTTTTGGCTATCTGTAAGAAGTTCTTCACAGACACAGTACTATCCAATTTCAGACAGTTGAGAAAAGATGTTTGTTGGATTTTTATAATATTATAATATATAATATGAATCTGATAAGATTACACTGTATAATTCTGAATCCACTGTCATACTGCCATTCTTCACGCGAATGTGAATTTTGTAACAACAAATACATGCCAAGCACCAGGCCTGGTACGGTATAGGTAGGGCTAGTATGGTTGGACTGCAGCCCGCCGCATTGTGCAATTTATCAGTGCATTGTTATGTTAATGTCCTTAACCATTCAATGTTTCATTAACTAATTGTACACACACAATCACATACAACTTTCATCCAATTTAAGCAGGTAAATCATCCCAAGAGTTTGACAATGTTCAAATTGATTTCATTTCTAAAGGTAAAAAATAAAAACCTGCCAATAATTTTGTGCTGGCAGCAAAGGAAGAGTTTCAGTGTACGCTACCTGCAATAGGTTACAATGTAGCTACCATTGGGCAGGTAGCTGCCTGTATCAAACATTGAGTCTCCCATATCTGGCCAACTCCCTTATCTGGATGAGCGTCCGTCCCCGACATGTCCAGATAGGAGAAGTTGGCCTGTACTTTGAATCGAGTTTATGTAAACTGCATACTTCACATGTCACTTTTTTTTTCTAATCTAAAATAGCTTACTCAAAAAAGGCAATGCCTACAATGAAATACTCATCATACACAGACAAGTGGTAGATCACATCACGACTGCTAGACATGAGGGAAATAATACTTTCGATATTGCCATCAAATCACATAAACGGATACAGACAATAAACACTGGTGAAGGACATCACGGCATTACAATTCATCAATTCCATTTCAAGGTGTGGGTATGGCAATGAAGTTCTATCTTCACCTGATTTTCAGCTCTTTTTCTTTGATCTTCTGCTCCAGCAACTCCTGCTCCTTGCGGATGTCTTCCATGCCCAGCTGGGACTTCCTCTTGATGTCCTCAATCTCCTTCTTGATGCGCAGCATCTCGGCCCTCGTGGGGCCGCTGCGGAATTGGCCCCGGTCTTCCATTTCACTCGATCTGCGTTGCGATCAAGATGGAGAATTGCATGATCTCTATAGTATGAGGACAGGAAAATGACAGTGACTGCCCTTGTAAGTCAAAGGGCTCAATGTACAACTTACATTAAGGGAGTGCCATGGTATACAGAATAAGGTTCTGGACTCCAAATTCCTATTTAAAAGCCATGGGTTGACTAGAGCAGTAGAGTAGAGGTAGCATACCCAACCCAGTGCATAGAACCTTGGATGGACAACATGAATTGTAATCGCTTTCTCCACTTTGTCTCCTTGAGCAACTTGTTGTAACTAGGCCTGGGGAGTGTTTCAAGAAGATGTAGAACTATATAACTGGATAACTATATCTCTGGATCATGGTAATCACTGCACACATCAAATTGGGCAATCCTCCTGGCCTGGAATACTGAAACACACGATACATAACCAATGACAACATACGATATATGAGTGTGAGTGGCAGCGCTTTAATAGGCAGTTTCGTAGGAAATGACTGGCCGGAGGGACCCCCCTGCCCTGGCCACAGAATACAGATAAACCAAATCTCTTGCTACTGTTAGAATCTAACGTTAGATTTCTTCAGTCACAATTTTAATCTCGGTGAAACAATGCACTGACGATTGTCTGGAATGGGATTCCGTGAAGCCATATCCCCAACGATAAATAGTACAGACTGCTCTTTCGGTCTAAAAGAGGCGAGAGGCAACGCTGCCTATACCCGCCCGCACGCAACGAGTCCGAAGAAAGCAGCAGATATTGAAATGCACCATTTACGCGTCCACAACTGACAACGCTGCCGGAGTTTCGGGGCAGATGACGTTCGATACACGGTACCTTTTACTGCCACGGCGGGTCAATTGTCTGCTCATTGGTGGCATTACAATTTCTTTCCCTTATAAGCTGTTATATATCAGCATGACAGCCGTGCAGCTATCAAAATAATGTACTTACATGTACTGCTAGGTCTCAGTATATTTACGGAGCAATTGTGAAAGAAGACATTATTCTGAACATCCCTCCTGAGTGAGTTCCGAAATGCCAGAATTGTTGATAGCGTAGTCTAGTTACGGGATCACGTCCAAGTGATAACTATTATGATTGGACAATTTGGAGACTTGAGCCCTCAAAGGTATCCTTTCAGCCAATAGACATCGATTTTCTATAAGAACTCCTTACACCGCAGCATACAGCTCACAAGAGGGCAGCAAACATATTTCAGTCTCTTCGGTAGCTTCACACTAAAATGGCACCTATCCAGCGTTCTGGGCACCAATCCTGCGCTTCAGCCCTTGATATTTCATCGTACTCTCTGTTCTTGCTTGTACGTTATGATTTTTCTTCCATAAAAACACTGAAAAAAAAACATCGTATTTTCTGAAGGTGAGTTCAGCTCAGTGTCGAATGGTTACCACTCTTCTAAAAGTTTAGTTTGTTTGTTTTATTTTCGATTAAAATTTGTGTGTAATCACGAAAGGATTCAGATTTTTTTTTCATGTTTGTTTCTTAACTGAAGAAGTTTTTCCAGCTTTATAACTCAGATATTGTAGTTACGTTTTCTCTTCTTTTTATTTTGTTTTGTTTGTTGTTTGATGTTTATATTTTTGTTTTTTTGCTCTTGGGTGAAACCCTGATGCAAAGGAGCCTTTACAGTATGCTAGAATAAAAACTATCAGGTACCATATTCGAGAACTGAATCGCATCGCCATTGGTTCTTCCCAAGAACTGTAAGGAACTGGAATTCCCTGTCGTCAGAAATTGTTTCAGCGCCATCTGTGGGATCATTTCGAAACCGTCTAACGGTTGATCACAGTGGCTAGTATTTTCGTCAAATTTTCTATGTGCTTGTAAATATCTGTAAATAAATTGTATTATAATGTAAATAGCACCAGTCTGCAAGAATCTTCAGTCTATTGAAGGAGGCAGACTTAATCAGAAGAAGAAGAAGAAGAAGAAGAATAGAGCCTTTGTGTTTCTTTTTCCTTTTATCTTTGTAAGTTTCGTTTTGTTTTCGACCCTCCCCCCCCCCCCCCCTCCCCCCACACAAACATAAACTTGGTTTAGACTCGATTCAGGAATAATTTTTTTCATGAACTGTAATTCAGATGTCGCTTTCAAACTTGGTGTTGTTGTTGTTATTATTATTATTAATTTTATCATTATTATTATTATTATTATTATTATTATTATTTTTATCATCATCATCATCATTATCATCATTATTATCATTTTAATCAGGTTCTGCTTTTTCTATTTGACCCGATTATGTCCTCAAATAGTTTTGCAAAGTGCATGTGAACATATTTCCTTCAATTTTTTTTTGTGTTTGTTTCCTTTTTTATTTAAGTTTGTTTGTAAATGTGGTAAGTTCAAGGGCAACGACGGGCCATGGGCCCGAAGGATAGGGCACAGATATTAAGGAAAATGGAAGGGTTTTCAATTTTGATTATTTATTCAGCTTTCTATTTATTTTGTTAGTTGCTAACCGTGCTTTGACCTAAGTTATATTAACCAAATTGTAGCCAAAGTGTATGTGGGGTTCCGCTGCAGTCCAAAACAACGGGATCTGCCAACAATATCTTATCAAAGATGATAGCACATGATAATAAATATAAGTGAAATGGACCATAAACATGGTCCATTTAAAAAAAAATGGAGACTATTGTCTAAATCATGATAGCTTCTTCTTCAGTTATTTATTTCTACGATAAAACTGCAGAGGTCATTTCATTGTATCATCAATGATAGGAAAACAGACAGGCTAATAATGATAACTGAATGAATGATGATACTTACAAATAATTATTATATGAACATAACCATTATTTTGATAAAATACGATGATAAAGCCTAGTCGTAAATGATGGAACGATACTGTCTTTGTGGATGAACTACTATTATACAGTTGTATGTGGTTTGGGAGGTAATCCAAAATTTGACGTATTCTTCTGTCGGCTCAGTTTAGCTTGTGGTTACTTCGTTAGCTTAATCGGCACATTATGCTTCTTTTTTTTTAAGAGACAGAAAATATAAAAGTGAATATTGTTAATACTGCATGGTAGAAACAAATTGCTCTTAAAAAAAAAAAAAAAAATCCACATAATATTTGACACACCTTCTCCAGGTATTCCAGAGTTGCCAGCATGCTTTGGTTAACTTCGTCACTGACAGCTTTGACGTTAAATACAATTTGTAATGTAGGAATAAACCATACGATTTGGGAGACATGACTGTGTAGTGATCATTATCTATATAGTATAGAGTTAAGCATGCACTGAATCATAGGAGTGATTGATGAAGCTAATTTAGATGTTGTATCAGGGGACAATGATGGTAAAGAGGTATAGGTTCACTTTTTGACAGGTAGAAATACAACTTTATATCCTAGCTCTTAGCTAATTTTTGGCAGACAAGGGAGTTTGACAGACAAACGAAAAGGTAGAACAGGGAAAACACACCGAGCGTAATGACAGACTATGTCTGTTGAATATCGTGAGTGACGTGTCCAACAGGTGTGACGTCACTGTGACAGTAACCAACCACTCCGGCCCATCTGTAACCTAGCGACGGAAATGTGTGCCCAATGTCATTTGGACTCGCCAAAAAAGTGGTCAAGAGAACCAAGTCAAAACGAAAAGCAGATACATTGTACAGAGAATTTGGCCAGGGTCTATTAACCAGTTGTTACACTATACCTCGGTATGGGGTATACACGACAAGGGATTTTCCATCCACCATAGCTTATCCAGACGGATGTGAGAATGTTGAGGTGATCCCTGGGGAATTTTTCTTTTCAGGTATACCACCCTCTCACTCATACCTTATGAAAAGCATCGTGGAATAGGCCTACATACACTCGCAGTCACTCGCGTCAATTTCTATTGCATGGTTTTATTTTGAGTGTGTGTTTGTGTGTGTGGGTGTGTATGCGTGAGTGTGTGTTTGTGATCATCAGAAACTGCATTAAAATAAGAAATGAAGTCAGGATGAATTCAAATTGTTAAACTACAAACATCATCATAATATTCCACGTATACGTGTGAAATAATAATATCATGAAGAGATGCATCGTTTGATTGTGTGTGTGACGGGGGGGGGGGGTCAGATCCTGTTTGTTGGAGGAGAGAGTTCAAAGAGAAATTTTGCTCCTCTTTTAGATGAAAGCTCATTTGTAACTTTGTCGATGTTTCTTTCAGGTTGTTGTATTTCATTTAAAACGACTGGAAGACTGTGTGTAGTGTATAGCATGATGCAAGAGTGGGCGGCAGAGCGGAGCGTTTCAAACGTGAGCGCCTCATCGAATTTCGTTAAGATTTACACAGAAATGCGTGCATACTTTCATATTCAGATTGAGGAATTCAAACAGCAGCAATTTCTTCGTCTTTTTTTTTTTTTCTTCTTCTTCAGACGAGAGAGATACAACGGAGAATGGGTTATGTGGAAGTCTAATGACAGTGCATGGGCTGACTTGTGACATTTGACATTTGTTTGCTCAGAAATGGGGAAAATATCTCGCGGATTTAATTCCTCTCCGTAGACCCGTGTACTTTAAAAACAGGTCAACGCACTCTGTCACACACTGGGTCCAACGACGTGTCGTACCATGATAAACGGGACTGACGTATTCTTTCACTTAGTTCTAACCTGTGACTTTTCTCCAGGTGATATCATAGAGTTCCTACAATTAACTTTCCAAATTTGTCTAGTTTTCGCAGCCTCCTCCTTCCGTGTTCGGTCTTCCTTGATCAAAAGATACAAACAAACAAATAATCAGCAAACACGATGCGTAACGATTAAATTGCATCCACAATTAGAATTTTAAACAAGCGTTGTACTTTGCGGAAAGCAGGGCGTTCATATCGTGTTTCTTGTTCTGAAACCAGACACAATTCGAAGCAGGGGCATGCCTTTCGCATGTTCTACTTTGTCTGTACCTAAATCAAATCATGCGCGTAACTACATTTGCCTAATTCTTGTCAGATGATGCGCTTACTGTTATCTATCACCGGTCCTTCGGAAAGCAACAGACATTATGACCCGACACCTTTACCGGCGTACGGATAACGGATATTGGTGTGTAAACCGGATTGTAAGGATGTGTACCGTTAATCAGTGGACACGCCCACTGTTGCGGACAGACGGCGAACACAGATGTTGCCTTACTATCAAGGACCGTCAAGTGACCACATTGCCCTGTCCGTTGCCTAAGCCGTGTCACGTGTCTCAAACAAACAAACGTATCTCAGATAGGAGTGAAAACAGAAGCACGAACATGAGTAATTCTACCCTCCTTGAATAGGGCACATCCTGATACATACGCCTAATTTCAAATCGTCTATCTCATATTTGAGACAATGTCCTAGCAAGACAAATCAATGTAACTTTTAAATTAAAGTACAAAGTTCAAATCAGGGGGTGCCAAGGAATGTTTTAATGCAAAATAAGGTGCAATTTGGCTTATAACATTATTATTAATCAGGCGTTCAAATTGCCCAAATAATGGTAATACGAATAATTATGTTGCTTTGAAAAGTCAACTATCGAATCAAACTCAAACTGTATATATTTCTGGTCAATAGAGATTTGATATATTTCTCTTAAGATATTACGTATATATTGCATTAAAAATATTTTATATCGATGATTAAGGTACAAACGTGTGAAAAAGTCTGACTCGTGATGCAGATGAAGCTTCTCTGTACTTGGTGAGAAAAAAAAAGAAGATTTTCTTAAAAAAAAAAAAAAAAAAAAAAAAAAAAAAAAAAAAAAAAAAAAAAAAAGATTGAACAAAATATGTGGTGAAAACTCTAGGATACCGCTGGCCACGCCCATTTTGACATTCCGAATCTTTCCTATCAAGCGTATCACCACCTACCTAGCCGCGATTTATAATCCCCTGGAAGTAAGAGGAAGAAAACGTTTTCTTCCTTTATTTTTTTATTTTCTTAACATTGATAAAGTTTCACTTCTTCTGGCCGTGTAAGACTGGCAGCACCTCGATTGATGATAGGCTCTGGAAGTTGGGCGCTGGGGCTGAATGGGACTCGAATGAGGTGTGAAGTGATGGTTGTATTTTCCCGCCGCTTTCGAGAAGGTCAATCGTGTTTTTGTCTTCGTGAAGGAGCTCCTAACTTTCATGAATACTGTGACGAATTACTCTTATAATATCATCATCAATCCCGTTCTCTCTCTCCCTCACCCCTCTCCCTCTCCCTCTCTTTCCCTTCTCCCTCTCTTTCTCTCTCAGTTTGTATTACCAGTATATAAACTTTACATTACACTTAATTTTCATGACTTAGACAACTGTCGACTGATCAATAAAATTTTATAATGTCATGTTTCAGGCATTAAAAACATCGCTTCGCCTGTGATTTCTTAGTACGGGCACTCTTTCTTTCTATATTTTGTTACACTCCAATGAAATATCAAGACACCCACAATCAAGTATACCCATAATATAATAATGTAAGGAGTCAATCCTGTATTAGGATTAACTGTGTGTTGGTATATGAAACACTGCGCTATTGGTGTGGTTTTTATCATGGTAATTTCATAAGGCGCTACCTCTTGTTTTTCATTACTGTCATGATGGAATGTTTTCGGAAGCAAACATTCTATGTTTGCAAAAATTAATTGTATATAAACATCCTAGACTTACACTGAAATTTCGTTCAGAAACTTTTAGGGACAACAGCTATATACCTTATATATTTTATCGCCTAAAAACTTTGAAAGCCCATGATATACATCTATAACTGCCATATTTATGTATAAACACACTCGAAATTTATTACCATTTTTTCATAATACCCTAGTAACCAATGACCATATTCATTTATACCCTATTCGTCGTTCCCATGATTTTCATTTAAGTAATCCGAAGCTTTTACTTGCTCAAAAGTCAATTAGACATCAAGGTCCGGATACATGGAACACTCTTCCTGAGGAGTTGAAACAGTGTGCCTCCTTGTTTTTATTTAAAGCAAACTTAAAGAAGTATATTTTATTACAGTATACTTCAAATACGAACTAAAAACAAACAAATTATACAATTAATGTTGGTCTCCCGATAGCAACAACGCATATCGTCCCCTCTTTCAGTAAACCAATTTTATTATTCTAAATTCCAGCCTATCTGCCATTGTGCACCTTCAAGCACCTGCACACACATTCACCACCACCACCATCACACACTAGAGTTTATTTTCCCCTGCTACTTTCGCAGCAGAATTTATATCGTTACGAATCTAGTACATCCTTATCTTTTCCTCGGGCCGGCCATCTTTTCAAGCAATGCTTATAATGGCGGCCCTCTGCATAGTCGTTTCTTAACTATAAATGCTATTCTTATCACTGCTGCATAGACATGCATATTGTATATTATATTTCTTTCATATCGTTGTTTATGCAAGTCAAAAGACTGTGTTAAATTTATTTTATATATTTCCTACATGTTCATGATTATGTACTTATATGTATCGCGGTTTATGCAAGTCAAACGACTCTGCGTTGAATTTACTTTGTATACTTCCTGCATCTTCATGATTATGTAACTTATGTATATTGATTTGCAGAAAATAAAGTATCTATCAAACAAAACAAAAAACCTTAAACAATTTCCCGACACTCTCCCAACGATGATTCCTGTACTTTAAAGCTACACCCGATTGCGAAAGCCTGCCTGATTCAGAAACTATAAGTTTATAGTCATGATAGTTTACTAGGAGTGAAAGAACAGTAACGACATATAAATGGACATTGACGTCTGAAATAAAAGGAAAGTTTGCTTTATCCCTTCGAGCCAATTTGTTACTCACATCAAGCAAAGACTTGTTGAAGATGACAGCGAATAATTGGTAACTAGCTTGCCTCATAATTCCTATAGGAAAGATTACATTGAAAGATATATACATTTTTTAATGTAATGGAGTATTTCAATTCAGCTTTCTGGAGATTTAAACATAAAAGAGAATCGAGACCGACCCTTTCTGAATGCAAAGTTGAAGAAACTATCTTAATTGTTGTCTTTTTTCTATTATTATAATTTCGTACGCTATCTTCATCACCATTATTGTTGTTATTATTATCATTATCATTATTATCATTATTATTATTATCATTATTATTATCATCATCATCATTATTATCATTATTATTATTATTATCATTATCATTATTATCATTATTATTATTATCATTATTGTTATTATTATTATTATTCTCATTATCATTATCATCATCATCATCATTGTTATCATTGTCGTTACAATTTCCAATCATCCACTATATGCTGCAAACTATTCGATTTCAACGTTTAAGGAGGATACTCAGTTTGTTTTTGTTTTTGTTTCCTTACTCATTCTATTGCATTAGATTGCACTAGTTTATTTGTTACATATAATCCAATGAAAGCACCGTTAAATCTCGGACTCTTGTTTTGTCACATGCATGGTTGGTTTTGAATTCATAATATTCTTTCCATTGCGCTCAATATCTATGCTGTGAGTGACTTTCGTCACTGTACAGTGAGTTTAATTTAACTTCGTCGTTACCACTGAATACCACAGAGCAAACTATGGTAATGGTATGTGACAACAGTAATCCACAGGGGGCTAAATCCTCTCAATTGTGGCACATTATAAGATATATACCTGTCTTAGACGAGTTTGCTCGTGTCTGAAATTGATTAGTTCTAATGGAGAAAAGGAATGGATGAAAACAACCCTCGTCTTCTTGCAGGAGAGAACCATGAGAGTGGAGATTCTTCCTCAAAGACAACGAGATGGAAGTTAACGACAAGGTCGGTTATTATAGTCTTGTGTGATTTGCACAGCAGGCAGCTGAGTATGTCCCCTTTCTCCTTTCTCCAACCTATCATACGACATCAATTCAACTCGAGAGGTATCAAACAGTGACAGCTGAATGGATCGAAACAAACCTCGTCATAACAAAAAATTTACTGGATTCCTTTTCCTTTCTTTCTTTCTTTTTTTTTTCTTAGCGCCTCGTAAAGAGTTGCCTTTGCGCCACGGTCAATACTGCGCACTTCTAGCTCGGTGGTCCGGAGCGTCACATCCACGCAGCAAACATAAACATTGACTCTCGAACATCGACTTCATTAATATCCATGTGACAGAGCGAAGCTGCCGAAACGAAAATGCTCCGGGTCATGCTTAGCTACCACTCTATATAAGCCATTGCATTTTGGGTACTGCAATGCGTAAAAGGTCTTATGAACTTATACATCAGTGGTCGTGGGGGAGATACGGGGCGGTTTCACATCGTAGAATAAACTAAACGAAGTGCTATATGCTTACATATAACTGTTTTATCGATAGCAGCAAAATCTCAAATTTGATGAGGTTATGGTAACTATCACGCGCGCACAAATTTTCAATAGATCAAGATACAACTGTTCATAAAGAAAAAACGAAATTAAATTTGACGAAGAAAGATTTGTATTCTGCTGTTTAGATATTTTAGAATGTTGCAGTGACTTAGCAATCATGTTTAGAGAGGAAGGGTTGTAGTTGCTGAATAATAGATTAAAAGCATGTTTTATGGTATTTAGCGGCTGCGAGATGCGATCAAGAAAGTCAGATATCGTTCACACAGACCTTGTAGTGATACAAAGGGATTAACACTGACAATAGAGGCTATTTCTTTCTTGCTTACTTTGAAAAAGTGCGTGGAAAGGTCACCTTTACTATCGCATTGTTAACATTCAAATCTTCATCAATATGTTTCTCATAAAATGGTACTCGTATTGTGTCATTGTAATAACGACTGTAAAAAACAAAAGGAGCGGGATTTTATGGCCCAAGACGTAGATGTGCGGGTCGATTCTCCGTTTGTATAGCACGGATGTGTTCTTGAAAAACATTCAGGTTCTAGATGAATAAGGAAATAACAGATGGTGGACAAGATGTACAAGGTATAAGGGTCTTATTTTATTGTCATTTTTATCTCGTAAAACAGGACAAAGCATTTTCGAGGACGATAAAAAATATCCGAACGCAGGCACACTGCCTTCACAGACACAAGAATGTGAGCCTCTTGGAATTATTTTTTGAGATAATGATATTAACATTTTCCATTTACCTCTACTTAATCTCATGCTCATCTCATGTTTCTAAAAAGAAAAGGGTATAAATTTGTCATGTACATGATGATAGATGTATACATTTATCGCATACAATGTCATTGAGTAAAGTAGGCAATTATGTGCGACACGTACAAATTACTGTCTGTTTTAAGGATCGTGTCTGTATTTTACTGACTTCTGATCGATAATGAAATTATTGTATGGATACGTAACAATGACGGGTGCCGCTGTGGGATAGATGTGTCTCTAAGTAATATCAGTAATTGTAATGGATACTGTTCCTCCTATAAGCAGTCCATTATAAGTAGAAGCAATTGTACCTTCGCTTTAGCTCCTGTACTCCCCACTCATAGCACCCTATACACCTTCTCTCGGGTTCAGGGAGAGGAGGGTTAAAAGAAGTTTAAAGAAACCGACAGGAGGGGAAGCAAAATATTTAGTATCTATGAATCAAGGGCGTATGTATTTCGTTTATTCTTTTATTCGGAGTAATTTTTATCATCCCTTCTTGATGTAAGACGAAACAACTATCGAAACGGTCTTTGTTGTTTTTATTTCTCTTTGCCGATAATGAGGCAATGAGATGAGTCTGAAATTTGTGCGTTGAATTAAGAATCTTCCAAATAATGAACAAAACAAAACAAATCAAGCTTGAGTAAGGATATATAATCTTTGGAATAGAATGCGTCTAGCTCCATGGGGCATCACCAACGTTTATCACTGATCTGACGGAGTGAAGTGATGTCGAACGCGCGTTTTTCTGTCGCAGAGGTGTAGGTAGAAGTGATCAATTCCGACGCATGCGCAGTTTGATTGTTCCAAACACCATGTGCTGGCAAGTTGATCAAACTTTCACGGTATGACGAAGTAAAGCACATCAACTTACTCATCACTTTCATTAAGCTTTGAAAACTGAGCCTTCAAAACACTGTAGCTAATTCATTTTGCGCGAAGGACACCAACAAAGATTTACAGAGCTGGCAGATTGAAAGAAGGAAGAAAACCGAAACGGGCTCATAAAATGTGAACAAGACAACGCACAAACAATTGGAAAGCTAAGTGAAATATGACGTGGATGAATCAACATGAACCAGTCTATGTCATTTCTAGCAGTGCCACATTTTATACAAATGGTGCGAGAGATAAACTTTGTGATGTAGTATCATAAAGTAGCTACATGGAACTTCACATGATACGTCAGATGGGTAACACAAGTAGAAAAGGATATGGTAAAGAAAAAGAGAAGTATGATCGTCTGCGTTTCGTCATCCACAAGGTTATTATGCCTTCTGAAACGTGAGGATTGCGACCTACAAGGGCTTCTCCGTGTCCTACGATAGAACAACCAACCCGAGCATCGCGACAGCCAAACCCATCATGCCGACCCGTAAATTACCATAGCAATATGGAATAATTAAACACAATGAAGCCGGATGAATCATACGTCAAGAATCCGACAAGAAATCGGTGATGCTTGAGAACGCAATAAAATGAAATAAAATAATTTATTGGAATCGTATAAAGCATCAGCAGGGGTAGACTTGACTCCGCTTTTAGAAAATTCTTGTAACCGAAACTTCACTGCATCCCCCACACCTGCCCGACCCGTTTGACCTAAGCGTCGCCATTGAACCTTGGTTCTTCCCTTGCCATAACCTTGGCCACAAACAATAACACCAAGCCACAACGAAACCCTTAATTGCCCATCTTAGAGTAAACCGGGCACTTATAAAGCATAAATCTTCCACACCGCCAAAAAGGGGGATGGAAAAAAGTTTGGTGAAAAACCTCTTTCTTGCCAACTTGCGATGGAGGCGGGCCGCTCGGTACAACTCGCCATGACAACGGTGCCGCTGTGTCTTCTCGCCGCTACTAACCCGTCGGGACTGCGCGGGCTCACAGTAAATCTTGCGGCTCGTTCGACCTGCCAAGATCGACGACTCGCATTACTTGCCGAAAGTTTAGTTCTCAGAATGACACACTTTTCCGACCTATATGCTGCCATTCAGCTTCTATAAACATTTTCGTAGTAGAGTAGACGGTCAAGCACGCGGGAAGTGCGCTATTGTTTTGGCGCGTTCTGTGCGGTCAAGCTCACGCTATTCATCACTTGGCTACTGAATAAGAAAAAAAAATGAATCTTGGGGCCCCGTAAGCTTAGAAAGCAGCATTGAATTGTATCCAGGTAGCATGTCGTTTTATAGTTTTAATAAACAGAGAAGAAATCCCTCTCTCGCTTACATTACAATGGCTTGGCTGAAGAAGACTTATGAAAAAAAAAAACAAATGCAGGGAATCAGTACTAGAATTTTGTTGCTGTGTTTCTCGACACTTTTACAATCTTTGGATGTCCCCTCTATACATTTTTTTCTATTAGTACTGTGATCGCTTGGCAGCATTGCAAATGTTCAGGAATCTTATTTCCGTGTACATGCTAGGTTGACAAAAAGTATTGGCACACATTTTATGTCCATCATATACATTGATAATTGTAATACATAATTGTAGTGATCAAGGACGAATGGTTAACATAATTGTAGTGATCAAGGACGACAATCACGATAAATGGTAGTATGTCTTCACGGCAAACTCCAAAACAAAAAATACAGTATCACGTATTTGCTCAAACTATAAACTGCGCATGCGCCGAAGACATTATTCTCAGGACTTGGGGAATGTGAAATGCAGGATAAGATATTGAACGAATTTCTTTTATTGTTGTTGTTGTTGTCTTTCTTTCGTTCATTCTTGTTTTCTTTGTTTCTGCTTCTCTTTTTCTGATTTCGATACTGCTCTTTCTCCTCTTCAGCGGCTGCGTTTAATCTTTTATCTGGTACTGACGGACGTAACGCACATGTCTCAAGGTATAATCTGTCTTCGTTGTCAACATTGATGGATGATATGATAATATGATATATGAAGGGAATAGAAGTCGCCGAACATCACCGAACGGGCCTCCCCAGGGCTCCCCGGGGCTCCTTCACCGAGGGAAGGAGATTCCACGCCTGGGTTTCGTGGTGTGCTGTGTGAGGTGCATTCATCGTTCGGGTTGAGGGTTTACAAGCCACCATAGGTAGAACTTCTCATCACCAAGGTCAAGCAGCCATATAAAACGTACTCAGATGGCACAGCAGTGAGGGACAGAGACTGGAAATTGCTCAAATGATTGACTTTCTGACGGCTTTATGATTATGATTATGATTATGATTATGATTATGATTGTGATTGTGATTGTGATTGTGATTGTGATTGTGATTGTGATTATGATTGTGATTGTGATTGTGATTATGATTGTGATTATGATCATGATTATGATTATGATTATGATTACGATTATGATTATAATTAAGAATCAAGTGTTTGACGTTGATAGTATAGTTATGTAGTCGTAAAAATTATGATAGATATAATGTTTCGACATAATGATAAGGATTATCAATGAGCTTCTCGGACAAAATGAAAATATCAATCATCGAAGTAATTACAAGTCGAGAAATAATTTCAACTTTTTAGCTACGAGGTATTGGGAATATTGTGCCTTTATTGGAGTAACACTAATTACCCCGTTACTGATAGAGAAAATAACTGAAAAAAAAATCAGAATTATTGATTTACTGATTTTATAGAACTCCCATAATTTCTCCATCATCTGTTATCTTGTTATCAATCTACAGGCGTACTATCGGTTTGAAAAGTCAACGAATTATAGTCTAAAGGGAAGATACATGCCTTGGATACATGTATCGTATCTTAATTTCTCTATAGATGTGTCAAAATTGTCGTTACATAATCCGTCAGTTTAAACAAAAATTGATATCGACACACAGACATTAATTTTACTATAACAAAACAATGTATGACACACACAAATGTATCACAATAAGAACTATTTTCCTTTTGAAATATTAGATACTTACAAGTCATTTCAACGGTCTTCTCTAAATAATATTTTCTCCGTCTTTTTATTCATGTGGTATTTTCTAGTAGCTCATTACACATCAAATTGTAAGGATGATTAATGCGTCCTGGTTTATAATTTTGAAACAAAGATGGGATATCCGAATAATCTACTTGATTTAATCTAGAAAGGTTGCGTGCTGCAAAGGATGCGTGGTGGGCTTTGAAAATGCATGTATATATACATATACATATATATTTATAAGCCTATATATACATATATATATATATATATATATATATATATATATATATATATATATATATATATATATATAATATATATATATAATATATATATAGAGAGAGAGAGAGATCACCTGATTAGTTACTACATCGTATGAGTGAAGTTTAGGACACATACCTTAAAGAAAATCTTCATTACTGTTGAAACAACCACATGTAAACGCATACAGATCTATCTCTACAAAAAAAAAAAAATACTGCATACGGGATAGCAACAAACAACAACAACAACAACAACAACAAAACAACCATAATCCGCACCCTTCTCAGTTTATCATCAGTGAGTGCCTATAAGAGCGCGTTTATTCAGACACTTATCGTTTGTAAAAGAAAAATGGGGGAAAAAAGGTCAAGATCCAGACTGTAGACGACGTAGATATTAAAGGATATGTATTATGCGGCATATAGCGTTCACTTTAAATGGCCATGCGTGATGTAATGAGACTGGACAAGTTTTCTCTTGGACTTAGGTCCAAGGTAAATCGGGATCAGGTCCGGAGTAATGTGAGGACCACCAGGTCTCAATGACGGCCTGAGTACATTATCGTCACTCTGAAAATGGCTCGAGAGATCACACTTGTCTCGTCGTGGCTCTCCCCGACAACTTCAGCCATGTCACGTGTTCACGAATCGCCCGCAGCATACGCAAGGCCGCTGACCGAGCCTTGACGGACAGACGACGCGAAGCCGTTCAGTGCCTTTATCCCTCAACTATTTGACCCTCCATCTCATTTCGTTCCCATATTCACCACAAAATCCCTTTTATTCATTCAAAATTAATTTTTTGAAATGCTAGACCTTATCCAATAGTGATTGCTATAATGCTAAATCCTTAATGTATTGTTTCTCTCATCATTTACTGTATTCCTTCGTACAAAATTATAATCTTTATCAAACCTTATGACTTGTACTTCTTGTTACATGATATGATTCATCACATGACTACTTTGTATAATGTATCATTTTTTTAGATGGAAATAAAATAATTGAATTAAATTGAATCGAATCGAATTAAATTGAAGTGAAGTGAAGTGAAGTAGAAATTAAAAATAAAATCCTCTAGATGATCCCAGCGCAGGGCTATTTTACGAAACGAAAATGGACCGAATATAAGTTAAATCCACCCTCAGTCTTCCAGCGTTTGGAGAGAACATTTCATTCTATAAGATCAAGACCTTTACGGATACAAACATGATTATAGGCTTATCCATCCACTAAGACTCAGGATTGACTCTAGAAAACTTTGGGAATAAAAAGTCGCAGGTGTACATCAAATTCGCAGAAGGCTTTCTTATACCAAATGCCACGCATTGTGCCACGCATTTTACATCATAGACGTCTCCTGCTTAAAGTGCGACCAGAACAAAAACAGTTGCCACATAGTTACCTTCAGTAATAGAAGAATGTTGATAATAAAACACTCTTGCTCGCCTTCTTTGCAAAGTCTAGTGTTTATACAATACTGTAAGTCATTAGTACCGTTTGGATTAGGAGCGTCAAAGATGTTTGAATTCCACAAACGTGATAGTTGAAATGGGAAAAGCTACAGTCTATCGCCACGTAATTTAACATAATAAAGCAAATTGCTTGCTACTTGCAGTTGAAGCGAGAAGTCCAATTGGCAGTGACTTCTGGTAGTGATGATAATAATAGCCAAGGTTAATTGCTCTTGATTGTTAGCACTGCTCTCTCTTTCTCAATGGACCCTGCAAGTTTATTACCACAGCACGTAGATAGCGTGGGTCCCATGTATACGGGAGGTCAAGTAGGCCAATGTGGCTGTTAAAGACATCTTGACCTAATGTGTCCACATCGGACAAGATTCGAATCCAGGATCTCATTTAAAGGGCCTGTGGTCTTTCGCTTTTCCACCTTGCTCCTAGACAAAGTATGCAGACGATGACTAGTTGGTATAGCACCAACGTGCCTTTCAGGAACATGACTGTTCCTACTTGATATTTTTACTAGGTCTTGTCCTCCGATGATTTTTCTAATAACATTAACAGATTTTCATTCGGAAGAGCTGACGTCGTGATCTATAACGACCTTTAATCATAATGAATTTTTCAAAGCTTTTTTTCTGTGAATGATTGAATTGTTTATGCTGAATTTGATTAAGTTACTTGTTTGGCGTGATGTCACAGTGAAGCTTTAAATATATTTGAATATTTAAATATTTTAGATATAATAACAATTGTGTCTAGTGGGACACGTCGTCTTACCGATACGGAATTAGATTACTCCACATTCCAATGGTCACATATACAGCGAGTTCACAAAATAGTGACTCAAAAAAATGGCCTTCAATGCAAAGAACTTGAACGAACTCTGTGATATCGAAGAAAATAATCCCTTGTCACGGAGCATCCATTAAGATGCATGATAGACGTTAACATCCAATAATACGATGATATAGCTCTTCATCGTATTTTTTTATGGTTGTATGTTTTGCGAAAACGTTTAGTTGTGTATTAACTACACAGATGCAAGCTTTCACTGCGAGAAGTACGAACCGTAACAAAGATGCATAACCCGGATGGCAGCTCTTCGGTATTACTAATTCATATAACCACCCAGAGTCTTACCACAAAGAGATTCAGCCGACGATGAAAAAGTCATAAACGTTGATTTTATGACATCTTTTTTTTTTTCATTTACAAAGTTATGCACCTAACTACACCCTCCCCTTAAAAAAAAGAAAAAGAAAAAAGATGCGCTGTCTCAATAATCTATTTCACCTGCAAAGGAATATGTTTAGTGGTTTTTCGCTCGTTCGTTCGCGTGTATGACGAGAAATTGATATTCCTGCGTACCAGCAATATGTTCCGAGTAATCGGCTCACTGTGATAACGACCGATAATCTGACACCAAACAAGTTTCCGCAAAGAAATTAAAAGGGTATCTCTTCATCTGCTGGAGTGGGATCGAGTCCGTTAAAATGGAGATGGATTTCGATGACAGCATTTAATGAGATCACGTCGTCATTGTCCTTTTTTTTCCTCCTTCCCTTGATAAAATTTTATATTTCTCAAGTCAAACCACGAATGCAGGCGCACAGATGTTAGGAATCGCTGATGCTTATTTGATTTTTCTTTTCGATTGTGTTTCGTTTCTTTGTCACCTGCATTGATGGAAGATAATGACGGCTTGTACGAGTGTAATTTGCATAAGGAGGTCCATTCGGGAATGCAGGAAATAATGAATATATTTCAAATTGATAGAATTCTTTTAACGAGATTAATAGAAGTACTTGCGACCATTCAATACAATGTGACATATGAGCTATTGCGACCCCGCATGTAAATGACATATCATGCATGTCATGACTATTGTCTGATATTGACTAGTATATCACATATAGGAACTATTGATACATGTCTTTCATTTTCCGACACTTTCCCCGTGTATTTTCAATTGAGGACATGATGTTAAAACCATACGTCGCATTCACATTATCACTCCTCTGTCAAAATTGTTATTAGAGCAACTGCTATATAAAGTGTGTAGCATGTGGCTACTTGTTCTCATTTTATTATATTTGAGAAGAAACTTCTGTATCCCCGAGTATTAATAGTAATTCTTTTTTGTTTATTCTTTAGTTTGGTCTTTAGTTATGCCCGCGCTCCTCATCCTGTTCTTCACACTAGGCTTTCTGTTGGGACCTACACTCAACAAGCTTTGCTTTTTAGTAGGTTCCATGGCATTTCTCTATAGCATTCTTTTACTTTGATTGAAAATGACACATTGACCGCTATGTACTATGTTTGTATTTTTTTTATGTATATAACCAAGCTGGACATTCTGTATTATTATATATTTTTTTTATATTTTATGTATTTTCCATCGAGAAATACGAAAATAAACTAACTGAAATTGAAATTGAAATTGAAATTGAAAATTGTAACAGGCAGTCTTATTTTTCTAGTTCAGAGTTAGACGGCTTGAAATCCATAATAAAGTCGTTCATCGTACATTCTTCTAAGTTATATATTGATCTTTAGCAATATTTCTAATGGATGCCGCTAAGTGCAGTCACCTTGCCCCCCTCCCCCCCCCCCCCCCCCCGAAGCTTGCGTGATTTTAGGACGACTCTTTTTATTTTATCTTAATGGCTTTTAGCACAATGTTCAAATAAGTGCATAATACATAGAAGAGTGTCAACATCGTCAGATATCGCGTGAAGATTATGTTATGAATTACATAGTGTTTGCAAAAACGCTGTTGCCATTCTTGTACTTGCCAAAATAATGACCCACTCTATATTGTACAATATAGTTAGTACAGAAACTATTCCTTATCAATATTACTTCATTTTATAACAAACTAACAAAAGCAACATGTCTCTGAATTACAAAAAAAAAAATGGTACAGATGATTACGTCAATAACTTATGATAATCATACGTGGAATGATAGCGAAGTCAACCAGTTGTTTATGTTAAAGAAATTGTCTACTTATGACGTGCTCCTTTCTCCTAAACGGTAGACAAAAATTTTCTTGACGTGATTATTTTCTAAGTTTGTATATACGGGGAGAATGAGAGGTCACCCTCACTAACGTCTTTATTTGAATAGGCTAATGAGGAACGGAGTCATCGAGTTTCAAATAAGTCATGCTATCAGTAATCTATAGTTGAATTTTATGTTGATTTTAATGGTGTTTATAACTATTACACATCAGGTGGTATTTTGTTACGTAGGAGCCTACATCATACAAACCGGTTGGGAACCGACAAAAAGTAGACAATCTTTGTTCTCCGGTTGCCTGTGAGATATGCACTTGACCGATTTAAAGCAATCCTATTCAGGTCAATATTTTACGATGTGCGCTCCTTTTTACAATAACCTGATTAATTTGATATAAGTTGCCTTCTTGGTAAACGTGGGATGCGGCGACACTTGGCTCTTGGTGCTGGATTTCATGGATTTGTTTTAAGAAATATCTTTTTTTCCGCAGTAGCTGTATACAAAGGGAACGAAATACCTCCCGGACAAAGCTTTTACAAATATTGCCAACTGAGAGAAACGGTGTAGGCCTGTCGAAGTTTAAAAAAAAAAGAAAAAAGATCATAATATATTAATCAAATAGATGTGACTGTACGAATATGGGACACTGAAATTGTAAGTCGTATGATTTGTTTACAGGTGTGTCTCTTCTGGCAGATGACGTGCGCGAGAAAAGATAAAGACGATGCTAGAAAGGAATCGTTATATTATGTCATTTGTATTATGTATCATCTTTGAGTTTACTTTATTTGTCATGGTTCTTAGAGAAATCGGAGCTATCATGCTGATTCACTTCAGCACCCACAATCAAATTGTGGAAATAAAAACGATTCAACGAAAGCTACCCAAGAGGGCAGAAATGTTATATCGAGCATCATGATAAAGAGCACACGATATCGACGAAAATTCCCAGCGTAGAATACCGAATGACTACTTGTATCCCGACAGAAAAGATGGAATCGTCTGAATGACGTCATCATGGGCTACCCCCAATCGATCGTCTGGGACGGTGTGCTGGCTCCTGCCTCACTGCTCGGTGAGAAGGAACAGAGCAGAGAGGGGGTTACTCAGCGGAAAGACCGAGATGATATGGGAGACATCAATGTTATAATTACTCAGATATCGGTGTGTATTTTACATCAAACCGTGTTAAGTTTCGCTGATACGTAGACGGGAAAGAGTCTGGCTTTTGACGCTTGGAAGAGGTTAGCTGTTTTCTTAAATTTCCTTTTGAAGAAAGACACATTTACCGGGATGCATTTCCATTCCACTTTTTCTGAGGAGGTCGCACCGCACTGAAGCTGTTGTTGATCAAATGTCGTGCGCTTGAATCGTTATCTCTGAAAGAGTTCAAACTGTCCAACAAACGCTCGTCCAGGGGATCGGCGAACATGAGCTTACAGAAAGGTTACGACGCCATGCCCGAAGAGCTTCGCGCCTACCCGGAGACTCTTGGTTTCTACGGAAACTATCACGGCGGAGCAAACGCGGCCATCATCACTTCCGATCAATACTTCAACTACCTACCGTCTCAACGGATGCCCGAAGATGAATTTTGTAGTGGTAGTAACATTTCTGGCCCAATATTCCAGCGTCTAGCGGACGGAACGCCGAAGTCGATGTCGTATGAATCCGACAATTTTCGACATCAATTTCACTATCCACGGCAGCCCTTGGAGCAAGTTGGGAGTGGAGGTAGTCCGGGAGAGCGCGAGGCCGCTTCGTTCGAGTGTCAGGCGATGTACGACAGCGAGCCTTCCAGCAGCCCTGCGTCTGCCGTAAGCCCGGAGTGTGTCGCCCCCTCCACTCAGGTGCCAAGCCCGCTGGAATTCGCTCACCAGCCCGACTACGTCTCCAACAAGCACCAGCATCACAAACATTTTCAGACGCACTCCCCGACATCGTCGTCCTCGCCAGTGGGAATGGGCGACGAGATGAGTGTTCAGCATCTGTGCAACATGCGAGGCCAGATGAGCGTAAAGCACGATAACCACCACCTCTCTCAGACGCATCGCGGACCGAAGCGGCGGGCTACGGACACCATCGACGCGCCAATCGCCGGCAACCGCAAGGAGAGACGACGAACACAAAGCATCAACACTGCCTTCGCCGAACTGCGTGATTGCATTCCAAATGTGCCGGCAGACACTAAACTGTCCAAGATCAAAACTCTGCGGCTCGCCACCAGTTACATCGCCTACCTGACCGAGATGGTTTCACGGGACGATAACATGAACACCGACATGGATACAATGAACGGGCTGGTTGACACCATCGGGAGCGCTGGCGCGCTGCCCATCCTCCGGGCTGACTTCGCCATGGGTACTCGTCCTGTGAGGGAGGCCATCAAACACGAATCTTTGGTAAGTTACACGTGTAGATATTACAGGTGTAGAAGACAAGTCCGTGTATGGTTTTTTTTTTTTTCAAATTGATGAACGATAATGCGTTTGGCTTTAGAAAGAAGAGATGTAATCGCAGACTGAGGAACATATCTTCATAATAAAATCTAGAGCGTCTTGTCACAAAGGTTTCGTCGAGAGCAAAAGATACAGGTAGTTGGAAGCTCGGAGCAATGAGTATACCACATGGTTCTTTCTGCTGCTGAAGAAGATATTTTCTTTCATTATGTTTGTTTGTTTGCTTGTTTGTTTGTTTGTTTCAAGAATGTGGTTTTACTGTGGAATGTAACTGTTTACGAGCAACTTCTATCATCATGCCTATTTTAAGCTATACCCTGGAAGAGAAATGTTTCAGTAACCGTGCAAAGTCACACTGTAATACATCGTACCGGTAATTATTAGAGAGCAAGATGATTAGTGTACATTGAACCCACAGGATAATGACCTAGAAAAGGCACCCCAGCTCTGCTGTTGTACTGTCTACCTCTTTAAAAAAAAAAGAATGTTGCACCTAATGTGAATTTCCGCGTCGAAATGCAGAACATGAGCTTTCGAAATAATGACGTAAACATTGAGCAACAGTACCTGGACAAGATGTCACTTATAGTATTCAATGTAAGTTCAGGGTGATGAAATCTCTATATAGTTCAGGGGTTGCATTTCAGAGGAGTAGACAAGCAGATGGAAATATTGATTTGTGGTTCACCTTTTCTCGTCTTTCTGCCCTTCACATGGTCTAGAAAATCATAAATCCAATGGTATCTTTGAAAAACAAATCCCTCTGAAATTCTCTAATAAGTATATTAATGAATAACATAGTTACATGGGCAGATGTAGATAGATAGATAGATATGTATATAATTATATAGGTAGGTAGGTAGGTAGATGGAAAGATAGATAAATAGATAGATAGATGAATTGATAGGTAGATAGATAGATAGCTAGATAGATAGATAGGTAACCTATGAGGTTTGCTGTGTTGAATTGTTTGATGAGCATTATAGTACAATGTTCTACTTGTTGCAACCTTTCCGTTTTATGCAGACTTGCAAACAGTGCATGGCATAGCAAACTTTGTTGAAGCGAGGAAAAAGATAATCATCCAGACATCGCAGTCAAACTTTTTGTTGAAGTCTAGAAGCTTGTAAATTTTGATGTTTATGCTTTTGTCTTCGTTCACGCTATTGTTGTTGCTTCAGGTAATCTTTCAGTGCTATTGTCGTATATCTGCATTTATTTGAAAGTAGTCAAAACGTTGTTAATATCGTGTTAGGCCAACGTTCAACAACAGTAACAACAATCTTTATCAACAAAGACATTGCCCAACACCCAACAACATTACAATGTTGAATTGAATTTATTTTCCATTTCCATGTCAACATGAACAACATGAACAAGTACAGAGACATGATGCATATCATTAACACACAAGTAAAAGTACAATTTACATAGACAATTGAAAAAAAATAGAGACAATATGAATGTTGTCATCAGACATAGAGGAGTCATATAATAAATAATTTGAAGACTTACTTTACTTACAAAATGTTGGTGAAGTTTGTTCTTCATATTGAATATGATTATATTAATGTTCATGGTTGTCATTAGAAAGCAATGTGCTATCAATACGGAACACAAGCTCTGAAAATGGATTCTGTGTCCCCGACCAGGCAAGGATTTTGGCAAGTCGAAATTTCGGTCCCCATCAAGCGGCAGCAATGGTTGATAAGCGGGTTGGTAGACACAACAAAATGGCGTTTGATACTGTCTCGTCCACAATCGGGAGACGTTCACCCCCAATCAAAGGTGGAAAGCTCGGGTCTCGTATACCTTGAATTCTCGAGTCGAGATGTGTGGTCGTTGGAACTTGGGACGACCTTGTCATCAATTCATGGAAGGACTTTGGTGATACAGCCTTCAAGACTTCATAAATTAATTTACGTGGTTTCTGAAGAAAGCTTAAATCATTAATTTACTATCGATGATTTCCTTCGTTAAATGTTTTGTGAACGTGTCCATCGCTAGTTAAAAAACAAAGAAGTTTTTATATACACTGTATATATAAATAAAGATTGCAAACGGTTTGTCTTCTACAGTTGAAATGCAGTCATGTAAAATGCGATTGAATGTTAGTCATCAGTCCACATGGTCTAGTTCAATCTAGATAGATGGAGTCGTGTCAATGCCCTTAATTTGGCCCGACTAATAATAAAAAATAGAAAAAAAAACAACCAAAATATCCGAATAACCGTCCTTCCCTTAAGTGCATGGGATAGAGCATTATACTGTAGGACATACACAATGAGACACATCCCTTACATCCAACCTCGCGGGTCATGTTACGTCACAATTTGGGGAAAAACTCTAGTGGAGGAGCTATTAATTGTCACAAAGACATACAGTCTCTGACCTTTCCTGTTTAAAGACTTGGAGACAAATACTAGTAGAAGGAAAAATTGGCTCCACAGCATGGAAAAGAAAGGGAGGGGGTAAATAAACCATTTGCCTTTTTGCCTAACATCCCTCTCTTTGTAAAGTATACAGTATTATCTTCTACTCTATTTACATCGGGGTATTTATCAACAGTTTGACTGATTTTTCGATGATAAAACAATCGCTACTCTGATTCAATAATTCGAAATGGCTTTGATTTAACACTACTATTTCCCTACCAGCCAAAAGTTTATTCTTCTCCTGAACAAGAGTAAAAATGACAAAGAAAACAACAGAAAGAATAAAGAATGATTGTAATATATGCACTGATATGATTTTATTTTCAGAATGAAATAATCTTTGTAGTACTATCTTGTAAAATGAATAGTCTTCATAGCACATTAACTCAATTTCATTGTTAACCAGTAAGATTACTCTTTCTTCTAACTAACAGAATTTCGTAGATGTTATTATTTTGTGACAGTGATTGGTAATATGATGGAATCACTTCTCAACACCATGAGGCATGAAATCAAAGTATGTGATGTCATGAAACATCTTGGTGAGCGTATCAAATTTACCTTAAGTGGAACAACTTTGCCAGTGCTCTGAGATCAACCGATAGAGACAAGAATGCCTCGGGTTCAGAGTTATCAGTGTTTGACCTGACGATTTTATCTTCACAATATTTGCCTCTTGTCCATGATGCCAAATATATTTCAACCGTGGAGTTCCAAGCAGTAGTAGCTGCATGGTTCAGCAAACCATTAAGGACAGCGATGGTGTAAAATTTGTTACGATAAATGGATCCATTTGATTTACAAACGGCCCATTTTTACATAGCTTTGTTCTTTTGCAGTTTCTTTTCTGCTCGGATTTGTTTTGTTTTGTTGCGACGAGCGAGAACTTGGATGCTGGTATAGAGGACCGAAGTTTCGGTTACCACTGAAGCAAATCTATAAAGTTCGAAAGCTATGGAATGATTGGTATATTGTCAGAACAAAGACAATTATGTCAGTTTTATTTATGCATCAGTGATGAGGTTATCTGGGTTGACTACCCACGCTCCAACTTAATCCTTGTACCATCCACTTCAGCCGCCCACTTGCATTTCGTGACTTGCGAATTTTGTGATGCTTACGGTGGAAAAAGAAATCGTTGATGATACATGACTGATGTCACACATATCTTCTTATTTTCCAGGTCATCTCCAAAGCGAACAAATAAACTTTCGGGCATGTAAAAATCGTGAGGATTTGATAGTCATATGATGGCGGAAAACTGAACAAATTTGACCGATATCTCACTTATACACTTCGGATATTATTCGTTGCTTGCAAAACATTGACCCCGAAATATAGTATATGCTTATTGCAACAATCCTATGTTGTCGATCCAAGACACACACACACACACACACACACACACACACACACACACACACACACACACAAATGCAAGTGTAATCCATCGTCTAAATGTTACTATAAAAATATTAGAATAAATAAGCAACGTCTCGCCTAACACCCGTGATTGATGAAGATTCAAAACACGACGTTTGGCACGCCATAAAGTTTAACCTCCGTGGGCAGCAGATCGAAGACGCCACTGGCATAGCTGGGAGTTCATCCACGGACCGCTTTCGGCCATTTGGGGAAATCGTGTCTGATATCATGTTATTCCGCCAGAGTTGGTGCCAAAGATAATGAGAAAATAACAAGTTGGAGTCATGATAGCCGTGATTTCAAGTAGTTGACTATACAGTCATCCTCATACATTTGTCAACAACTATCCCCAGATCACCGTTGGTAAACATTGAAATCGTAGGCTCTTTTGCTCTTTCTTTCTTCTTTTTTTTTTTTTTTTGCTCTGAAAAGGTGTTGGTATCGAGACAGTACTGAGTTCGAGCACCATACATTATGACTTGACAAAAAGAAAAAGAGATAGCTGTTTCCGATTTGCCTATTATGTTACGTAATACGTAATGTCGCCACTACCTCGCATGATACAGAGAGCGTATTATGAGCTTCATTGTATAGCGCTTGACTGGATAGTTAGCTGTTACAAAAACACAAATCAACAAATCAACAAAGTTTAAGCCTGACTTGTCGCAAAAGCATGAAGACCATAGGGGGGGGGGGGGGGGGAAGCGGCCATCATTTTGGTATTGTACATGTAATGGCGCGGGGAGCGATTATGACACCTCCTTTGTGTTAGCCTGCCATGGAGTATTTGCATCAACGAGCTTAGATTTCTTATCCACCATACAAACGCAAGTGTCCAGCTCACAGTCGCTGAAATGGGTCTTTATTATGGCCAAAACCAGCATTGCACCTGTCAGAGATGTGAGTTATGGGTGGGCCAGGTTACCCTAAATTTCGGTAAGGATGGCGTTTGGGAACGAAGGCGGGTAGCATGAAATTATCTCGTCGCTCGCATTGGTTATTGTATTGTTCGTTTTCTCCATTGTTGTGTCCGTTTAGGGTTAACTTATTATGTTTATGTGCAACTGATCTTAATTATAGTATTCAAAGGGAAAATGTTTATGACAAAAAGCGTAATAACTCAATTGCAAATCACAAAGACGTGTTTTTATGTGTTTATTTTATTTTCCTTCGACTGACCTATAGTAAAAAGGGGGCAGGGAGTAAATTAGGAATCGAATGTGGTGCCCTATAGGAAGTAAAATCGAGATACAGTTTTCTGTTCCTTTGATTATTGGAGTAAGAATGAAATGTTATTCGGAGGAATGCGTGTGCTAGATTTACGTTGAAATATGCAGCAACAAACTTCAAAGTCACTTTCCATTTACATGGGCCTCTATAAGCGTATGAAGAAAGTTTCTTCTTTTAATGCCTCTGACATTCAAACTGTCATCGAGTGCTTTGTTTTGTTATCAGCAATGTTTATCTGTCATCCCTACATCCATTTCAAGTTGTTTCAAAATTGCACCGTTAAATTCAGAACCCTTTTCGTCCAGCAAATTTCGTTTGTGTATAATTATGATTATAATATTTTTCAAACTGATTCCACTTTCGAAATCTTCGGAATTTGCCAATGGATATATGATCATTGAAATGTATAACATTACATGTTCAAGGATTAATTTTGTCTAGTTTCCCTTTTCTCCTCTTCTTAAAGTTTTTGTCGAAGGACCTTCGTTGTCACGTTACCATATCGAGGAAGCAGAGGAAGGGGGGGGGGGGGGGGGGATGTCCGCCAAACATAGACAAGTATCTCTTTCCCCGAGATCTTGATCCTTGCTACCTGTCCCATAAAACAGTTTAATATTCAGAACGTCCTCTGGGGGCAGTGTCATTATAGAATGTTAGCATAATTCATCGCCAGTTAAGGAAAGTATCTTCCCCTTGAGGTGAGGGTCGGGCGCATTATCGTCCCGCGATGTTGACTTTTGCTGGCATTACTGCCAGAGGGGTGATTGAGAATTTCGCAGCATCCCCTGCAAGGGTACCATATTTTATTACAGCTACGTTATGCTCACCTGTATCACAGGTGTGATAGGTGGAATAAAGTCGTAACTCTCGCCTTTACTGATGGAAGTCCTTTAACGCGATAATTGGTGGTGTTTCGTGTGTGACCGTTATCTGATATCTATTGTACGTGGCCATAGACGTGGCTGTCAAGTAGCTGCTGTACTTGGCTAAATTCGTACTGACCTGTGAACTTGTAGATTTGCACGTCCTTTAATTTTAGGGACTTCTCTCACTCAAAATTTCCTGCGCAGTTATGGAACCCTTTGTTTGAATGACGTTATAAAGACCTACTAGTCATCGTTATTGTCCTTTATTGACCTCGACCCTGAAAGGAGAAACTTACATCTATTTTTGTTTGTGTCACGTTAACCAGGTAACGTCTCAGCTCATAACCGCTTCTAATTGTCATTGGCATACCCAATACCTTCACCTTGGAAATGAAACTGATGCCATAGCAGTCAATTCCGCATGTACTCTGTTTCATGTCCAAATGTATTTATTTATTACCTCATCTTGTCACAGACACGTTCAGTTTTTGTTAAGTTTTTTTACTTTTTAGACCCACAGCGGTTTCCTTCAGCCGAACGGTATCTCTCCTTTATTCTCTTTCAACCCTCTTTTCTAGCCGCATTTTCACTTCAATGCTCCGTTTATGTCTTATGATATTCTCCCTTCCGCATCGCGGCGATACCACTCAGTCGACTGATGACTAAGATGTAGTTATTTTTATTTTTATCTTATGTTATGCCATTGTATTTTCTTTTTATTTGATAAATGTTATGTACAGGATCTATATTGTTGATTGCACTTCTTTTTACTCCTCCTTGCTCCAAAGTTTTGATAATGTAAAAGACTCATGTCAATCTCTGTGATTACTTGAGTAAGGAAAGAGGATATAAGGACACATTATTCAGTTTTCCTCCTCAGCTGCCGATTCGGATATGAATATGATTAGACTCGTTACGTTTGAATCATTCTGTTATGAAATCATTCCTGCCGAAAACACACAAAATATGGCAGTGATGACAGTGATTATCATGATTACAACATCGATAATTATGACAACGAGCACTTCATTACACTTAAATATTGCCATATATCATTACATCATTATTCTATATAATGTCATTAATGTACATTGCTAATAAGGGGTTGCTCGAACTTAACATCAACCCAGGGATACTGTCCTAATGTTATCAGCCTTACACTGTATAGCCAAAGAAATCTACGTTATAGTAAGGAGGTATACCTCCTTGGTTATAGGGAGTAGCTCAACATACATACAATATGAATAATTTCTGGCAACATTCTGAGTTAAAGGTCCGGTATCAGAATTTGTAATGGTTTTTTTTTTTCCAACTTTATTTCCCCAATCCACATATCGCTTCATAATAACAAACATATGTATAATAATGAGAAGTACATTATGAAGAAAACAATAACATCAAAACCTATGGTATAAGAGTTTGCCATTTGTTCACATGGAAATCTAAGCAATTCTTTTTCATAGATATGACACGATTTGTATTTTCCAAATGCTTCATAGAAAACAGGAACGGACTTAGAGTTGGAATTTGTAAAGTGTTAAACATCTACATAAATGTTGGCGATGATAGGGATGTCATCACTGTTGGTATTTTGTTCAACTCTTTATGGTGATGACCTGCATGGCTAGTTCAATGTTATTACAGTGGTCAATAGCTTTTACCCAGGGTCAAGACGACAACTATACCATAGCACTGTAGTGACGAGAACAATAAGGAACTGGTGAACATAACTATTAGTTGATGCCTGCATGCATGCTTTAGCGACGTTGCATTTTCTTTCAGCAAATGATAGCAAGGTCAGGGAGAAAAAAAAAGGGGGATGTTCCATTGCCCATAGTAATCATATAAAGGGTTGAGGATTATTATCACCAGGACAGCGCACGGTTGGTAGCAAGCCGCCACTACATTTACTATGATTTTACGCTGAAGGCCGAACAAGAAGATATAGAGGCACACTGACATAAACTTGAATGAAAAAAAAAACAACAACAACAAAAAACTCACTTATCACCTGTTCATTTCCATTGCGTCTTACCACAACGCTTTGTCTAAAAAGAATGCTGCAGTAACCAGATATTTCTACAATTTAAGCGAATTTCACTAATCAATTACTCTTTGATATCATCAGATTTGTTTGTTTGTTTGTTTGTTTGTTTGTTTTTTGTATTTCATGTAGAAACAACAGTTAGCTTCAAATAGGAAAAGCTGTTCTTCCGGAAATATACGTGGAACAGATTACAAACAATATTCACAGTGAGATATTTGATAACAGCAAAACTACAAGGTACGAAGTGAAAACAACAACTGTAGATGATTTGAATAACCAAAAAAAAAAAAAAAAGGAAACAAGTCAGCCAAATCACAGGACCGATAAAATAAATTATGCTTTGCCATGGACAAAGGCAATAATTATTTTTTGCAACTAGCACATCTCTGAGAGATTGTTGCATAGACATATTGCATAGATTAACGTCATTACAGCCGTGATGTGAAAGCATTTGCATTTCGGGAGGAGTATTCAGCTTACATTGCCTTCCTCATGGTATCGCATCTGATTAAAATGTACGTGGATATCCATGAATCATCTCAGATTTTTCTTATATCGGCATGGGTGCTGCCTGCCACTATCTTATTAAGGCACTGTTCATCTGTTGTTTTACAGAGTTAAGAGCGGCTTTATAAAAAAAAAAAAATACCAAAAACGTACTAAAACAAAAGTATGCTACACCAGTGCGATTGTCACAAATTCAGACAATGAACATTCAAAAAGAGAAGAAGAATGTTTTATACGCAGCATAGACATTACGACGTACTATTCAAGTCTTCTCCAAGAAGTACAGTATGATTTTCTCGAAACTTTGCTTCTCACATGTTGTGTATGCCTTTTTTCGTCTTGCCGTCTCTCGCCCACCACAGAAAAACGAGTGCGAAACAACGGGCATCAAGCGCAAGCGGAACAGAACGGGCTGGCCCGAGCACGTCTGGGCGCTGGAATTGCAGCACTGATGCGGGGCACTTGGGGTTACACGTCCTCCTTGCGATCGCTCGTCACCTCGGCGGCATCCCTTTATTTCCGGGGAGAAGTGATGCTCGGACTTCTGCTGGCTTTCTCAGTAAGAATTCACAGCATGGTAATACAGAACAAAAGTGACTTTTAATGATCTGATGCTCCCGTTGGACACACGAATGTAATTATTGCTTGAACTGGTATCGCAGAGGCTATCTCTTTAGAACAAAACAAAGTATCGCCAACAAGAGGGAGCATTGGAGTATTGAGGAGTGAGCTATGTAAGGAGTCACCGGACGCCACGGGCATCGCTCGATGATGGTGGAGGGTTTTTCTTCCTGGCAGACCAGCTACCGCCTGGAACTTCACTTGATACAAACAGGTGGCTGCTCATCGGAAGATAAACCGTAAAACCGAAAGAAAAATGATAACTCGCATTATCATGTTAGCATCTGGAAGATGAGTACAATGTTGTTGATCGAAAGTGACAAGATGGTCGGCAAAAACTAATGTTGTGGGAACCTTGGATCGATGTATGACATCACTAGTGAACACGGCCGTGTAAAAGACATTTTCGGGTGTGGGGGGGGGGGGGAGCGCACAGAGACACCTCGTGCCCTGTATTGTCTAAGTTTCGTATTTCTATAACTAGAATATACGTGTAACGTGGGTTTTGATAACAATTTAAGATAAGTATTTGTATAATTACATGTCTGTTTTATCTCTCGAGTATGGTCTGCCCCATAAGAAAACATAATCATGACCATCTGCAGGGCGCAACTGCCCCCTCCTCCTATAAAATACTGTCACCTCACACTGAGATAAAGACAAACGCATACACACACACACACACACACACACACACACACATATATATATATATATATATATATATACAGATATATATATATAACACAGGCATAATCTATCATCCCGATTTCTATCACTGTCAACCCCGTACTGTCACGATGCTTTCCTAGAAGAATGTCCATCAGGTCAAATATTAGCACGGAGGAAGAGTAAACTGTAAGTTACCATGATTCTATTGTAAGATGGATGAGTAATTTGAGATAATGCCCAAAGAGTATTGATATGCTGATTATACTGTCCCCCTTTATTTTTGGGAAATACGTGTGAATATTCTTCCTTCATTTCGTGAGACATATTTTGTGCTCTGTTGATCACAACATTGCACTCTTTACTATGAAGACGATGATGATGTCGGTGGTGACGATGAATGCGAAAACAAAGATCTTCATGCGCCTAAATGATACAAATTGATTAATCAAATTCATGAAATTCTTCCGTCGAGATGTTTTCATTGCAACTGATTGACAAATTAATTTACGTCGATGTCGGGCAATTTGTCAATCAGTTGCAAAATTAGTTAATGTTGTTAATGATAAAGGTAAACGTTTGGGGAAAATCATGCTAAATTGCTATACTGTCTTTCTCTCCCTCCCCTCCCCCACTCTCCCCCCCCCCCCCACTCCCCCTCCCCCTCTCTCTCTCATTGTCTCTCTTTACTTTATTTATGAAACATTATACTGACGATCTGTGTCAAATCACACACGATCTGTGTGACGATATTATGTCGTCAAATCTGTATCAAGACAACTGTCTGAGCACACAATTAATTAAATTTTCTCAAAGGAACGTTTTTCTCACATCCTACCCTATTGCATAGCAGAAGCTGATTCATATCTTCATCTGCTAAAAAAAAAAAAAAAAATCGAAGTGATATAATCGTCTCGGACCAATCAAACACGCGTTCCATCGTGGGTTAAATTTTCACAGTTCACCTCTTATATGGGGGACCTTCTTCTTTCCCAAGATTGAGATGGGTCACGCTGCTGACTACCCTGGCAAGTTCTGCGATATATGTAGTATGCATTGTACAAGCATTTTCCATCTCATTTGTTGGTAATTCAGGGCAGCTGAATATGACAAACTATGTGATCATTGTTCCACGAGACAAAGGGTGATGATTACGGGTAGGTTATGTAAAAAAAAAAAATAAATAAATAAAAGGGTTGACGGTGTGGTATAATGGAAGTACATAGGCAACGTCATCAGTCATAGCTGTTCTGTGGAATAGGTGAAATGTGGCAATGTGCTAGACAATTCACCAAATGAATGACTCCATATCGACTTGTCATCAAGAGTAATGTCTCTTTCTTTACACCACTTTTGTTTTCAGGGGAAATGACCCGAAATTCTTTGTTGATACATGATACAAATCGCGATAATATGGCGAGAAGAAAGTGTGAATTTTGATACGAAGCTAAGATACATGGGACTAGCGAAAATACATGTATCAACTTTTCATTTGCTGTTTGCTATTGTGGAATGGTAATACGATGGATATCCAATCATCAGCCCATGTCAGAGGATAATTGTATCGTCTCTAATTTTGGACAGGGTTGCGTTTCACTGTTGGAAGAGGTATTAACGACTTTGACTATGTGCAATGGACCAACAAGTACGTTTTTCTGTTATATTAAACTTTGAGTGGCATGTAAGCTCCATGTGATCTTTTGCTGACGGGATTTTCTGTTCATATTCACATTAGTACTGAGTTTTAGAGCAACTTTATTTTAGAGCATCTGAGTTGGTTATGTTACAAGTTTGACAATAAAGTATTGTTTATGATAAAAACTCGTGGCGTCGCGTGTATATATTTTCTGTGTTACCAATTTCATTGAGCAATAAAATCGGGGTTTGGATGCCGCGATGATTATACAAAGGCACGAAATTCACTTACAGTCATCTTTCGGTTGCATTCATTTGAGTAAATCAGTTTTATATCTCAACGTAGAACAGAAATGAATTAATCTATTTGTCGCAACACCACCATTATTAATTTGAGTAACAGCATGCCCTTTTGCATGCAACAAGTGCATTAAAGTTGGACTACACGCAGATGAACACACACACTAAACAATATTATGTTTCCATGAAGAATGAGAAAACGTGCGTGATAGGGCTACACGACTGTCGATTTACGTGAAGGCGAAGCTGGTGCCTACGACTGATGAAGCAGCGGTTTGATAGATGGTCGTCGGGCCAGGCCTCGTCGCCTGATCGGCATCTTGAGTGCTGCGAAGCAGCACGCCAGGGGGACATTATCGCCGCTGAGAGACATACATGTATACCATGCACTTGACATTAACACTTGCAGCAACATGATACATCGTTAGCTCTAGCACATGGCAGTTTACACGTATGTTGTCTGTGACACGCACCGACGATACCAAGTGGTCTTGTTCGGACGTATAATTAATTTGTTTACAAATCACAAAGTTATTGTTGAACCATGAAAGTAGAAATGTCAATGTTTTCATCTTAAAGGTTATCAGTGTCTTATTTCCTCCCCTATCCTGGCCAAAACATCACAAATCGCTGTCGTTTTTCTGCAAATGAATACACGCGAATATCCTTAATTTTGATGAAATCATATAGGTTCGTCAATATTCAGCAGAGTAACTATTTATTTACAACTATGTTTCATGCGTGACTTCAACAGAAGCTTTCATTTTTATTGCATTTATGAAGATAAAATGAACAAAAAAAATGAGGGTTTTTTTTTTCATCAATCGCAAAAAAAAAAACCCAAAAAAAAAACCACAACATTTCTTTAGTCGGTGTTGAGCATTACCTTGCTGCCAGGAGGCGTTGACTCAAATATGGTCGATGTGCTTTCTGAATTTCTTCAAAACATCGATATTATTTCCAAAACTGTTCCCGGAAGTGCCCTTTTTCCTAAGTTGTTTGTAATCATTTTGGACTTTTCCATGATAAGGTCTTTTTCTGCCTTTCTTTTCTTTTTTTTTTTTTTTTTTTGATGTTATTCTTCAAGAAGAAACGGTTTACACATAATTTCAGCTCACCAGTATCTAGGAACACGTGACGTACATGTGCACATACATTTCATATGCCCTTAAGTTAACATACAATATAAATGCACATTAGATTAGATGTTTGTAATTAATATCTCTGCGTTCAATTACAATGACAGATATAATGCAGACTAATACAACAGCAGGTATAATCTCCGTGAGGTTTCGAACAGTGAGCAAACTGTAGTGGATGTCAGTAAAGAAAGAAAGTTCAAAACTTTGTCAAACTATATAGGCAATTCAATGTTTCATCCCAGCATGCAGCTTGCTTCCTGGGGAGAAGTTGACAAACGGGCAGATAGCTAAAAGGGCGGTCTGTTCAAAAGATTCTAGGGCGGAAATTATCAACTTGTGTTTACGACTCGTTGGAGCCCAATGTGTTTCCCGTCCAATACGATCATTCGTCTTCAGCCCATGTTTTGGTAGAAAATCGTGGCGCTAAGGACATTTTCAATTAGTGGACTAGGGCGGGGGAGGGGAGATTGTTTAATAAAGACACACTAGTTTGTGGGAGGCTGTGTGAGAAAGATGTCGGAGTTTAAATGTCACTTCCTATACCGAAGGGATTTGTTGTTTAGATTTGCACGAGAGATATTATGATGCTTCAAACTTTCGAGATGAGGAGCTTTATTTCCGAAGCCATTTGCTTTTTTGCATAATAGTCTCCTGTTTGAGTTGTTTCATGTGATAAGTAATTAAATAAATGATTTGTCTCTTTGTCCGAATCTAATGTTTTTGGCATGTCTCCTATTACAGGGCATCTAGTTGTCAAATGATATTCTACAACCCCCCCCCCCCCGTCCCAATTAGCTCAGTTTCCTTCATTAGATATGTTTTTACTCACGAACAATTACGAATATGACATACAAAAAGTAATATTGGTGTAAATTAAGATAATATTTGTCGTTCTTAGGGGAAAGTGAATCTGCGATCATTGTTGAATATTTGAAGATTCTTCCCAAGTAGGCCTAATTATGCATGGAGCAATTTCAAAAGTTATGAATGTAAAATGTTCTTAGTTGATAATGATGATGATGATTATGCTGAAGACGATGCTGCTTCTGCTGCTGCTGCTGCTGCTGCTGCTGATGATGATGATGATGACGATGATGATGATGGTGATATTGGCTTTTTGTATACTGGTATAGCACCTGGTATAGCGCCATGAGCGCCTCTTATAAAACATACAATGTCTCAACTTCCACTGTTCAGTTAATATAATGATGTTGAGATATTTAGTTTCTATCATCCCAAGTCAAGGAACTGGGTACTAAAATGTTGAGAAGGCGTAGTTGGGAAGAGGTAAGTCTTCAGGTATAAGTCATGAAGCATAGAATCTGCATTCCTGATCCAGGTCATAAAGGTAGTATTTTTTTTCTCATTAATATCACATTGGTTTCAAGGCCTTGTGAGATTTATGACGCTACAAAGAAAGACGATAAACATCGATGTTAATTACAAGTAGGCAACAATTCTACAGTCAACAAAAATCGTTGTTATCACCTTGTTTGTGATGGCATATAATATAGTACAAATTGAAATTAATTTTCGGCAGGGTTTTTTCGTCATCACAAGACCATGTTAGATCAATTGAATTGAATTTCACAATGCATGTTTGACACAAAGAAAAAAAAAACTAAATTCACAACGGACCATGGGCTGGATGTAGCAATTACAAGTTCACACAGTGAGAACAGGCTGACATACCCTCGCTGGGTTTCCCCCTCTTGTGACCTTTGTATGGAAGAGTTTAGAAACTATGATCAGCGGTATTTTTGTAGTTTAGTTGACGCGTCTCAATGACGCAAAAAGAATTCGGGTCACACTTCCATACTGTCTCGCCAGAGTTTTTGATGCTTCCGATACAGGTGAATGACACCTTAGGTCGAAAATTATGACTTATTCACAAAACGAAGAACAACTGAAGTCAGAAACGGAAGCAGAAAAACTAATAAACGTCCCATTTAATCCAACTCCTATTGATCATAGTTCCTAACGCCTCGGGAAAAACGTCGCCAATTTTTACTTCTTTAAGTCGACTAGTATAGGAAGTGGGTATCACTTACGGTATGCTGGGGAGGAAAAAAAGTCAAACTAATTATATCGTGAATTACTTAAAAAAAAAAATCAGTTGACCTCATTTTTATTTTGATGTTTGACTTAACTTTTGACTCATTTTCATTTGCTGAGACATTTATTAAAGGCACTGCTACCCGTGTCATGTCTTATGATTTCCTTGTAGTTTTTCTTGAAGGTAAATTATGTTATTTAGAGCACAACGTCATTCTACACTCAAGTTGAAGACAAAAAAGAACCAAGTACAAGTTTCAACAGACTCGTACATTAAATGACATGGTATATTTCAAGTTTTTAAGTGCTTTCAAAAAACTGTTGTAGAGATCGCAAGCACAAAATGCACATTAGAGAAGGTAATTATGTGACATCATCAACCGACAAGCTCCCTGCACTCTTTATTCTGAAAGAAATGAATTACATTTGTCACATTCAATAATGAGCGACGTGTTGTCATAACATAGTATTAATTTGTGAAGGAGAAAGTGTTGTAGCTGTTTGATCATCGGCTAAAAATAAGGCTAATGTAATGTGTTTGTGCACGGACCAATGAACGAGTATTGACGGGATGACGTCATCGCCTCTTAAATACTGCATGCAATTATATGGTCGTGAACAACAACAACAACAAAATCACTGTAAGACAAATGTTGTGTGAGATGTATGCAGTTTGCATAGTGTTGTCATTTTTCGTGAGATTCAAAGAAACCTCTGCCATTTGGTTGTGTACTCTGCAATCATTAATTTGAACATGAAGTGTCACTGCACTTAACATTCCTTATTTCGATCTTTTCTTTTTCTTCTTTTTAAAAGCTAGGTCAATTGCAGCTTGGAATCCATGCATTTATGTCAATTTAATTGTTGCAGGATGTATATGTTTATTTTGTGCATTGCATTTGCATAAGCTATAGTTTTGTTCACGCGAGAACTAAATATTAGAATGCATAGCTGTGTACAAACATAATGACGTAGCTGCCATATCAAGGAATATTGGAATTACATCAAGGAGTAACGGAGTAATGTCTAGTTTTGCGTTTTTCTACTCTGATAAGAAATAGGAATCTATACATTTCACAATCTAAAGATAAAGTGACCATACATTCCCAACGTGTCATTATTTTAAAGCCACACTTAACATATGTGATTTGTACAAAAATGTTGCTGTCTTTGAGTCTGTTGAAAGTTACTAGTGCCTCTATTTATCATGTTTATAATCATCATAGATATAAGCATCAAATAATCATCATAATCATCTCCCTGCGTATCAACATCCGAACATTTTCACACTTCCTTTCTTTTTTTCTTTCTTTTTCTTTTTTTTTTTTGGGGGGGGGGTTGGGTTCAAATTAAGTTACTTGTTTCTTGAGACTATTGGTCTATAAACCATTTCAAAATGAGAAAGTCAGCGTACATTAAACATTGTTTGTCTTGCATGCAGGTCCATATCTCTTTTCTCACCTAGTTAATGTAGTGCACTGATGATCAAAATGTGTCGTAGCAGCGGCAGGATTAATGAAACATACTTCCCCGCATCTTTCGGATCTGCCTCTTTGCAAAAGTAGGAATTGTTGCCTTCTTATCAAAAATTCACGTTCTTGCAGTGTTTACCAGCAAGTTCTTGTGCATTGATAGTGCTGTAATGTTGCGATACAATACAGGAATCGGCACATACACAGTAATCATTGTACTTCTACTGATACTATGATAAAATAAAGAAAATAACAGTGTTTAGAACGAAAATAAAAATGAATGAGCGAATGTATGAACGAACAAATGAATGAATGAATGAATGAATGAATGAACGAATGAATGAATGAATGAATGAATGAATGAATGAATGAATGAATGAATGAATCACCATGATAGTGATAATAATAATGGAATCGTGTGTGTGAGTGTGTGTGTGTCTGCCTGTTTTTTGTGGGTATATCAGTCATTCTATCGGTCTTTTCATCATTCATGTGAATATCTATCCATCCATTTCCCATACATTCCTCCATTGGTCCACGAGGGCCCCGATGACTCACAAACCAACAAGGGACGCGTCTTAAATCTTCGCTCCGCGTTTTCTGCCGGATGAGAGTTGGCGTTCCGCTCAGCGTCACATCGAGAATGTGACGCGATCGTTGCAGTTGGAATTCGACAATTGGATTCCGCCGGGACATCGGGCGGAAAGATTTACATTTCGTCACGAGGAGTAAATCGGAGAAAGAAGACATGTTCAATGTCATTAACCCACCGAACCGATACCCCTCAACATTTTTCTTCCCGCCAATCGTTCTTTGGTCAACGCGAAATATGTCTACAGATGTATTACTTCATCTAAGTTCACTCCTTCTTCTCCAATGGTGACGATACGAAGAGCCAGTAATCCGCAGAAGAACTCTTTTCGGCAGGTAGCCCTTGTTGCGAGGTTGAATTTGATTTGTACAATCTCTACATTACCGTTAGACGATTGCAGTTGTCTCACCCTCTCGTTATCATTCATGTTACATGCATCAGAATGTCTTTCCCCTGATCCTGAGTATACCAATTTAACCCCAGGACAGTGCGTGTTAGCAGGAATGCGCGTATTGTCATGTTTCCATACCTCATATAATTATGATACAAATATATTTCCCAACTTGTCTTTGGCCAAAGTGACAAACACATTAACATAATAACATTAAACACCAAGGACGTGAATTTCATTTTTGTGTTCTGCCATACTATAAACGGAAAGATCTATCATTTTGGGGATAAACTAAATGATGCTGACGGTTGTGACGAAAACGAAAGTGATGATTACAGTCACGTTAACTCACCTTTAACAGCGAATTATGCAACCTTGTCCGTCGCTTTCTTTTCCCTTCGTTAAAAACAACAACAACAAAACAAAAAGACAACAAAATACTCTTAAATCAAGCTTATGCTCGTCACAAAAGTCAAAAAGTCAAAAATTGACGCTTTCATTTCAAGCATTGTGAAGAGTAAGCAGGGACTCGGCTTCGATTAATGATCTCTAAAGAGCAACCTCATCATTTTTAGTGGCACTGACGGTCGAATTTTACTGCTCCGTTAAACTCGCAATTTTATTGCTGGAAGTCACACATTCCACAAGCCCGAGTGTCACTCTATTCTGAAGATGGATCTCAACGCAGGTACCCTTAGGAATGACAAGGAATTACATTCGAACTCCATTAGGTCACTCCTCAAAAAGAACAAACAAACAGACAAACAAACAAAATATAAAGTGCAAAACAAAATATATACAATAGAAAATATAAATTTAAAGGAAAATGATAAAGAAATGACGTTCAGTCTACGGCTAGTTGTGGTTCTATGGCAGGATTGATGAAGATTTTCAAGAAGCCATTTTTGTTACCGTACAACATGAGAGCAATTCCATGTTCTTATAGCCATACAAACGATTATACGTCTTCATATATTGTGCAAACTTCGCATCGTCATAATAACGTTTGAGAAAATATTACTTGGAGTTAAGTGGTTACAGGTATAAAAATGTTCAATTCATGTCCCTCCTCCAGCCGTTGGGTAGGTCTTAATCCGGTGTCTTAACCTGCACCATCCTGCACCATCTCCAAAGCCTAGTGCATCTGGTTGGTCCTTTATCAAGCTTTGAACGCACTGGTATATCTTAGTTGCTTATACAAATAAAAACACAGTGTTCTGTTGCGGATGGCATCTTGAGTAGGCCTATGCCAAATCACAAGAAATTGATCCTGTCTGATTGAACCTACAACCCATGATCAACTGTCGAAACACCTTACCACATGACCACAACTCCTCCGTTAAACTTTGTGCGCTGTGAAACCAATGTAACAGGTAGGTGCCTGGCTACCCTATAGCCCAGATGAAGATCGGACTCCCATCACTGTCAGCAAGCACGTGGAGAGAAACGTCGTATTTTGCGAGGAGAAAGTGGAGCAAAATGCGGGAGATTCATTACAACTGGAAATGCATTTCTTGATATAAATGGTGCTTTTCAATCATTTTTTTAACGGATTCTGCAGGTGCAGATGTTATTTTGAGAAGGATAGCAATATACAGGTTATGGGGGAACATAATATATAATTTCTAGATTTACATACACTGATTTAAGTTTAGATTCATTATGGTTCTTCAGAAACCACAAATGAAGAGAATAAAAGAAATAAAAAGTGAAGGGGTATTTAATGAGCATGGATATTAAATCAATCAAAGTGTGACTCAATGAAATGACAATAAAATTAGATACGTCATCATTATTATCTATAAGCGAATCAAAACATCATGTTAACTGTAAATGTGACAGACGGAAAATATCATGGCAAGTATATGGCGCATGGCACGTGTTGTATAGTTGAACAAATAGAGGAACAGTATAGATGGGACTCGTCACAAATGTTCAGATCTTCATTGATGATGGGAGGTAACTGTTGACAAAATTAGGTGTGGTCAATTTATATTGAATAAAATCAATTGCCAAGAGTTTCACTGGCAATGAAGTGAATAAAATGTATCGTCTCATAGAGTTGGTTTCAATTTTTTACCATTTGTAAACGGGATGATGATAAGCAAATTCCCCCGATTACATTCCCACCCCCCCCCCCAAAAAAAAAGAGTTATGACTGATCGGGGACAATGAAGAAGGTTTGGTGTAGTTTAAATAAATGCTACAAAGTGTTGTTAGGTGGCTAATGATATTATTATTAAATAGCAATAGTAGCAGTCACCATAATAATGACAAACTGATCACTTTGTTGTTGCATACTAATCCCATAAAAAGTTGTTAGTGTCTTTATTACTTCTACGTTAATGGGAGCTGGGTATACAGCGCACTAATATAGCGGACAAGGCACCGAATATGTGCATGAAAACAAACAAACAAACAAACAAATACAACAAGGTCTTTTGTTCGAATCCTGTCTGGTGTGTCTTCATCCGCGGAGAATATGATTTACCCACAGTCTCTCTCCTGATACAGCTGGTGGTGCAAGTACCATATGCCCCCCCCCCCCCAAAAAAAAAAAAAAAAAATACATTGGGACCCTCCACAATGGTAACTTTAAAAACAGTGAATCAATCCAAATACAATTTCAGGGTATGAAACTATAACTTATTACCCACATCTTATAGAAAACCCCATCCGATTTTCTTCAGTGGTCAAAGAGAAATGAGGAGTTTTGTAGAGCATGTCAGGAATCCCTTTCCCTCCAAGTTCTGTCCATTGTGTTCACACATTATATGCAATTTTGATAGATTTTGATGCCATTGATAAACTGGATAAGAGACGAAATAAACATACTCTACATATTATGTATAAAATTGCACACAAGCTTTGTCCGAAATATTTGCTTGATATGTTTCAATTCAAAGTTTTCAGCTATAACGTAAGGAATTCATCGTTAAATTTTATGTTACCTTTGATTAAGACTTGTTTCAAACATAAAAGTTTGACATATTGTGGATCAATACATTGGAATAAGTTATCATTGGAAAAACCAACGTCTGTAAACTTTAAAAATGCACTTGACCGAAACTGTTAATAGACAGCTTTCTCAGTTTTTTCCCCCTTTGCATGCGCTTCTCTCTCTTTATCTCCTCTCTCTCTCTCTCTCTCTCTCTCTCTCTCTCTCTCTCTCTCCTGAACTCTCCTTTGTCTTCGTCTCTTTCATTTTAAACTACGGCGATGTACTTGTATAATAACTGTACATGGTTATCTTTGATTGATTATGTTTGTTTCTGTCAAAATGTGTGCCGCAGTTTCGTCACCATGTTTTTCTGTTTTCTATGTTTTTGTTGTTTTTTTATGTATGAGTTTAGTTCTTTTGTTTGTTTGTTTTGTTTTGTTTTTGTTTTTTTCATTTCTGTATATCTTTGTTGTGTTTTATCCGCACGGACCTGCGGAAGAACAGTCTTCGGACTGAAGTATGTTGCCGTGCATAAATAAATGAATGAAATGAAATGAAATGAATTTTAAGAGCATACACGTACTGAATTTGGAAGAATAGGACTCATGACATGCTTTACAAAGATCCACATTTCTCTGTGACCACTTGACCTAATTGAATGGGGGTTTTTTCTGCAAAATATAGCTAAGATGTTATATTTAAGACCCTGAAGTAGCATTCAGACAGTTTAATCATATTTGAAGTTTTCAATGCGAAAATTCGGTGGTAATTTTTTTTTGACATACTGTACTGTATAGATGCCTGGCGATTCTGTAGTAACGATAATGACATGGTCCTCTGCCCACATGGTCCGGTTGAAGGGGTGAATGTGACCTTGGTTATCAATTTACAGTTATCAATAAAATTATTATATTATTATCATTACTCCTGCTACTGCTTTTAGCAAAAATTATCAGTTTATTCCATCCTATACATGTCTTCTTATTATGCGATGATGACCCAGTATCGATACATTGTGGCTTTTCAAAGCTATTGTAGAAGAAAGCGACAACGCATATCGGCTTCCATGCAATTTGTATGATTAAACTGCCAAGGAGCATACATACATATTACTCATGCACTTGTATTGTTTGAAGTATTATTTGAAGTGCGGTGTACAGACAAAGTATGGGAGTTCTATCAGATTACAATCTTATTGCTCGTCAACCTTAGTTAGAAAGGGAAGTTGTGATCTAAACAAAAGGTGGTTACCATGGACGCTGTAGTGGCACTCCTGTTCGTTTACACGTCTTGAGTGTACCACTTATGTTATATGATCGCCCTCATTGTCAGGATCGCAAGCAAGTATATAGCCGGCTCAAAAGGTCGGAAGTGTACTAATATTCCTGGCATATCGAATGCCGCTGTATAGATAAAGCGCTTCGGGTATGAACAATGATCGATGACACTGACTAATAAATCAATTTTGCAGGGATCACTCACCCACTTTTGTTTTATAATATTTTTATTTGAATTTCATTCGATATCAGGCCCAGGTCCACAATGAAATTGATATGAACAGAAATAAGCAGCTGTATTCTTCCCTCTTGTGCTGCTAAATCATATTTTTTCAAATATACAGTACAATAAATTCTTGCTTTTCTTTTTTTTTTTTTTTTTTTTACAAATCATAACATGCTTTAAAAAAAAATGACATAAAATTCTGCATGAATCTGTTGTTGTTATTTTAAAGATCGAAAGAAGAGAGAGAGAGAGAAATGGGGCCCTATACAAATAATTTGCCCCAGTATGCATGAATCTCAGCAAAGGCTATCTTGATTAACTTAATGGTGCCAAGCCATATCTGCTTCATTACGCAAACAATATTGTGATGCTGAATGCACCTTCTTTTTTTTATATCTTTTTGCAGAGCATACCCTATATACAAAAATTATTATAAATACACACACACACACACACATACTCTCTCTCTCTCTCTCTCTCTCTCACACACACACACTCACGCACCCACTCACGCACACCACACACTACAAAAGCGAGGGTATTTTCGAAGTCGTCTAACTTCATGTAAACAATTTGATCGTACTTTATCGCACAGTGGTCACTTTCTATAACGTTCGAATAATTCGCTTTCTTGACCAGCAATCTAGGGTCACTACTGCATTCATGTGCACTTCGGTCCGCCCTCCTTGGGTCAGCTCAATGGGATTACTTTGGTAGTCTATTATGGTCAACTAATCATGCACAATCATGAACCACTGATCCACTGCCTGTGGTATATTAACCCATGGAGTGCAAGACGCAGAATTAGTTGTACCAGATAGGTAGGTCACAAATTCTTCGCTCCTTCAATAAGTTTGATTTTGATTCGATTTGATTTCTGCATTTCATTTTTCTCCGAGTACATGGTAACAAACATAATAATACAAAGGGTACAAAGTATATGCAAGAGAAAAAGTACAAGATACAAAAACGGATATATCAATATACATAAGACTTCCCACGGGTCAACATATTAATCAACCGATTGTGATCACTACTTCTAATCTTTCTTTGACTATATACCCAAGCGAACAGTTCTTCTTTCCCCGTTTTATCTCAATTTTTTTTTCCTGCATGCAGTAACATTTTGTGTTCACTCACATTATGATTCTTTGAATGCAATATACACACTTATTCTTTCTTGGTTTCTTTGTTCGAGAGTTATTGCGTTTCAACAAAAAGTCAATAATATATCTTAAAAACTCATTTTCTGCTGTGTATATGTCAAATATCAATAGATCTCAAAATTTGTATCAAGTTGATTTTATGTTTTAAAAAGGTAAAATCAGTCAAACAAAGTCAGTTCTGGAAAACTCGCTCAGTTGTTTAGTGTTGCGTAGTGTCGTTGTTGTTTTTCCCCAAATATTATCAATGTTTTTCCTCAGCTATCGTTTCTTCAGACTAGAGGATGACCGGCTACAATCTAACCAAAGACCAAGTAAAAAAAAATGATACAATTGACTGAAAAGAACTAAATCATCCATCTCCCGCGTGTCTGAGGTTTGATCTTTGGTTGCCACTTTAGCCAGATTAAGGGATAGCCGGACGGCGACGTAAAGCAGGCCGGAGCCTCGGGGGTGACTTGTTGGAGGCTCCCGCACAGGCGCCCGTCGCGGCGAGTTCACAAGTTCTGGTTAAGTACCGAAATCCGGCACTTGAAACGGCCACAAAGAAGCTGTGGTGAGTCGAGTCTGTGTGAATGAAGGAAACATCGCCCCCAAAATGTATTTTTTCTTATTTTTATTGTTCGTTAGGCCAACACATTCTTGTGAAAGTAGATATATCAGGATCTTTAGTCTGCTGTAATAATATGCGTACACGTATGTCATGTTACATAATAATAAAATTATATTATATTCACTTACGTTACGTGTTAGAGATAAAATTGATAAACGTCAGTGCTTAGGTTACTTTGTAAACAAATTTGTATGTAGATTTCTGCTCCTGCATTTAAGCTCCAATTACTGAATCTATCTACTAAACATCTAATTCGTTCCTCTGTTCTGTTATCTGGAATATACGTGACTTGAATGATAATAGATGTACATGTATATTCGTTTTTTTTATTTTATAATTAGTCCTGGTGCCATAATCCGAACATAACACAAAATTTTTGATTATCCGTGAAAAACAAGATAGCAGCTGGAAACATCCATAGGGAACATACAGCAGGGATATTTAAAGGCTAATTCTTTCTTCAAGTTGTTTTCATTGTTACTCTGCCTCGGAAATGAAAATTATGTGTTGAGATAATTATGTCTGTCTGTCTGCATTTGATTCGTTCCTGAGTTGTTGTTGTTGTTGTTGTTGTTGTTGTTGTTGTTGTTGTTGTTGTTGTTGTTGTTGTTGTTGTTGTTGTTGCTGCTGCTGCTGCTGCTGTTGTTGTTGTTGTTGTTGTTGTTGATTTTTAATCTTCTTTCCCACCTTGTCCCATTGTTTACCCCACCCTCTAACATATCGGTCTCTCTCTGCATCTCAGCTCCCTCTCTTTTATACCTATGTATCTGCCAGGGCGGTAAGCTAGCTCAGTCGGTAGCACGTCTGCTTTACTATTCAAAGAACCGGGGTTCGATTCCCGAGTCCCGGAGTCCCTGCAACCTTGTGTGTTATCATACCGTCCACTCTATAGTCAGAGGCAAAACACGATGTCCCTCGGATAGGACATAGAATAGAGGTCCCGTGTGTGAGAGAGCCACGACTCATGCACGTATAAGATCCCGCTTCATTTATCCATCGCAAAGTCCCGCCTTACATCCAACTGCCCCCAATGGAAGGCCAGCAATAATTGCAGCTGAATATTGGCTATCCAGTCATCTTCTCAGATGGAAATGAAATAAATAAACAATCTTCCACACAAAATTTGATTACATAGCAAATTTACATTGGTATTTTTTCCTGGAACCTGCGTTTACAATCTTTGCTTTTGCGGTTCCATCATTTCACAAGTCTATTCTTGGCCCGACTTTTTTGTTGTATCTCGATGTCAGGTGAAATATGAAAATAAACGTGCTGGAATTGTCCACTGTGTCTCGAGTGTAAGACCAGTGCAGTTTCAGTTATTCAATTCAATTCAACTATATCTCTCTTTTTATGTACCCTTTATATATACTTGTCTCTCTGTGTTTGAGTTGTTTATCATTGATTTTGTTTCTGTCTCTGTCCGCCTCTACCTTGTTTCTTATGACTCGTTTTGTCCTTCTTTGGCCTTCGATCAGAAGGCCTGTTGTTCCATACTCTCTTCGTTTGGTCATCGGATAACTCCTAGTGTTCATAACCGATTTCTTTGTTTGATCATGATTGTACCCCGTGTTCTGTGGTAAATAGCCATTTGAGAATTCTTGTTTTCATTTGATTCACAAAGTTTGTTCTTTGTTTTTTTATCTGCTTTTTTGTTTTATTGTTTTCCTGTGTTATTATTTTTTTTCTGAGGGGGGGGGGGGGGGGATCGAAAATAGGAAATTAATCTATTGATGATTATTTTACACTTGTATTCATGTAAGGTTATACCCGGAGATTAATACCATTCGGATGCTGATTACCGCTTATCGTTTCAAAGTTGTTGCACAAGAAAAGACTGGGAATGAAGTATGTAAAGGACGGAAATTAATCTGTCTTTAGATAATCTAAACCATGCAATTTTGTTGTTTGATATTTCCTGGGTTGTATTTCATCGGTTATAATCCTTATTAAACATTGCTTGACTCACTTCGGCGATATAAACTGATAAAATTGAAGATATTCAAACTGAAAAAAAAAAATGCCATAAGTGACCAGAGTGAAGAATAAGAAATTTTGTATTTTTGTTTTATTAAATAGAGAAAACAAATACATAATGTCCTTATATCAATGACGGTCTGTATGAATCTTACAGTGTCATTCAATCGTGCTTAAGTTGATAAACAAGCAATATCAGACAAACACGTTGATCGAAGTTTTGTCAACATCAGACATAAATGAGACAAATAAACGTTACCATAGTTTATTATGCTTTTATTAGAGGTAATGGAAAGTAATAAGCTGAGGCCGGTGGCATCATCAACTCGAAGCTCTCCCACAAATCTGTGTACAAAAATGTCACGGTAGTATTCATGCTTTGCTTGGTAATTCAGTTACTAGTACTACAACACCTTTCTCTCTTAAGGTCATCATTTACTAGTGAGCTATTGTGAAACAACAACAACGACGACGACGACGGCGACGACGACGACGACAACAACAACAATAACAACAACAACAACAAAACGCGATTGCGTTTTCCGTATGAATACAATGATATCCATGAAATCCCATATTACGTTTACTATGTTCAGCGCGACTTCCAAGTTTCTCGAGGGAAACAGATGATTCAAAGTGTGTTTGCTGCCATCAACGTTCGCTGACAGAGTATCGACGGAGTGTATGGAAAGTGGTCGATAGGCCTATAATTTCCTGAAGACAGTGTGTGGGTGCCAAAGTCAGACTTTGGGACCTAACCGTGCTTCATCGCCCGCCCAGTGTTTTTACCCTATTTCGTCACCCTATTTCGAGGGCACTGATTCCGAATGTGGATGATGCAACTCTTGCATTCTTGAGGATTTTGAGATATTCAAGATGGCCGCTAAAATATGTGACATTCCTATCATTATTTCCTTTAAAAACATGCTGAAAAAAAAAAAGAGAAGTATTTTTTTTTTTACTTATTCTTAGGGTGCTAAATCCGAATCCGGATGCTGCAACATATGCATCCTTGAAGGCTTTGAGATATTCAAGATGGACGCCAAAATGACTGTCAAAATGGCCGCAAAAAATCTGAAAAAACAACCACAATCATGATAACAACTTACGAATTTGTCTACCTATCACTACACCATGACCACTACCTCTACTAGTCCCTACAAAAGCACAGGCCGACAACCAAGTACAGTTTTCCATATTAATATCACTACACATTCTTATCTAATTTTACAAAAGCAAATTTGAGCAGAACACATAAATAGTAATGGGTAAGGAACCCATTCTGCAGAGCCAACCAGAAAGGTACAAACACGCATACCTGTCACTACTTACCGCCTCTTCCTCCATTATTCCTCGACTAAACTAATGCAGGCCGACAACAAAATAAGTATGAATAATATATCCATGTTCATTATTATCATTACACATCCTAGTCCAACTGGGATGGTAAAACACGCCCAGAGTAATATTAATGCCAAAACCAGTTTTCAAAAAAAAAAAAAAAATTAATTGATAACTCTTGTCACGACTGCGCTGCTTCTACATACTAGGTAGTACCATACCCTACAGTTAAAAAAGAAAATGCTTAAATAAATTCATATAAGTTGCATTTTACTAATTGTCTGTATTCTTTTATTATAAAAATGTGATTTTTGAGGGAAAATGTTGTATTGGAGAGTTTCAGTTATGAGGGGGACTAAAAACAGTGTGTATGATTTCTGTGTATGTTTGAATATACATCTCAGTATTCAAAGCATAATTTTCAGCATTTATGTGATTTGGACCCCATGGAAGAACAGACTCATTTAAAATGAATTTGAAATGGGCAATCTATTCATGTGATACTATGATTTATGTATTATGTGTGTTTTTATGTGAAATGGACAATGAATGAACAAAAAAAGAATGGGAGTGTCACTTATCGTTTTGATAGGAAAATGAAAATGATGTCTCAAAGCGGGTATTCAGGCATGAACAATACTCTCATGAGAATATGTGAGGCTACGGTCACAACCCCCAAAATTAGCCTGCTCGGCGACCGGTCGGCGAGTTTTTAGCCAATTTCGGTCGGACAACGACCGGTGACCGACCGGTGACCGACCAGGCACCACTGCTTAAGGCATCGGTCGGTCGCCGCTGAAATTTTAACGCGGAGTTAAAATTTCAGCGGCGACCGGCCAGTTTTCACTCACTGCCCAAAATACGCTCGGTGTCCGAGCGGCAACCGCCCAGTCACTGACCTAATCGAGCGGTCGCTGCCGCGCGATTTTGGGAACAAAAAATAGAGACAAAAATGACAACAGCACAGAAGAAAACCGAGGAAATAGATCGAGCGGTCGCCGTCGAGCGATTTAGGGACTAAAAATAGTAAAGATGAAATGACAAAAGCACTGAAGGAAATCAGGGACTAGATGGGGAAGAGAATTCACCGCAATGTGGAAGAACGCAGGGGGAGGGATAGAGGCAAGGAAAATCAACCAACATCTTAACATCTCGGCAACCAACATGAGGGACAGGGAAGACAGGGACAACCACTTTGGGGCAAAAGAGATGAAAGCTAAAAGTTAGAGTCGATATGTAGACTTATGGTTTGGTTATCTTATCATTTATTAAAGGTCTATGAATGAAGAAGTAATGACATTTTGAATGAATGGCGAGAAATGGGGAAAATGAAAATATGAAATTAAACAGGAGTAGAAAAATACTGCAGAATAAAGAAGCACACAAGATATTTTGGAAAAATCGAATCTATTGCAATCTTTGTTCCATCTAGGATTTTCCTCCCTTTTGTTTGATTTCCTAATTTCTACATGTAGTTATCTGTGGTTTCACAAAGCTGAGGTTTATAGTTGGTAATTAAACTCTTGGATCTGTTGTCTCGAGTTTTATCTTAATTAATTATCACATCACAAATTACATAGGTACATGAATCAACCCAGGTAGCCGGCAGAGACCGGCGGGCCGCCGCCGGTACACCTACGGGACACCGGCAGATGACCTATCGATCAACCGTCGGTCTCTGAGCGATTTCGTATAAATCGGCCGGTGGCCGGTGGGAAATCGTCCAGTTGCCAATGGGGCATCGCTCGGTGACTGCTCAGTCTCTGCGCGGAGAAGATCCCCATATTTCTCATTTTTAACCTAAAATCGACCGGTGACCGACGGGAAATCGACAGGGCATCGCTCGGGCATCGCTGAGATTTTACAGCCTGCTCGACATCTCCAAAAACTGCTGAGCAGTGCCAAAATTTCAGCAGCGACTGAGCAGGCTACAAACCGGTCGGTCGCCGCTCTGAGTAAGAGTTGTGACCGTAGCCCGAGTTCACTATACGTGCAGTCTTTGTCATAAACGTATGTGTATAGACCTAGTGAGGTGTGCATTACATCTCCAGCTTAATTGAAGAGAGGTGCAATTTGAGCTTTGTGCATGAATAAGGCGTTGACTCTTGTATTCTTACATTTTTACGGGCTAAAAGCCTCGGTACTAAACCGTGGTATTACTGCGGCAAGTAATTAGTGTAGAAACCCTGTTGGCTCATTTTTTTTTTATCCACTCCAGTCTTTTGAACTTCATCCTCGACCGCTATTACTCTAAGAATACATGATGTCCAAAGTTCCTTCTCAACGACAGGTATAAGGTCTGCCAACAAGTGTATTGAAACTGTCATTACTGCTCACAACCTGTTGTGAACAGATTCAGTGGTACTCTGAGACTGTGGCTTCGAGGGGATTAATTCTTTATTTTGTAGCTAAATCGTCGACAGTGGCTCCGGACAATAAAGGGTTTGGTCTTCATACGCAAGTCTTCTTTACATCACCCTGTAAATGTGATTGTGCTGTTATACACTGTCCTCTCTAGATGTTAGAGAAAGCGGCTGGTACGAAAAGACTAGGCTAATCGGGCTGTTGTACACTGTCCTCTCTAGATTTTAGAGAAAGCGGCTGGCAAGAAAAGACTAGTGTAATCGGGCTCATTCATGCAGAACATCAAGAGTCAATAAAAGAAATGCAACCCCCGGATGGTCGGGTGGAACTCTCTCTGGCAGCCATCGTGAGCGGACGCCCGGCCCGACACAAACCCCACATCTGACCCTAGGAGCAACACACACGCACCACAACACGCGCCACCACCCACTACCACCATTCCGAACAACACCCAAAGGACACAGATACCATGTGGAAGCGCCCATGCACCACCGCAACCCACCACCACCATCCACAATCCCGAACAAAACCAATAGGATACATTCGCTGCACATTCCCCTCCAAAAGTAAGATTCTTCTCTAACTCAATTCGTACGTAACTATACCTTAGAAACACTTAGACATGTTCTACAGCAAATCTTAACTTTATCTAAAGTATTATCCACCTCCAAAAACACGATTCTTTTCCACCTCAATTCGTACATAACTAAACATTGAAAATATCTAGATATTAATGTTGGACTGCAGCACATTCTACTCCAACTCAATTCTGCAAACACATCAACATTCGGCTCAATGGCTGGCTTTTACAGAAAGTAAGAATTAAGAAGTATATTCTCAGAGATAAACAAGTCGCAATAATGGACAAGGGAAGAGAGTATTAGGCTTTGACATCTTGATATCATGGTGATTAACAGAAGCACAGTATTTCTGATATAGAAATGCACAGCAGGATTAGGAGGAAAAAAAAGAGTGTGAGTCTTTTCCCTTTTGTCTTAGAAACATTGAATCAAGTGCTTTACAAATGTAATGTTTTATTATTATTATTATTATTATTATTATTATTATTATTGTTATTATTATTATTATTATTATTATTATTATTATTATTATTATTATTATTATTATTATTATTATTATTATTATTATTATTATTATTATTATTATTACCATTATTGTTTATCATTATTATTAAGAGTTGTTGTGCCAATGTTTTTCTTTCTCTCTCCTTTCTGCACTGTCTTCTCTCTCTCTCTCTCTCTCTCTCTCTCTGTGCCCTCCCCCCCCCCCCCCCATCTCGAAGAATCTTCAAAAACTGGAAAAAAAACCCAATAACAAACGATTACTTTTCCATGAAACACCAACGAGGAATTCAAGCCCCAGTTTAGCTGCGGAAAATAAATCATAATTGTAGTTGAACAAGAGAGGGCGCACGGAACTATGCAATGCTAACACATGTTGACTTTTGTTGATGCATGATACCCTCAACATCATTAATATGGCCAGATGTTATCTATATGTTGATGCATAATACCCTCAACATCATCAATATGGCCAGATGTTATCTAAATAATATTTAGGTAACATATGTGAAAAAAAAAGAAAAAAAAATGTTACATTTCTTTCTTCACACAATGTATTGAGATGTTGTATCATAAAAGCTTGTTTGTTTGTTTGTTTGTTTGTTTGTTTGTTTGCATACAGATGTTTCTGCAAATGAGGACATCACAGACACTAATTTCTCAAGATGTTGTTCTCCCGATTTGACATTCAGGCTATCATAAATGCACTAATGCCTGTCCGTTTGTGATATTTTCGTGTACTGTTCAATTCCCGGCCCAAAAATAATTCTCACAGTTTGCAAAATTTATACCCTTCCGAAAATTACAACCTTGTGAAAATTTCATCCCCCAAAAAAATAACAGCTTGTAGAGTATGTTCATGATTTAAAAAAAAAATGGGAATAATTTCAGCACAAACCAAGGCTGTGTGACAATGACAACATGAATCAACACTCAGCTGCAAAACCAAGAATATTCCCCTCTAACATACCACTTTTATTCATGAAAGGAGGATAGTACACAGGAATATGTTGGAAAGGTCATGGCATACAATGCACAACTGCAAAAAGAATAATAGTACTAAATTTTGTGAAAAAAAAAGCAGTAAACATTGATCAGCAAAATGATTGTACAAACATGTAACATGTAACAAACTGAAAAATGTTCATATCAACTGACAATTGACTCACTGGATTTTCTTTTTCCCGTTCCTCATCTCCCCAGTGTATACATCTATCATTACTATAAGGTCTGAGTTGGACTTTTTAGCAAAGACAAATTTAGCGATGCACATAAACCTAAAACTTCTGACTTTACCGTGGATCCAAAATACAAAAGTTCATAGCAAATGAGCACCTTTTCAACTGTCAGATAATTTACTGCATGCAAAGGTGTTTTAGACACCCATGCGATACTGATTTTGCTGACAGATTCTGTTTTTGAAGTGAAAAAAAGAAGAATTGAATAATGAACACATTTGATAGTGCATATCTGACAAGAATGTCACGTTGGAAAAATAAATCACAGTACATTGTTCAACATGGATCTGTTTTCATAATGAGCCAATATCTCAATACAGCCACAAACCAGATTGTCTGGGCAAAACAGGCTTGCACACACTAGCATTACATATTAGCAGTGCTTACAACATCATAACAAAATGTGGAAGGCATCATAGCTTGGAATTTTTGACAGCATTGCATAGTACTGAAATTATTTTACTTTTGACTCGAGCCACAACACAATGTAGACTAGATCATCTAGACTCTCCACACGGGGGAACAATGTCAACAGCTGATTGGTGTTGTTGAGTTCAAATGAAATTAGATGTCTCAGCAAGCATTCAAAACAGAAAAATCCTTTTGACATCTTATCAATACATTCATTTCAATCTCCAAACTTTTAACACTGCTATAAATACTTTATAAAATAGAGTAATATGCTTAGCATAAAATTTTTAAGATCTATGAATTTCATTTCTCTGCCTCCTCCACCTCTCCCTCTTCCTCCTTCAACATCTTCTTTCACTGCACATGCCTTGTTGCCCGCAGCACATCACAACAGGTTGAGAACCATTACCCTCTTTCTCAGTGGGTGCGAGATAGACCTGTTCACTGTACTGCACCCCCACTCTCTGGGGTGAAGTAAAGTATACATTCTAGACAAGCTTGTCTTTCACATAGAGCTCTCTTGTCCAATGTAACACAATGATTTTCTTCAAATAGTTTAATATAAGTTGTGCACTTGCTTATTACTTTTTTCTGCTTATAAATATATGCCAATACACTTCGTAGTTAATTGACTTTTTTTGTAATTTTTTTTAATTTATAAAATTGTTATTAGAAATATAATTTGAATTGAATTAAATTGAAGCATGGCTCAGTTTTAGACCCACATCCCATAATCTACTAGCAGAGAGGAACTGAATCTCATCTCTTAGACTGAGGGGAGGGGATGATTTAATATCTACAGTGCAACACACTAGTTCCAGTGGTCTCTGTGAGCTTTGAATCAGAAACTTTTTCCGTCCAAGGGAGGCATGCCTTTGACAAAGCATTTTTTTTTTCTGCACCTAGAACCACACATTTCATATTGTCCCTTCAACCATTACCACTCAAACACACACACACACACACACACAAACACACACATTCAATCATTACCACTCACACACACACACACACAATCTATCAAATTCCACAGCTCATGACATGTACAAAGTTACATTTAAATGATCCAAATCAAAGTCCGATCGGCACCTACACAGCAGTACAAAGAGTGCATGAGTATATGAGTGTATATATATATAGAGTATACATTGTTATCACGAAAGTGATACCAGTATTGCTGCGCAAAGTTTGTTATCAATGCAATAAATGAGGAAACAAAAGCAAAAGATTTCAAGATAAATCACATTATACAATGCATATGACATTATTTTGGTAAAAACAGCTGTTTAAAAAAAAAAATATTATCATTTTTTTTTGTCCAGATGACATGCAGTACATAGTACATTATGTACAATGTTAATGGCAAGACAGCAAGACACACCGTATTAACAATGGTCTCTCATTAATTACAATTCAGTATGTAACCATGTTCCTGCTGAGTGTTATGCATAAAATAAATAAGGCAAATGATTCAGCCATGTTTTACTACAATGATGTATGTATTGGGGAAGGGGTATACATTGCAACAATGCCACTTTCAAATCTCAGCCCTATCATTCAGCTCCTTGTACACATTTTCAACGATACTTGTCTAAAACAGGGATGAACATACATCCTCCTTCATGAGACAGAATATAGTTTTTCCACAATATGTCTTTACTGCCAGTACACTTGCACTGAGAAAGTTACCTTATTAAATGTTACCTTTTCAATTTTTACAAACTGTTCTCACATGTACATCCTGTGTTGCATCCATTTAAACTTACAACGATTTCTTTTTCTATTGCACAAACTTGCTAATATATCCATATCTTATTCAAAACTAGATATTCATCATACTCAGAAAAAAAAAATCATTTATTTCATTAAATGTTATCTCTGGCAGATGATGTGGTCTATATAAGATGTGTTTCACATTCACGAGCAAACATTAGGAGAGAAACGTGTAGATATTGACAAATCAATATCCTTTTAATAACTTCAACTAAGACTCAAGTATTTGGAACCATTCCATTAGTGTGTCATGTCATGCTAAAGTTATGTTGCACATGTTGTACAATCATTCAGAGGAGGCACAGTACACTGCAACAACCAAAACAACAAAGAAGCACTGGAAACATCAAATATCCAGTGAAGTGTTTTTACAAATAAGAATTATAATATTCTTTATTTGTAGTTCTACCACTTCACCTACTAAAGGAAGGAATGCTGAAGAGTACAAGTAGCTGCTAGTGATGGTCTATCTGAAGGAATTTTGATGGATTACTATTAGTTCAACACCTAATGAAAATACATCACAATAAAGCATGAAAACAAAAACATTATAATATATAACAATGAGTAATAGTTTTCTTCCCTACCAATGAAGCACAGTTTGAATTCTACACAGAGAACTTTCTCGTACATCACCTAACCTAGGTCGTAGCAAAATATAGAGAAGAGTGGACGTCACATTGGATGATTTATCATACGCTGTTGCTGGAGAAGCAACGAGTGCTTGAAAGTAAGCAACAGCATGACTAATGGCTGAAGTCCCTTCTGAAGGAGTAGGCAATGAGATTAAAGTGATTTGTCTAAGAACACAACCACTGCTACTAGGGGACCTGAAATATGGATTGCAAGACTTATAGTACATGGCCTTAACATCCACTGGGCCACCAAAGCTCCAACAGAAGGTATTTCGAAAGAAAAAATGTGTCAGTTCCACCTCTGACGTTCATGCTGAAACATTGTTAACAGAACTTTAGAGCACACCCCACACTTTTTGGCAGGCATAATGTCTATTAACTAAAAAAAAAATCCAGGTAGATCAGTTCAATGCTTTTGAAGAGAGTGTATAGTTTTGGTGGAAATGAGGCTTCAGGTTTCCAATTTTTGTGAGATAATGAGAAGCATCTTATGAAATATGAAAGAATATACAATTCTAAGAGGAATTCAAAGTTTATTTAATGAAACTGGCTTTTGAAATGGCTGAGATATCCAAAAACAAAGAAAATCTAGTAAAAGGTGAGACCCACCTTTTATCAGGACCATTCTGTTTTACTAGTTTGTTTTTGGATATCTCAGGTATTTCAAAACCGATTTTCATCAATTAAACTTTAAAATTCCTTTTAAAAATGTGACCTCTTTAACATTTCATAGGTGGTTTCTGATTATCTCACAAAAAGTTAAAATCTGAATCCCACTTCAACCACAACTTTACCATCCCTTTAAGCATTCCACTGTTCGTAAATACAAGTTCATTTCAGTTGCAGAACTTTCAACAGACTCTTACATGGGAAATTTATGATAAATTCTTAAATTGGATCACATTTTGGAAGAGCAGAGTACCTATTTTCTCTCAAATTGGTAAATATTTGTTGTTTGTGTTTGTTCTAACATTTTCTTTCTTTTTTGTTGTTGGTGGATTTAATAGATTTTCCCAGTATCATCTAGTCTTTTGAAATAATAGATAGGATATCTAATATACTTCATAGTTGCCAATTAATGACAAGATGAATAGCTCTGGAACTAACTTTTCCCATGACTTCACGGGTTAATTCAGAACAGAAGTTATATATGGCACACATATCTCCTGCATCAACAATTAGTCCAGGAGATACTACATTTCTTTTATCTACAAGGTCCAAATGGTGGATAATAATGAACAGTTACACTTGACAGACACAAATATGTTTAATGCATGGGACTTAAAACATTATAAGAACTATTGCATGTGCAGACTTAGCAATAACAACGATAGATTCATTTATAAATATCTTTTATCATTCCTATGGCATGGTCTCTATTGGTTTGAAGAAAGAAAATATAAGAGATGAAAGTACAGAATAAGAAAGACTAATGCATTAAAGCTGTGATCCTATACAATCTAATTACAAACATGTTAAAACCAGTGTGTAATAAAAGCTGATTCCAACAGAAACTGTTTATTGAATCATTCACATCTATTCATATGACTTCGAAAGTGTGTAAAATATAAATGTGTGTTAACACTAGCCAGTTCATACTGTTGCACCAGATAGGTTGTGACACTTAGATGAGAGCATTCTGGTCATCAAACTGACCAATGGACAACTCACCGCTAGCCTCTTCCATGGTCTCGCTGATCTGTTCTTTGGCTGTCGCAGACTTCGCATCACCAGTTTGTCTGGGGGCTTGCTTGTCTCCAGTCTGCCAGTCCTTCTTCGTGGCTGGTCCCTGGGCCAAGTAGGGAGGCACTGACTGGACGGTGGGCACTGGGGCTGGGACCAACTGAGTTTGGACCGCCCCGCCTTGGACTGGGATCATACCACCAGGCATCACTGGGAGGACTGGATGGGGCTGGTGTGGGAGGGGAGCCTGCATGACCTGCTGGCTCAAGATCTGACCGCCACTGTTTGGCAGAGGGGCCTGCTGAGAGTGGCCAGGGGGCTGGCTTGAGGGCTCAGCAGGGCATTGGGGTGCGCCTTGTGGCCCAGCCGAGACCTGTCCAGCGTACTGCATGGGTACATAGCCTTGGGCCTGATGATGGGGAACAGTAAGCAACATCACGGTTCCAGGCTGGCCATGGGTTGTTGATTGACCTGTGGATTCAATTATATACAATGTAAAGTTAATTCTATTCATCAAGTACATGCCAAAACTAAACAGCAAAGATATCATCAAAAGCCAAAATGCAAGTTCTCATTTGCCAACAGAACTGTCAATTATTGCTCTAAAATGTATGTACAATGTATGGATAAGAACTGTGTGAAATAATGTAGTAATAACATTTCAGTTGGGTAACGATGAAAATGCGAAATATTAGCCAAAAAGGTTTGCCGAAAATCCACAATTACAGAGCTTACCCCTTCATGGTTGCAAGTTAGATATAATTTTTCATAATATTGATTATCCATAACCTGCAATTTCGCCCACAACAGTGATATCCTTGATTTTCTATGCGAAAGTGGATTGCACGCAGCTTGCTGGAAAGTATGATAGCAAGGGCACAATCAGCCATCATGGTATGTTCTACCTTAACACAATGCTGATGGTGGGGTTAAATGGGAAGGGAGCTTCCAGATAAAAGTTGTGGACTACAATCAAAATTATTTTACACTTTTGATCCCAAAACACTCAAAAACAACTCATCATCCTTGCAAATCACAACAGCAAGGTAAGTTTCTTAAACAAACCTTTGCAATACATTGGAAGCCATTTCCAAATGATGGAAGATGAATCTTTAGCCCCTCTGAAAACAATGTTTTGTCTGTATGCATAAATACCAAGAAAAATCAACCCTTAATCTCGATTACATAATATCCATTTTTCTGGTTTCTTACAAAGTCATCTTGAATGCAAATTTTGATTAATTTGAACATGAAAACATAATATTATTCATAAGAACTTATTAGAAGTACTCAGTTCGCTTCCATAACATCTGCTGCACAAGTTTAAAAATGGGGGGGGGGGGGAATGGTTGTATATCACCATTATAATGTATATATACATCTTTGCAAAGAGTAGTTCTACTAACCACTGCAACTAGCAAGCAATGATAACCCCTCTATGTACTCCATTATGTGCTAGTGTGCCTTAGACACATCATGCCACAGTGGAATAGTGGAATTGGTGTGGTTCTTCTCAAATGTCTCCCCAAAACATACATACAAACAAACAAACAAACAAACAACAACAAGAACAGAGCTATATTTTTGAATTCAACAAAGTCAGGTGTCACAAAGCCTCCATCCCATCACAACTCCATGGCAACTCATCAGAGATGACAGGGATTTAGCAACAGGTACGTGTAGTTCAGTCAGTCATTGACAATAACTTTCATGATGTTTATACGGGGCAATAAACAAAATGCAATCAATTCAATGGAATGTCAATGACAGATATTTCTGCCATTGTATGTGTACTTAGTATCGAGGTTTGTTGTTAAAGAGGGAGTACATAACGTTAGACATAAAGTGCACTCTTGCTATAACAACAAGTTTTGCTACAATGAAACTCTTGCTACAACCAAGTAAAATTCAGGTTCAAAAATTATAGTCTAGGTAGCTATCTATATATCTATATGTATCTACATCTCTCTCTCTCTCTCTCTATCTATCTACATACATATATATATATATATATATATATATATATATATATATATATATATATAGCCACTTTCGCAAAAATTAAAACAAACACAAAAATAACAGCTTTAATATTTATATATATTCTTTTTCATTGTTCAGCTTCATAGATAACAAAATTTTGATATAGCAGAAGAAAAGTGCCAATTCCAGGGACTTCTTTACTAGAATGGGCATTCCTGCCCAGCCACGGCCATGATTTCATCCCCTGCTCAGAACGTGCGAAATGCTGCAAATAAGCATATTAATAATTTTGCATCACGAATCATAATGATGCAATCAAGATCAGGTGTCAACATTTTCATGTGCTGTTAAATTTGCAGCCCAATAGTAATTTGCGAAATTCGCAAAAATTAAACCAACACAAAAATAACAGCTTTTGTATTTTGGATTTTAAAAAATCTATCCTCTAGTGACTGGTTGAAAGAGCTTCACTTGATAGTATGTATTTTCAGTGATGTCAGAATGGTGGCATGTTTGACACTCCATGAAGCACTATTTTGCAAAATGACGTCACTTCTATAACAACATTTTGCAAATAGTATACTATTTGCAAAATGATGTCGCAAAGCAATTCTGAAATTGTGTGCAGTCTTGTTCCGTCACTGTGTGAAATGTAATATTTTAAACAAAATTGTGACATCATAAAGTAATTCTGACATTGCGCATTGCTATTATCGTCACTTTGTAAAATGTAGCATTTTTTAAACAAAACATTATTGTAACATCACAAAGTTCTGACAGTTGCTTCTAAGGGTCAGTGTAGGGTCCCTTCACAACATCGCATTCACCACATGACATCTCGCCTTGCATTTTCCCCATTTCCCCCTTTTTCTGTTTAAATTTTTTCACCCAAAACATAAAACAAATGAACTTTGCCTTATTTCGAGTTTCTTGTTAAAACTACAGGCCTCGGTGCCTTCAAAAGAACAATTCACGTTGGGGCTTGCCCCTCAGTGAATGGAGTCATCTCTGCCAATAGTTTTAACCAGAAACTCTCAACGCAGAGTATAATTTGTGGCCCACTACAACAAAAGGATCCAAAACTCAAAGGGAGGACAATTTTCTGAAGTTGACATGACATTATTCCCTTATATCCTTCCACTTTAATTCTATATATAACATGAATCATAAAAGTACTCGGTTGCGGAGATATCGACGTTAGTAGCGCATGTCGAGTGGTTTTAAAAAATCAGTGTTTCGAGAAAACCACCTTCAAAGTTTTCCTTCCGATGCTATCATGACCAAGGGGAGGCAAGACAGCGCTAAATCCAAATCTTTGGACACGTTTCTGTTTCGTTGAAAGATGGAAAATCATGGCCCAGAAAAATGCTAATTTCTTGCCTTTCCTTTGATTATTTAGCTTTGAAATTGCGGCATATAATAGACGATACATTAGACTACCAAACTATGCCAAAAACTGAAATTCGATCGTTTTAACCGATTTGGATGATCTCACTTCAAACTCAATTTTCCCTGCTCAGCTGTGAGTGACTTTCAGATCGTTTTGTTGTGGCGGGTCACATTTATATACTAGAGTAGCTTCTGCATACCCACCTGCAACATAGATGGGCCCTCCGGCCTGGTTGGCAGGCAGATTCATCAGAGGAATAGCACTTCCTTGGGGTGCATAGTAAACCTTGATGGGCAAACCACAATATGAGTCTAAAAAGCACTGCACCCTCACAATTATATGACAGACATTTACACGAACACGACTGTACTGTACTGTATAGAAATACACCAGGGGCTGTGAGGGTGCATTTACACTGAGTGCGGTACAGGCAATGGTCCAGGTTTTTGCTATGGTGCACCAAAGATGCCATGTCAGGTTCTTTTAAAAAAGAATCAGAATTCCACACAGAATCACCCAAAATGTTATTCTTATGCCAATACCAAGAACAACAAAATCAACAGTAGACGATTAATTTTTTTGTAACAAAATTATTAGCGGGGAAGTGATATTGTTACAAAACCAGACATGATTCCTTTTGGCGCATCATAGCAAAAACGCGGCCCATTGCCCATACCCTGATCGGTGTAAATGGGCCTTAACTCTTCTGTCCTTCTCAGAAAGCCTCCAAAACTGAATGTGCACAACATCAACACTAGAGTGACACGTGTCAGGTAGAAGGATGTCACTTTTCCACTCACAAATGATGCGTTATATTATCCCCCATGTTGCCAAATTTGCAATTGTCATTCCTATAAGGTAGTTATTAGACAATAGGCACTGTGTTTAGTTAAACCATTTGTATACATTCATTTTGGTTTAGTTTTGTCACCACTTTTGAGTTACATATTTGTTTTATCTTTGTTCGCTTAAACTTTATGTTTGTCGTATAATACTGACTTGATGAACAACAGCCTTATGGCTGAGTGCCACTTTTCATTTGCTTAAATTAACAAACAAAAACAGAAGTCATCTTCCCCTTGACTTTCATATCTAAATGATCCCTGAGACTTCAAGCACAAACAGAACAAACAAAACAACAAAAGTATCTTGTGCGGAGGGTGGTAAGCACTCTTGATAAAACCATAACGATAACAGAAGTCTCCTTCAAAAGAAGTAAAAATTCAGGTTCTAAATTTAGACATACTTTAATTGTTCAGATATTACAAAAAAAAATTGATATGTAACAAACAGAAAACTGTTAGTTTAGAGGACTTTATTAATAAAATGGGAGCTGCCTGTACCCTTTCTGAAGACTCACCATAGTCTGTTGCACGGGATCCTCTTCACAGCACTTACAGCACGGACGGCAACAGCGGCAGACCTTGAAGCAGGCCACTGAAGCCGAGGTGACCCCGCAGCCTATCTCAAGGAAGAAAACGAGCGCCAGGAGACCATCTAGGAGATGTCTGACCCACTGATGAGGGAATATGGAAGCAAAGTTCATAATACTGTGGAGATATGGTAAGAGGAGAACCCATGCACTCGGAAATTGTCAGGGTTGGAAATAAGGTTTTTGAAGGTCAGGGCCATTTTCAAAAGGAAACTTTCATGTAGGGGCAAAGTGACCTTCGATTCCTAAAATTTCAAGGGGCAGGAAGGCCATTCAATAGGGCATTATGGCTCCCTTTAAACAGCAACTTGTTCTGGTGAAAAGGGCAACAAGGCCATTTTTTTTTTCTCAAATGACAAGACAAGTTGCACAATGTAAGATAACACACACAAACACACACACACATATATATATATATATATATATATATATACATAATAAAAAGGCACGTATATTTATGGCCTTGAGAATATAGGCCCTAATTTTTCTGGGGGCATCAGGGCCAATGAAAGAGGTATCGATGGCCATGGCTGTCAATATACAAATGACGCACAGGTCTGAGTGTGTCATTCGGAATTGTGTGCATAAGGTAACTATGGAATGCTTAACCCATGAGGCGAAGCCGAGTGGGTTTAGGCTAAATTCCATAGTTACCGCATGCACACTATATTCCGACTGACGCACGAAAAGACATGTGCTTCATCTGATTTATAGAATGGGTAATTTTCTTGCCAAAAACCCATATTTCTATCATGTTACCCTGATGACAAAGTTACTGGATGCATTTCCTTTTGGCTTGCCGTAAACGAGCGTGCATCAATTTTTACTGGACGCACGGCCAGCCATGCATCAGTAAAAACTGATGCATGGTTGTTTTAGCCAATAGGCGTCTCGTACTGAGTGCGCGAACGCTTGCTTTAGCGCGCGAACCTTTGTTACAAGTACGCGTACTCTTGCTACAAGTGCGTGTGCTCTTGCTACAAGTGCACGATAACATGTTTACCACTGTAACTCAGCATGCGACCAGTAAAAATCAACACATAGCTCTTGACCAATCAGATCGCAGGATTCTCGCTACCCATTCTATAACACCTGTAATTATGTTCATGACACTGGGTATCTAGTTATATCGGGAGCCAAAAGCACTATAAAAAAGAATAGACATTTGCTCTGGACATTTCCACAAATCATCATAACCTGAAATGGTTAACGCAATGGCAAAACACTATAAACCAGCAATTGAGTCATGACTAACATTCACTTCTATACCTAATACATGGCTCGACACTAACTTTTTTGTTTGGTGGCCCCATATTGTACAAAATCTTAAATTTCAAATTTTTGGTGGCTCGAGAGAAAAATTTGGTGTCCCCCCCAAAAAACCAATAAAAAACATTAAAAGTCCTTTTTTTTTAAATGAATCAAATATTTAAGTTTTATGATAGTGAGAATTAGAAGTTGGACATATCTACTCATAAATAAACTTCAACAAAACTTGCAACACTCACTCTCAGGCACTCATTCAGTCCTTTTCATCCATCCTTTAAACAAATTTAACTGCTAATTTCCGGCGCAAAAAGTTACGAATTTATTGACATACTTTTCAAAAAATTTTGGTGGCCCGAGGCGGGCCACCAAATTTGCCCTTTTTAAAAAATTTGGTGGCCCGACTTTCATTTTTGGTGGCCCCGGGCCACCGGGCCACTGTTAGTGTCGAGCCCTGCTTAATACTTTGTCCTTAAGTACGAGGCCTTAAACTTCTGTAATTTAATCTTCCTGTCCTTGAAAATACAAGTAAGACCAAGGGAACTAAAGAAAATGCAGAGTATCAAGGCATGCTGTTGACAAAAAACAAAACAAAAACAAACACAAAAACAAAACAACTAACTTTATACAGTATGTACATTTCAACTGTACTGCAACCACGGCAACACCATTGTCCATGTGACCACCCAGCACATAATCCACAAACAGTTGCAGATTGTGTAGAATTCTCTACAACGGACCAAAATATGTCATCTGGATTGACCGACTCAAAATTTTTGGAATTTGTCAACTTATTTGGGGCAATCACCATGTCTCTACCTGTTTGCAAAAATTTGGCAGCATAAAATTAAACAGAAATACTAACAGTTTATAGACATAACAGATATTATCAGTTTTTCTGAACCAGGCCTGACTTTTTGGGGCCACCTTACTTTTTGCAGGAAATCTAAAGTGTCTGACTTGACTTTGTTTTGTTTGTCGGGTGATTTTGGCAGAGAAGTGCTAGCCAAAAGTGTGAAGACTCTTTTTTTTTTTCTTTTTTTTTTTTGCTTCTCAGCAGATTTTGGTAAAGAAGTGGCATCCAAGACTGTGGAGCCCCCCCCCCTTCTTTTTTTTTCATCCCAAAAATTAACCGATGTCCCTGTTCCCATAAAGTCCGTCTGATCACTAGGAAAAGTGTATCGTTCCCATCTTTCCTATCAGTGCAGAGATATTCAATGACTTTTCTTCGAAGCTTTAGCTGCTACTATACAAACGATGCACAGGATAGAGTGCGTTAGTGGAGATGTAGCGCACTCGAGGGTATTTACAATTGTGAAACATGCACGAGGCGAAGCCAAGTGCATGTTGCACTGCATTGTAAATACCCGAGAGTGAGCTGCATCTCCACGAACGCCACGAAATAATCCTGTGCATCATTTGTTTAATAAAATGGGTGGAAAACTAACAGCATTTTTCACGTACCTTTGAGGGTCAAGATGTCCGAAGATGTTCGTCCCAAACATTTACGCACGTCGCACTCGGAAATCCCGCACATATAAGTACTGTACGTATGAGGGTATACGTACGCCACACATGTTATGCACAAGAAAGGCCGGCCGGCAGCCCGAACTAGAAGTTGTTTACAGGATTGACAGCGCGTATGCATGCAATTCAAAGGAGCCGCCGCGCGCACAGACGATCGGCAATAGGATAACACAAAGTGCAATGGGACTAAAATAACCAATGCACACGTGACTCATTTCAGCGCTTCCTATTGGCTACATTCTTGAACCCATTTTATAATGGCTGTTACAGAGAGTGAGATGAGAGAGTACAGGGAGAATGTCTTCTTCTTCTTACCAGGGGAGGGCTGCAGTTGTAGGTGGTGTGGTAGTCATAGTACGGGTAGCAGTTGTAGTATTCAGTCATTCCAAAGCCGATGAAAGTGAAGAAAAATGCTGCTGCCAGGACAGCTGATATGACAGACATCACAAGGTAGGAAATAGCCTTCAGTAACAGTAAAAAGGACAGTAAATGTGTCAGAATTACATAAAAACCATATCAATGATTTATAGTTAGTATTTGTCAGCTTCTAGGATCTCTTATCATTGCAATGGCAGTCTTAAGAAGCTCTTAGGGACGTGATGGATTTTTATTTCATTTATCTACTTCAAACAATTATGAAAGACAGCTTCAGAGAATAACATACATCACTGTGATATTTCACAAAGTAAATGTGTACATAACAGACCTACCAAGTCTCATGCCTCGATCAGTCTCACACCCGAGTGTAAATCCCAAACGACCAATCCCAAGCGACACATTTCATGCTCACCCGCCCAGCAAGAATTTGTCTTGTACATGTCATATTGTCATTGCAGCACTTCCCCGCGCATGGCAGCCTGTCGTTATGGTGTTGGAACGCGCATGGCAAATTGTCATTACTGTGTGGGAGTGCGCATAGGGTTAACAACATTCCACCATGTGCAGAAAAGTACATCAAAACAACAATCTGCCATGAGCAGGGAAGTGTGTTAACGACAACGTGCCCTGGGCAAGACAAATTTTCTCACGCCTCCCAGAAAGAAAGAAAGTTAAAAAAACATCGCACGAGAAGCCCACTTCCATTGAATAAAGTAAACTTTTTCCTTACTCTTTTAGTATTCTACAGCTTTAGTCCTTACTGAATAGATAATCCAAAGAAGACTCTAAAATTTTGCCATTCAGTCATAGATTTACATTTTAAACCCATTTTACTTTTTACAAAAATTTTGGCAAAAAGAACTAGAAATGTCGCTTTGGCGACTGGTATGCCTCCGCCATAATGCATGATTTTCCCAATAGGTCTAGATAGTACATGTGGACACTGTGTGATTACATTTTCACAAATTGGCAAAATATTGGAATGACAAGTTTGTCACAAATGTGTTGAATGTTCACCTTCCTTGACATAGGTTTAATTGGATGAATAGGAGAGCATGTATCTAGGGATTTAAGGACTTTAACTTGACTTTGACCCATTCATACATTTAGGCATTGAGTAATTTTCAAGGTACAGGTGTGGAGAAAAAGTTCAATTTCTGAATTGAATAGTAAATTGTTACCATTTTCATCTGGCCCTTGACCCTAAAATTCATAAGATAATTACTTTCATGTAGAACATGCATAATATGTACTAAGTTTCAAGGTAACTTGAGCCACTTCCGAGATATGGAGGAAAAAGTTAGTTCAGCACTTTCACTTATCTTTGACCTTTTGACCTTTGAGGCAAAAAGAGAAAAAAAAAAAAACTTTCCAGAGAATTTCTATTAGGTTACACACGCATACACCAAGTGTAAAAAAATAACCCTGCTGGCATTGCATAAATATGAGGGTAATAGTAACATTTTGAAGTCTTGCACTTGACCTTTGACCCCTGACCTTTGACCCCATGAACCCTACATTCTCTAGATAATCACTTCCAGTCAGTACATGTATATACTATGTTCCATGAAGATACCTTGAACAATTTTCCAAGGTACGGAGAAAAAAAAAGAAGTTTTAATATTTTTACTTGACCTTTTGACCTTTGACCTTTGACCTCATGACCCAAACTGTCACCAGAGAATCTTAATTGGGTAATACATGTATACACTAAGTTTCAAGAAAATCTCTTCAGGCATTCAATAGATATGGTGGAAATAGTGAAATTTTATGTATTTGACCCTGACCTTTTGACCTTTGACCTTTGACCTCATGACCCAAACTTTCACCAGAGAATCTTAATTAGGTAAAACATGTATACACTAAGTTTCAAGAAAATATCTTCAGGCATTCAATAGATATGGTGGAAATAGTGAAATTTTATGTATTTGACCTTGACCTTTTGACCTTTGACCTTGAGCATGTGCATCCAAAAGTTGATAGGCACAACTTCACCCCCTAATACACATACATGCCAAGTTTCATTAGGATACCTCAACAGGTTTCGATAGTTACCTTGTCCACAAAATTCATTACGGACGGACGGACGGACGGAAGGACGGACGGACGGACGGACAGAAGGACGGACGGACGGACGGACAGAAGGACGGACGGACGGACAACCTGAAAACATAATGCCTCCGGCACCACTTCGTGGCGGAGGCATAAAAATGCTAAAATGTTATTTTACAGGACCAGCTGAAATCAAGAAGATAATTATGCAAATAAAATTGTATCACAAGTGCTTATCAAACCGCACAATTTTTATTTCTAAAACGAAAAAGCTTGAATGGGAAGGGAAGGGGGGGGGGGTGGGAGGACATCCACTCCACCTAGCCCCTTTTGGTTGCTTCGATAAAATCACTATTTATCACTCCAAGTCAGTTGAGAAACTTGGCAGCCGTGACATCACATGGTATATGAAAACATTGGTTATCACAAGAAGAGCAATGGCTTCCGCTGAAAATAGACCCAGTGGGTTTTTTTATCTTTGTATCACAAGTTTCACCTTCAAGGCATTCCAGCAGATAAAAGGGCAAATTCATCCTCATATAACAGAAGAATTGAGAGAATGCAGCAATTTAACCCTTTGAGGACGGGCTGATTTTCCTACAACACGCATTTCCCATAGACCCTTGCCCGAGTATACTCGGGACTCGTCTTCAACGGGTTAAGTTTATTTTCCGGGACACATTGTGCATGCACAAAGTTCTTTTCTCGCCAAAAACGGATGGCATAATCTGAATGCACATTTTCTCCTTTATCTGTATTTTGTCATTTTCCACACGTTTCCATCCGCTAGGCCTCCTGTAGAGTCCGTTGCTGCAAGAGATGGAACGCCACGTCAAATGCATACATACGGTTCTCTGACGTTCAGTGGTCATGCATCATCCATTTATTCCTTGTGCATTTTGTCCTGTGGGCATGCAGTTCATATTCCTTTCTGATGCGTTTGCATCCTGTCAAGTATACAACAGCCCCAGGTGTGTTGTTTGTTTGTTATACCCCCGCCAAACGAAGTTTGAAGGGGGTATATAGGAATCGGTATATAGGAGTCGGTCGGGCGGGCGGTCGGGCGGTCGGTCGGGCGGTCGGTCCGTTGCAAATCTTGCGTCGCGAACTACTTCCTCAGTTTTCAACCGATTCCCATAAAACTTGGCACAGATGTGTGCCTTGGGTTGTAGATGTGCAAGACGTATTTTTTGACAGTACCCAAAAGTATGTTGCCATGGTAACGGCATATTATAGGCAAAAATGGGTACAAATCTTGCGTCGCGAACTACTTCCTCAGTTTTCAACCGATTCCCATAAAACTTGGCACAGATGTGTGCCTTGGGTTGTAGATGTGCAAGACGTATTTTTTGACAGTACCCAAAAGTACGTTGCCATGGTAACGGCATATTATGGGCAAAAATGGGTACAAATCTTGCGTCGCGAACTACTTCCTCAGTTTTCAACCGATTCCCATAAAACTTGGCACAGATGTGTGCCTTGGGTTGTAGATGTGCAAGACGTATTTTTTTGACAGTACCCAAAAGTACGTTGCCATGGTAACGGCATATTATGGGCAAAAATGGGTACAAATCTTGCGTCGCGAACTCCTCCCACAGTTTTTGATCAATTTTTATGAAATTAGGTACAGATGTTCATCTGAATATGTTAATGTGCAAGACACATATTTCCGCAGTGGCAAAAAGTGTGTTGCCATGGTAATGGCATGTTATTGGTAAAATGTAGGGCAAAATGCTTCATGGCAAAACTGCTTTATCAGTGTTCTTCCAATTCTCATGGAATTCATATTGAATGTTTGTCTCAGGATATAGGTCAGCATGACACATTTCTTGACAGTGACAAAAAGTATGTTGCCATGGTAACAGCTCACATATTATGAGCCAAAATGATGGAAAATTTTGTGTTGCAAACTACTTCCTCAGTTTTTGCCCAATTTCCATGAAACTTGGTACAGATGTGTGCCTTTGGTTGTAGATGTGCAAGACGCATTTTTCGACAGTACCCGAATGTACGTTGCCATGGTAACGGCATATTAATGGCAGAAGATCAAGGAAAGATCTTGTGGATTTAACTACTTCCTCAATTTTTTGACCAAAGCTTATCAAATGTTGTTTTGACCAAAGCTTATGAAATGTTGTTTGGCGGGGGTATAACCAGTCGCTGTAGCGACATTTCTAGTTTGTTTTGTTCTGCCCCTAGACCGTGCATGAACGCTTCTCTAAAACGGAAACTTTCCACTCCGTTAACCGGGTTGACATTTTGAACAATGGATGAGCAAAATATCACCCATTTCTTGTACAGTGGGCCTATTCGGCAAAGTGTGACAGGAGCATAAAAGGGAGGAAAACATTGATTTCTCCTCACTGTCAAAGCTGAGAGGCAGAGGTGTGGAGTGAGAGAGCAACTTCTGTGCTCCTGCATTCTATCAGAGAAGTGTAACTGGAAGTAATTCATCAACCACAGTGTCTTTAAATGACTGTTGGATTTGATATCATTTTTATACCTGAACAGCCAGTGTTAACAGACAGTGTCAGATTGTACGTGAGCTCAAAGATCACACTTCCCCTCTGGTCAACAATAAAATAATACTTACAATGCATCTGTTCTTGGGCTTGCAATGGTACACCATTCCTAATATGCCAGTACTGACAAAAATCTGTGAGGAAAGCACAAAATATGACAGATGTTTGAGCGCTTGGTTAATACAATCAAACTCAAGTTCTGTATGTGAAATAGATAGCAACAAAGTTAACAGATTATAAAATCCAGTTTCACTGTTCAAATTAAACAAGAATATATAAATGTTTCCATCAGGATACAGAAATAAATTAAGAACATGTGAAGAAGCTTTGATAGGACAATATCAGTCCTTTTGGATTACCCAGACCATGCCCTTTTTTTAGAATGGTAATGAGTAACTGGGACTTGTTGAATTTCATCATTGCATCATGTTCTATTAAATCTCAACTCTTATTGGGCCATGTGCATAAAAACAAGTGATTGCTTGCGAGCAAAAGATTTTGCTAGCATTAGCAAGCACAAGCAATTGTGACCAGCTACAACAACAAAAGGATCTGAAAGTTGGTGGAGGTTGATTTTCTGAAAATGAAATGACATTATTCTTTTACACTTCCACTTTCATTTCATATATAACATAACTCATAAAAGCACTCAGTTACGGAAAATATCCATGATTTATGAGAGGATGTTGACCGGTGTAGGAAATCAGCGTTTCGAGAAAACCAGTCGCAAAGTGTTTTTTCTGACGCAATCATAATCTGAGGGAGGTAAGACAGCTTTTACCTCTTGACAATAGAAAATACATACTCCTAGACAAAGTGGTGAGCACATGTAACACGGACAAACCAACTTGTCACATTTTGGTCTGTTCATGTTACATGCGTTCACCACTAAGTCTAGAAATGGTATAAAACGCAATGTTCAATAGAATTTTAGAGCTGTTAATATAACCCCTCATCAAAATTAGGCCATTCAATAGAAAAACAACAAAGTTTCAATGAGAATTGATAATCAAACCTTTGTATGTTTGTACATAGATTTCTGTCCATTCACCCAAAATCTTTCATTTGGGAATAAATTTTAATAGATTGCCTGTTTCAAGCAATTTTGATGGAAAGTTATAGAAGATCATATTGTATTGGGGGATACTGCACACTGGAAACGGAAAATAGAGAGACATTCCTGAAAAGTACCCTTTTACTGTGGATATGCTCATGGACACACATTTCAAAATGACAGAGGGTTTTGAAAATTCTTCCTGTTCATATAATCAAACATCTACATAATCATTAGACATTTGGCCTGGACTTGGCACATCACAGAGCTTTCTTATTTGCAGCCATCTGGTCTTTTTGGCGACACTGTTTTGTAAAATGATAGTGCTGTTTTCCTGTTTGCAAAGCAAGTCACATGAATTTTTTTCCCCCTTGTGGTTTTTTTTTTTCCTTGTTTGTTCCACCAGCAAATGTGGTATCAGAATTCACAGACAAAAGACAGAGAGTGCAGACCTACCAGCAGACCACTCCAGATTGGTATGCCCACAAAGAAACCATTACTACGTATGACGATAGTACCAATCCCAAGGGCAATGCATATGGCTCCAGCAACAGCGTGCAGAATCCCCGTCACCTGAATAGTCAGAAGAGGTCAAATGATCCAGAAATAATTCACATCCTGGAAGGGACCAAGGATGACTCACATAGTCAACAAAACAAAAAGAAAACAAACAAACAAACCAAATAAAACAAACAATCAATTTTACGCTTGTATGCCAGATGTGTGACATCATCATCTGTGATAGCTACTATCATAATCAATATCATCCAAGAATTTGATCTTAAAGGGGAAGGCTAGTAACAGATCAGTGGGAATCAGTGGAAATGCTGGGAGATGATTGTTCCAATCCTTATGGGATTCATTCAAGAGTTCATTGTATATCTATTGTTGTGTGAAAATGATTTGCTTCAGAATGGTCTCATATTCAAGTAATGTGCAGATTAATGCTCCGTCACTGACCAGGGACGCTAACCTGGAAGCATTAAACTGCACATTACTTGAATATGAGACCATTCTGAAGCAAATCATTTTCACACAACAATGAACTCTTGAATGAATCCCATAAGGATTGGAACACTCATCTCCAGCATTTCCACTGATTCCCACTGATCAGTTACTAGCCTTCCCCTTTAAATCACCCAATGGCTCTGCACACATAGTACATGTCTGTTGTGAGTAGATTTCATGGAGATCAGTAATGGAGTAAAGAAAGTCACTTATATTGTACTATATTGTGTCCCTATGTAGTGACTTGCAATAGCAATTTCTACCTCTCCTTAACTGACAAAAGGGGTGAATTCCACACCGCTTGGCATGGTATAGGACAAATGTGTGGCTTATTTGCAGAAATGCTGAAAATTTTGCTGTAAAGGTTTTATATACATCTGGCTTTATATACTGATACATCTGGTCTGCAGACTACAGTGATAGCATTTTAATCTCTCTGAGGCTAATCTGTCTTGGTATAATCTGACACAAAGCTGACAACATGAAGAAAATTGACAACATGAGGAGAAAGTAATCACTAATATGCCGCCCTCATGTAACACAATTTCTCATCTAAAATACCGCTATTCATTGTAAACTTCCAAATGGGCATTTCCAAGGTAATGGGACCCCCAACATTACATTTGGTGTTTCGGACATATCCACAGTGCTTTACATTCAATGTATTTAATTTGATTGTCGTGCATTAATACACAAATGTCTGTCTACCTGTTTACATACGTTCACTATTTTTGATGTTTTTTTAAATAAATTTTTATAGATAGCCTGCTTGGAGCAAAATCTGGACAAAGTTATCTCTCTTTAGGTGAGATTTATACAGTGCTAAAGTGTTTGGTGGGTTATTCACATTGGAAACATAAGATTACCTCTGTGTCTTCGAAATGGACCCCATTACTGTGGAAATGCCCAAACAGAGGGAAAATTCACACACACACACACACACAAACATTGCCAGAATAGTACAAGCTTGGAGCATCATACCCTAAAGCACTTTGTGACAAAGCCCCTAGCTGGCGCTGTGACAAAGCCCCTAGCTGGCGCTGTGACGGGATTCTGTTGTGTGGTAGCAGTGTTGTAGCTGGGTGGTAAACTGTTGGTGGCCATCTTAGAAAGAGTAACTGCAGAGTTGAGATCTGAAATAAAACGAGAGTTTGTGGACAAGTAAAACCTAACAGAATAATTGGAAACAGGAGCAGTCTGAAAGTAAACAAGGCATTTGTATTGAAAATGAATGTGGGTGTGTACAACTGTAGGCCTAGCTACCAACAGCTGTGCAATTGAATTTAGTGCCACTTCTATTATACATAGTGGCTTGAACACATACAAACAGTACATACCACGTACACTGTAGGTAGAGTTCATACACACAGACTGGCAAAATTTGAATTAAAATGAAAGACCAAATCAGAACTAAAAAATACAATTTGTTGGTTATGGAATCTCATAAATGTGTATCATACTTTCAAATAAAGACAGTGGTCATGACCATTGTACAACTAGAGTGTACATAATGCAATCAGTAAAATATCCCAATATGTTTGAATGCAAAACTAATACAAAAGATACTTTTGTTTTCATTATTCAGCTTTATATCAGCCACTTATCCTGTAAGAGTCACCATTGCTTACTGACAGTTAATGCAATAATTTGCTATGAAGGGCACAGGATATATTCTTCATTAAAAAAAAAACAAGGAAAATAACCCTGTACAATTTGCATACATACAGTTGTACATGCATGTGTACCCAAGATGATCCCTCCCCCTGAAATGTGATTCTGCATGAAAGATGTAAGCTGTTGGATGATTGTAAGAATGGTAGACAAGGGCATAACATTTATTTATTTATATTATACTCAATCTTCTTAAAACAGGGTAGCCCTTCAGTTTTTAATACCATCTGTTCTTTCAAGGGGCACTGTATATAGTATACCTGGATTGTTTAGACCATGACAGAATTGCACCAAAGTCACACTTATACACGTAGGACTTCTCTCTCTCTACAGTCTTATCTAAACACATTCTCTTTTTGGTGTTTAACTCTTTATGTGCCACATTCGCACGTCCGACTCAGTCGACGGCGTGCCAGCTTCGCATATTCTGCTCAACAAACAAAAAGCCAAAACCGATCGATAAATCGCTAATCACTGCTAATCCCGCGGCACAACGAAAGCGTTTCTCGCGCTTTTGTTCCTCTCATATACATGTACGGCTTGCATTCTATGTGGTGATTGACTATCAGGCGGTGTTCCCAACTAGATTTGCTCGTACATTCTAAGTTTCTGTCACGGTTTTATGTGCAAAAGTCATGCCTTTACAGTAATGTAGCAACTGGTCATTCAAAAGAAAAAAAAAAATTAAATAGATTCGTCATACAATTTATATCGAAACAAAGCTTGGCATTCCTTATTAACTTTGCCTACTAATATGACCATCTTAAGAGAAAGTTGTAGAAGTTATACAAATTGGACAAACAGAATTCTTTCTCAAATCATGACTACCTTCGTGTCTCAGAATAACGTGGCACATAGGGGGTTTCCACCATGGCACATAAAGAGTTAAGTAAAGATGGCACAGTTATTTCTTGTAATGCCAATTCTACCTTTTTGATGAATTGTACATTGGAGGTAACTTAAAAATGGTGCTCGATTCAGTGTGAGGTGATTTTATATCAAATGTGCACCAAAATAAATAGACATATATAATGAATCATTTGTCTGATTGCCATCCAACCTACAGTGGTGTACATAATCTGAGACAAATCTGAGGCATGTTTTGATGACAGGAAATTACCAGAATCCTTACAGTGACAGAATTACCATGGTATTTTAATCAGAACAAGAGATACCATCAATGATGTTACATGCACTGTATGTAAGCCAAGGTTTAGAGTGCTCATGCAAGTTGTCTGAGTAAGCAAGACCTGGTACTAAATGGTGAAGAAGAATAAGCCTTTTTGTAAATACACTTTGCGCATGCGCAACAATCACGATAAGTGTTTCCGGGTCAGGTCATTTTCCCTAAAAACACCGAATTTGCACGAGCACTACATTGCGCAGCGATGTTTGTGTGCTGTCTGCATGTTGCTGAGCTCACAGAAACCGACCTGACCTATATTCACACAGAATCTCAACACATGGATGACAAGGCATCTTATTTCTACTGAAAGTACTGTATACGCTATAATTTGCGCGTACATAAATTTTCACGAATTGCCGCTGTCACACATTTTCGCGAGTGGTTAAATTCACGATTGGGGGACCAGAGAAAATATGAAGTGGCAAAGAAAGTGTGAATTTTCAACTTACTAGCAAATAAGAATGATACTAGTTATCCACTGCATGAAAAAAAAAACTTACCAAACTCTGCAAACTAGTAAGTTAGAATTCAACATTTTTGAAGTGGTTAAGTCCATCGCGCTAGATTTCTGACAAGTGGTCCCCTTGCGATAATGGATTGGCTCTCTACAGTATTCGTAAGTAGACGTGGACGAGCGTAAACAAGCTTAGCCAGTATGGTCTGTTCTGTAAGCCGTGACATGGTATACTAGTACTGAAATGTTCGTATCATCAAGGCAAGGGATTCATTTTGGAAGGTAATATTTATATTAATAATTAATTTCGCGAATAGCTCCCGACTCGCGAAATTCGCGAAAATAAACCCCCCGCGAAATATATAGCGTATACAGTAATTGTTGGAACAAGCATATTGCCATTACTATATCCAGACATTCTAGTGCATGACAGCAGCAATGACAACTAGATGCATAGATGTACATGTATGTAAGTAACCACTCAGTACCTGGTGTCTACATGTACAATGTATATTAATCGCACTGCTATGGTATTTCAGCCTCATAGAAAGCCTAGACAAGGCTGAAGCCACATTCCGAGGGCTTAAAGGGGTGGTATCGTATTGGTGGAAATGAGAATTGAGCATACCATTCTAATTAGTAAAGAAGAATTATATTAAGTTTATTTGATGAAAATTGGTTTTGCCCTGGCTGAGACATCCAAAAACAAAGTAAAACAAAGTGATTGTAATAAAAAAGTGGGTCCCTCCTTTTATTAGGAGTGCTTGGTTTTGGGTATCTCGGCCATTTCAAACCAATTTTCAAGAAATAAACGTTGAATTCCTCTTGGAATCACATGCTCTTTCATATTCCATAAGAGGTGTCTTATCATTTTACCAAAAATGTTAGAAACCTGCATTTAGGACACAACCGCAACTATACGGTCCCTTTAATTAGCATTTAATAAGCACTTAACTGGTGAACTGGCATTGTGAGAGCTTGATCCAAAGCAGGGGATTTATTACCATGACAACAAGCATTTTGGTAGCTAGGGAAAGTCTTGCACACTTGAGTGTATCAATGCGAGTGGATCTCTGAGAGGACCTAAAAAGTAGGAACAAATCAGGCCCCTGAATGGGTAATTTGCAGTGAAAATTGATCAGAAAAGATTGTGAGCAAAGAGAATGAGAATTTTGCATATACAGGGCAAAGACTGGAGTATCTAGTGCCGAGTAGTGGAGTGAGTGTTAGTGAGTGGTTGTAATTACAGGGGTGGTTGTAATTACAGGGTACATTTTGCACTAACTCCGGATAGATCCGGCGCAGGGTGCTGTTAACCAGTCGACTCAGTACGTGTTTGGGTCGATGGTGCAGTTTGCACTAAGACCAATAAATATGCCTCTTGTTCGTTGGCATCTTGTTGATACATTCTGTAAAAGTGGTAGGGCCCTCACAACATACAGACATCTTCCATTTACTTAGCCCGACCAGAGCCTGAGGCTGCGGCCGTGCGGAGAACCATGGACCTACTGGGTTGTGTAGAAAGCCTTACTGCATATACTGCCGCATTACTGGTACACTTCATTTTTTACTCTGCTTTGCAGACTGTGAGATGTACACATCTCCATATAGCTATCCCTATCTTAACTATACACAGCCCAGTCGCTGTCGTCGCATAGCGTAACAGTGTCTGGTCGGGCTATCCCTATCTATGCCAGCTCAGGCGTAACTTTCATCATTGTTCATCTACTGTTAAGCAAAAATTATATTTTACCTTAGTAAGACCACACCTGGAATACGCTGTTGCCGCATGGGATCCTTACACTGACAAAAATATTTCATCCATCGAGAGAATCCAGAGACAAGCTGCACGTTTTGTCACCAACACATACAGCAAGGAATCTAGCGTCACTCAACTCCTGAACTCCCTTGGATGGAAGTCACTCCAAACAAGACGAGAAGCACATCGCCTGACTTGTTTTCACAAAATGTTGAATAATAGATTGGATATTGATTATTTATCACACACTAAACCCAAGCTTATTCGAAGTAGACGCGGACATTCTCATCAGTTTGAAGTACCATCCTCCAGACTGGAAGTCCACAGAAACTCTTTTTTTCCCCGCACAATTAAAGCATGGAATGATCTTCCTTCTTCCGTAATCACACAAACGGATTCTGCTAAATTTAAGGAGATGTTATTAAATGGAATAATTGTTTAGATGTCCACCCTCCGGCACCTCCAGTCAAAACTCCAGTAGGAGTATTCAGGAGGACCTCAACCAAGTACCAAGTACCAAGTACCAAGCTCAGTTGCTCGGTTCATGTAACTGCACTGTATCGCAGGAGACTTTGTCTCATAAGAAATGACAAAGAGTTCATAAAAATTCACACACTTTGCTTACTTCAGAGTGGTACAGAGACCTCTAACTGTTAGTGTCCAACGTTAGCATGGTTAGAGGTCTATGTCTACTGCACTGAGGTCTTCAACAACATGATGCGGTATAGCCCGACCAGATGGCGTTATGTACAGCGACAGGGCTGTGTACCGTTTGTCAGATGCGATGGGGAGTCAGGCTGCCAAGTATGTTTGGACGCCGTGGATGTACATGTAAGCCTAAGGTAACAACATGCAATCAACGGGACGTAAATCTACACTATTCTAATCGTAAATTAACCCACCTTTTAGGTCGAAAAATATGTCGCTGACGACCGAGCAGTGACGTTTGATGATGTGATACCACGCAATCAATCCACAAATCACTATCAATGACAATGACAATGAATGACAATGCAATGAGTGAGTGCAGTGGCCAATGTGAGTGTTCAAGTAAACACGTCGCTCAGTACAGTGCGGTTGAAAGGACCCACTTTTCGTAAAATAGGGAGACCGCTTCCGGGTAGAACTAGCAGATTCCTCCTCAAGGCTTCATAATCATATCGGTTGACTACAAGCAGGTCAAGAGGTGATCATAGGTTGGGGCTACAAGTAGTATCAGCACTGATCAATTTGGCCTTTTGGTCGAATTTGTTTACCGCAAGTGTACTCTAGTATACTGGGAACTGTTTCCTTGCTACTATTTTGTTTGTAGGCGTAAAGGGAGATCCCCTACATTGTACGCACGCGCGCTCGATATGAAAATACTAGTGACATAATAGCCATGTCTACACCTATCCAAAAACTTGTAGTTATACTAACTACGAGCGCAAAAATGCGTTCCCCTAACCACGACAAAACTTCGATGCCGTTCACACCTACATGCAGTTAGCAAAACCTCGAGGTAAAGATAACTACGATAGAAAATAAAGGGCGTCTAGTTTGCACATAGGGTTGCACACTATTGTGGAAAAAACTGAGCGTCGTGGTTAACAAAACTCCGTTCACATCTGTCATAGTTTAAGTGCGCTGCCACAGCGCGCTTAAACTACGCGCTTAAACCACGACAACACCCTAAGAAATCTTGTGGTGTTGTCGTGGTGTCTTCGCCTTAAGGTTTTGTCGTGGTTTTCTAAACTACATGCGTCTACATCTACGCTAACTTGGAGTTTAGTGCCTCGTAGTTTACAAAACCTCGAGGTTTAGAAAACCTTAAGGTAAAGGGACCTAGGTGTGAACCTCACTAATATCAGATTATGCATGGGCGCAATCCATGAAATTATTACGGTGTTGTAGAGTAATACAATCTGGAGCAGAGATCCAAGATGATCAGTGTTCTTTCATACCGATTTGTATCTTATTTTGTTAGACTGTCTGATACAAAATAATGGTCAGTTTAGAAAGGAATACACATTTCGTGGGCTGTGCTGCTGTCAAGTATGGCATCAAAATGTTGAGAAAACGGAACAGATAAGACTGAAAATAAGCATGATCGAGCTTTGTTTGAATAAGAGTATGAAAAGCAATGAAAAGGCGTATCAGGGCAATTAGCCCCCCCCCCCCCAAAAAAAAAAAAATACTATCTAGTAGTTAGTGATAAGATTAGAGTAAAGATTAGGGTAGGTTTAGGGTTAAAGCTTAGTAGGGTTAGGATTAAACATGTTTAGGATTAGGGTTAGGGTTTAATAGCGTCAGGAAAAGGGTTTGGGGTAATTGTCCAGGTGTATTATTGTCCTAGACATAATAATGAAAAGGACATGAGAAAAATAAGCATGATCGAGCTTTGTTTGAATAAGAGTATGAAAAGCAATGAAAAGGCGTATCAGGGCAATTAGCCCCCCCCCCCCCCCCCCAAAAAAAAAAAAAAAAATACTATCTAGAAGTCGATGTTTTACAGTCCAAACCTGATCGTGATGACCCTGTATTTTTTTTTTTTTTGGGGGGGGGGGGTACTTCAAGAATATGCAATTCAAGTATATTAAAAAGTAGACCTTCATTTTGTACCATAACATACAAAATTAAAGGGATGGTACAGTTTCAGTTGAGATGGAACTAAGGGTTTTCAACGTTTTTGATGATTTTTTTTTTATATAATGAAAAACCTGATGTGAAACATGAAAGACAACATATAACTCTAAAAGGAATCCAATGCTATTTGATGAAATTCGTTTTGAAATGGCTGAAATATCCCAAACAAAGCGATGGGACCCACCTTTTATTGGGATCGCTTTGTTTTACTTTGTTTTTGGATATCTCAACCATTTCAAAACTGATTTTCATCAAATAAAGTTTGAAACTGCGCTTGTTTGTTTGTTTGTTTTCTTTTCTTCTCTCTCTCTCTCTCTCTCTCTTCAGCTACCATAATATTGATGGTTACTGGAGACGATAGATAAACGACATTGAATTAATTGAAGGTATGTTATTTCCCCGTGTATCTCAAACCAGAAAAGTACCAGAATACCGGGAAAGTAAAGGTCTCGTGTATACAGGTTTCATTTTGAATCACCACGCTCACACTATGAATTGAGGTTTTCAGTACCTCTATACTCACACGTGACAAAGACTATGGATTCACACACAAGGAAGTATGGGAGGGAAAGAGTTTATTTCTTTCACGGAAAGTCCTCTGAAGTTAAAGGGATGGTGCAGTTTCGGTTGAGATGGGCATGATGCAATTCAATTCAATTCAAAGTTTATTTCATTTTTCGACAAAACTTATAAGTTACACTTCTTTTGACAACAGAGAATAAGGTAAACAGAACATTATGTATCGAAAATATAAAACAATTGAGGAGGACCACATAGTAATTATACATTGTAGTAAAAAAAAAAAACAGAAGTGATCGAAATATAGTACATGTATAACTTTGCTTAAAGTGCGAAAAATGGAGAGACCCACTAAAAAGACAGAGCTTGTAGAATGTGGGCCCCTCTGGAATAATAACATCAATGGAAAATTAATTAAAGCATTATAAATACTATAGGAGAGGAAAAAAAGAGGAAGAAGTCTGGAAGCCCACTGAGAACTAGAATCACAGATAAATACACTTACTATTACAGACGTGAACAACATAGGACAAGACTAGACAACAAAACAACTGCTGGAGAAAAGGCTGTACGGGACAAAACGGGATGGACAAGACTAACAGACGCGAAAAAACATGAAACAAGACTAGACAGCAAAACAACTACTGAAGAAAAGGCTGTACGGGACAAAACGGAATGGAAACGATGAACAAATAGAAGACAAAATAGCAAACGAAAATGCACAACAGAGACAGCGATCTTCGACAGAAGTGTATCAAGGGAAACAGAAAATGGTTGTGGAGGGGGAAAAAGGTAATTGTAGCGTCTGAAAGGAGAAAAGCAAGGAATTGAAGGGACGTGAGAACAGGAATAAGACAGACATTCATGTCTTTGACTCTTTTGGCGAAAGCGTAGATAGCAGCAGACATCTAAAAGATTAGAATTTATTCTTCAAAGAGGAAAAAGTAAGTCTGTATGTGAGAAAGAAGGCCAAATGGCTAGTTGAGTCCTGGAAAGTCATACGACTGCAATAGAAAGGACTTCAGTCTCCTCTTGAAAGAATGTATGGATGGGGCGTTTTTTATATCATGATTCAGAGAATTCCAATAATTTGGGCCGATATAAATAAGTGTATTTTTAGCAAGAATCGTGCGTAAGAGGGGTAAGTGAAATTCATTGGAACGCCTAGTGGGATATTCATGAAACGATTGGTTTTTTAGGAACATGGAATTAAAAATAGACGGAAGCAAATTGTTACAATACTTATACATAAATCGGCCTAAGTTATACAAAAATAAATCTTTAATTTTTAAGAGCTTATTGGAGGTAAACAACGTGTTTGTATGAGAACGTACAGGGGAATGGCAGATAATGCGGAGAGTTTTCTTTTGCAAGAGGGACACTCTTTCAAGTAAATTCTGATGCGTGTTGCCCCATACTAAAACTCCATAATTCAAATGAGGCAATATTAACGACGAATATAACATAAGTAATGTTTTTTGAGGAATATGAAATTTCAATCTATTAATAACACCTGTATTACGCGATATTATATTACAAATGTTATCAACATGTGATTTCTAGGAAAGTTTATCATCTACAATGACCCCAAGAATTTAATATTTGATACTCTTTGTAGATGAGAATCATCTAAAACTATATTAGTGTTTAAAATATCAACAGTATTGCTGAAAATCATATATTTCATTTTTGAGCATTAAGTGATAACTTATTAGCTCTGACCCAATTTGTCACTTTATTCAATTCAATGTTAATTTTGTGAACAAGAAAATCAATATCATTATGGGTAAAAAATACGTTAGTATCATCTGCAAAATGAATAAAAGAGAGATCATCAGATACACGACAAAAATCATTGATATAATAATGAACAATAACGGCCCTATAAAAGACTTCCCTGTGGGACGCCACATATGACTTCTCTGATAACTGAATCATTGTTTTTAATTGTAACAAATTGTTTTCTATCGAACAAATAACTCTTGAACCACTCCAAGGCCTTCCCACGTACTCCATAATGCGATAGTTTATAAAGTAAAATGTCATGATTGATGGTGTCGAAGGCCTTGGAGAAGTCCAAGAAAATACTAACTAAATGAGAGTGATTATCGATGGCATGAACTACTCTATCAACGAAATATAAAAGAGCATGCGAAGTACTATGTTTCTCACGAAAACCAAACTGATAGTTCGTAAAAACTTCATGTACCTTCAAAAAATTGCTCATTCTCTTATAAGTTTTTCTAAAACCTTAGAAAGTGAAGACAATAATGAAATTGGGCGGTAATTACTGACTTCAAGTTTATCACCTTTCTTAAATATTGGTATTACTTTAGCCAATTTCATTTTATCCGGAAACACACCGTTGAGGATTGACACTCAAATTGAATATATGAACAAGTGGATCAGCAATCGAGGAAATAACACCCTTAAGTATGAAATTATCTATCTCATCATAACCAGAACTTCGTTTGTTCTCAAAACAGGAAACTATATCAATAATTTCAAATCTATTAGTTGGTGTCAAAAATATGGAATCAGAGTTGCGCTGACCTAAAAATTCAGTAAAATGAGTTTCTGTTGCAGGAATAGTTTGAGCATAATTTTCACCTATTTTTGAAAAATAGGAATTGAAAATATTTGCAATATGAAGAGAATCATTAATCACTTCATCATTCACTTTAATTTTATCAATGTCAGAGTGTTTACTCGGAACGTTGATGGCCTGTTTCAGAATTTTCCAAGTATTTTTCATATCAAACCTATATCTCGAGAATTGCTTGAAGTAATATCTTGTCTTTTCAGAACGTAAAATCATTGTCAGAGTATTTTTGTATGATGTATATCTATTTTTCGATCGCTCAGTTTTTTCCAACTTATACTTATAATACAAACGATTTTTCCTATTAATTGAACGAAGGATTGATTTTGAGATCCAAGGTAATCTGGGTGTTTTTTATAGTCTGTTCTATTTTTTATTTTGGAATTACATCATCTAAATGATGATTAAATATTTCCATGAAATTATGAAAAGATATATTGATATCATCGCTGCCAAACACTCCTGACCAGTCAGCATTCTCGAGAGCCACATCAAAACTAGCTAGCTTTTCGGGTGAAACTCTACGACTAAACAAAGGAAGTGACAGAGGTTTAATATAAGATGATGTTTTAAGAGTAAAATAAGTCATTATTGGAAAATGATCAGTCATATCTGAAAGAATTATGAAAGAATCGGGGAGGGGTAAAATATTACAAAAAAAAAGATGCATGGGGCTTTAGGTGTCCAACGTTTTCAGATGATGATTTTTTTTTTTATATATACATGAAAAACCTCTTATAATACATGAAAGAGCATATAATTCTAAGAGGAAGTCAAAGTTTATTTGATGAGAATTGGTATGGAAATGGCTGAGATATCCAAAAGAAATCATACGTAATAGAATGTCGTGGGACCAACCCTTTATTAGGATAGCTTTGTTTTACTCTGTTTTTGGATACCTCAGCCATTTCAAAACAGATATTCATCAAATAAACTTTGAATTTCTCTTATAGAAGTATTATGCTCTTTAACATTTCATAAAAGGGTTTCTAATCATGTCGCAAAAAGTTAAAAGGTGAATCCACACCTTAGCCATTATGCCATCCCTTTAACCCCAATCAGGAATAGGTAATGAGAGAGGATTAACCCTGTGCAATTAAAGTAGGAATAAAATTAATGTCACAGAAACCAGCGACGGAAGAAACAAAAAATAAAGGGAGATTGAAACAATACAGAAATTCGCGGAAATACTTGTGAGAGCGAAAGCAAAACTAATGTAACCATGACTATCAGTATACAACTCATAACAATAGAGTATCATAAGTGATTCGGTGTTATACCTTCCAAACAAAGAAAAGTAAGACACGCATAGAATTAATGTAATACGTAATATGCGATATTTGCTCAGTATTTAGAAGGCCTCTCGTACTTAATGCTATATCACTTGTTATGATAATCGTGTCCACTGTTTCTAATTCACAAATCTAAAATTATACCTTTGTTAATAAGTATCTTTTTCATCTCTTTTTTTCATGTTATCATGCAAATGCTATACCCATTATGAATACAAATACATCATGCCAATATTGCACTTTTGTCATAAATTTAAGTTAACTTCAATGCCATGTCATGCCGATGTCTGTGAATGATTATATAGCGTCTAATGGCAAATATACTCTTTAAAGTGATTAATTATGTGCTATTTTGGACCCTTGCCTTTTCTTTATTGCATGCCCCATTCCCAATGTCTATTTAATACCATTTCTCCACTTGTCATGTCATAATATTCACGTCTTATCTTAATTCTTTTCTTTTTATCCGATCACTTGTGTGCCTGTGTCTGAGGGTTTCTGTGTGCTTCTATATTTTTCTTTTTCTTCGTGTTTCTAATTAACCAAGTGGCCTACATCTTGGCAAGCTTGTCTTTTACAAATTTTTATTTATACGCGGATCTCTCCTTTCCAACAACACAATGATTATGAGCAAAAAGTTTCATATTGGTTATGCGCTTGCTCATTCTCTTTTTCCACGTTTAAATGTATGCTCTTTTATATGTTGTACAGTTGTATATCAAAGTCGTTGATTTATTATAATTATTGTAACTAAAAGAATATGTGATATTGGAAATAAAATTTGATTTGAATTTGAATGTGAATATACCACCCACCACAAACATATGAAGTTTCAACAATACAAAGTAATGTGTGGATACATTTAAATGTTTGGTGCCCATGAAGGCATAAAATAATTATGATATTATCAAATTTAGTTCAGTCATTCTGACTCTCCTCATACACTCAGAAATAGCCAATTAGTGCTTTGTGCACTCTCTCAATAACCTCTCTTTTCAACAAAATCCCAATTGCAGTACAACTGTCTTCGTCTCTGAATATATTCAAAACAAATTGTTTAAGATTTATCCGCATGCTTTAATTTTTGTCTTCCAATGAATCCAACAAGACCTATTCTTCTTTCTTTCTTTTTTTTTCCATTGTCACACAAACTAGACTTTTTTTTCTTTGTTTTGTCTGTGGTTATATACTCTTCCCTTTTCTAAATTGTTAAGGCCTTATTTTTGTGTATACATGAAACAGAAGTGTAGTTAAGTTTATTTCTTTTGTTTGTTTATGTCATTGATCTGTAATATTGTGTGAATCATGTTACTACAAAATTGTATTTGTTGTTCTATTTTGTGTATATACAGGGCGCCATTGTAAAGCAGTTAGCAAACTGAATGTGCCTACCCTGTATTTTTTTTTTTAAAGAAAACATGAATAAATAAATAAATAAACCTCCCCGAGTTGCAAGGTGAGTAATTGTGTGTAGTGTTACAAGTGATGTATCATTAAAAAAACACTCAATAAAACATTGACACTTTTTTATGTACACCTATAATTCATTCATAGACGCTAATTTCGCTATTATTCAACACCAAACTAGAATTCTCCCGAATAAACTTTGACCGATTCTGCCCGAATATGGCCTGAATCGGATGGATTCGGTGGATTCGGAAACTATTCGACTCTGATTCGTGGAGCTCCTCAAATCAGTGACGAATAAGTTCCGAATAGGTCCCGAATCAGAGCAGAATCCCCAATCTGGCTATAGGGCTCACACCCGTAAACACAATGGAATGTCCCAGACCCCTTACCCCCTACCGAAATAAATGAAGAAAAAAAATGATTAAAAATCAATGATGTAATTTGGCAAATAACTGAATAGCTGTAGATATTGAGTATGAATTCCTCTACAAATTGCATTTTGGTTGGAAGATGAAAGCTTTTCTGGTGGAATTTGAGGGGACTATATTTCATTGGGTACGTGTACGGAAAATGGGTGATTTTTTGAGTGACAAGAACTCGTAGTCTGGCTTTGCGGACCCCTGGACAGAATTTGAACTGAAGAATCCACCCTGAAAATTTAATGGATGAAATGGTATATCTAACTTATCCAGGTAAGTTAAGCTGAAACACCTCATTTCTCCCACCTATCTTACAGAATTTTTTGAAATTTGATTTTAACACACATCCCTATGGGGAAATATTTATGGGTGTGAGCCCTATATATTCGCGAGGCTATAATCGGATCATTCTGGCCGCTCATTCGCTTCACTCGCCTGTATTCTGCTCTGTATTCAGGTGCCGATTCGGATGGATTCGGGGAGGTATTCAGGGCATTCTGGGCAGCTTCAGCTCTATTTGTGATATTCTGTTCTATTTGGCAAGATGATTCGGGCCGTTACTCCCCTATATAATGATACAATGTTTCTAAGCGCATGGGCCCGAATCTGCCCAGAATGCCTCGAATGCCTCCCCGAATCTGCCCAGAATGCCTCGAATGCCTCCCCGAATCAAACCGAATTCCATCCGAATACATCCCGAATATGGCCCGAATGACATTTGTCGGGGCCACATTATGGGAGTAGTATTGAGGGTATTCGGCATGTTGTGAAAATTTCAAAATTTTCGCCCATTCGGGGGAGGAGAACAGAATGCTCCCGAATTTATCGGAATACATGTATTGGGATGGATTCGCAGCTGATTCGACTCCGGTATATGTAAAAGTACTAATTAACAGGTGCCGGTAGTCTTTGTTCTTTCCCGGGAATTCTACATGTTTTCGATTTCTCCCTCCCTTCCGCGTATCAGTAAGCACATTTAGGAGAATGGGGGAAAACAGCAAAGAAGCCACACTATGTTTTTTCGGAGGTTTGAAACTAACACTGATCGGGATCATACAGGACTGTTAGGGATAGATTTGAAAGCTAACCCTTATCAACATAATTATCTTCTGGGAAAGTCATGTAATACTCCCTATTTCAACTATGTTGGGGGATTTTCCCCCTGATTTGAGCCCCTAAAACATTCCCCTTTTCCGAAAAATCGGGAACTTGTATTTATGCTGCAATATACTGACAACCGGAGTGAGGGGACTGGGTTCAAATTTAAAATAGGTCCCTTAGCAACTCCCCTTCGTATTATCTATTTATCTATTTTTTTAGACGACCGAGCTTATCTAAAACTCAGGCACCCGATGATTTTCTATATCTCACATTACATTAGGCCCTTTAAAATCCGCTGTTGATGGATTATGATCATTGATCAACGTTCATTATTACGAAGATTCGTTATTTCGAAAATGGAATACGGTTCATTAGTGTACAAGCATCCTCTCTTTCATTTTCGGATTTACTGAACTTCTGAAACCTTCGGAACAACACCATATAATATGTTTTGATTATTTAATGAATCCAACCCTGTCATTTTCGATTATCAAACATCTATAGGTTTACGGATTTTTGTTTGTTTCCGAATAGCGAAACTCCGGAATAACGACCGTATTTCATTTTTGGATAACGAACATCACCAGTTGATGCAGCTTCTACAATACTAATCGTCTGAGCTTACTCGGTTCAAAAATGCCAACTTATTGTAGAGAATTGAAGTTTATCAATCTCCACTGCAATGTCCTTGTTTCAGATGCCATCATTATACTCAGTGAGTTTGCATGCATTTTCGTATATAATGTTATGATTTCAAAGTTTTACACAGTAACCGAATTTTAGATAGCAAACTTCAAATATAGCCAAACATCAGCTGCATAGGGATAGAATAATGTCAGTTGCAATATATAATTTTAATCATAAAAACCATTAATGATAATCTAAAACATATGCCTAATACAGTGACAATTTGTAATTATACGTATAACATGCAGACTGCAAAATGTACCTTTCCTCGGATACGGTATTCCCTCACCAGTTCCAATGAGACAAGTCTTAGTATAGTCATGGTGATTTGACAGATGAAATTGTTACAAATTGTTAAAGTGAAAAGAACGGCATACCTTAAAACCGAAGGGAAGAGAGCGTTGGTCGTCACTCAGAGACACTGTGTATGAAACAATCATGGTGGTGTTATATATACATTGTGTATGGAGTAGCATTACGGTGTGGCTATGATAGACGCTCTATGTTTTTCTATGAAAGTGGTTTCAAAAATTTGGCTCGCCTATAGTTCGACTCTTCCTGCCACGGAAGATGACGTAGTTCTACTTCTGAGTGTCAAATAAGGCTATCTAAGCTTTCATGACAGCTTCCATCCAACGGAATACAGAAGGAAATACACAACCAAAGCAACACATCAAGGTGCTGTACGCGCGGTTTCAATAATCGAGTCTTCCTGTGAATTGTATGTAAAATAATACCCCTAATAGCTGCAGATGGGCAATGGAATAGACAGATACTCTGCTGGTAACATTAAAGGTATTGTCTTTATCATTTGCAGATGAAACAAAAACCAGATTTAGTGCTTCAAAATGTTAATTGTTGAATGTATATGTACAGAATGTGAACAATAGTTGTAATAAAATGATTTTTTAGACCAAACCGTCTACATTTATATAATATTGACTGGCCTCGAGGGAGATACCAGAAGATATTGCCCAAGCAGAAAGAATATTGCCCGAGTCGAAGACGAGGGCAATATTCTTTTAGTGCGGGCAATATTTATCTGGTATCTCCCTCAAGGCCAGTCAATATCATAATTATTACCTATCCCCTAGGTAAATTAGGAAAATATGTGAATACGGCTATACATTAGGATATAAATCAAGCCACATTTGACAACCTGTAGATCATCACCAACATGTCGAATAATTGAAAATTGTTCATCAATGTATACCATTCAACTCCAAGTTCCAAGATATATGTAGTTGTAACAGGCGAACTTCAAACACCTGAACGTTTTTACACTTCATTTTTGCTTCTGTTTCAATTTGGAGAGTTATAATAACTGATTGTCACTGTGCAGTTATGGAGCACAAAATTAATGTAGTAGTCATTGTTTGACGTGAGTGCTGCTGGAAGTGGTCGACCTTGTATGAGTTGATTTAACGGCGTTTGTTGCGACACGGATTGTCGCTCCTACACGGATTGTCGCCTCCTGCTCGGGGCGACAATCCGTGACGGGCGCTGGCGGCACGGATTGTCGCCCCCTACACGGATTGTCGCCTGACGCTTGTGCAGTTCCCAGTTTTTGACCTCGAAGGCGACAATCCGTGTTGGCAAAAAAATTGTTGCGACACGGATTGTCGCCCCGTCACAGATTGTCGCCCCGGGCTCGGGGTGGTTCCTCCGGTGTTAAGCTTTGGTGGGATGGGTATGACTGGTAAGTTATGCGTATGTGTGTGTGCCTGTGTGTGTGTGTGTGTGTGTGTGTGTGTATTGTGAGCTGCATGATATGTGATGTGTATGATTTGTTGTGTGTGTGTGTGTGTGTGTGTAAATGTGTGTATGTGTGTGTGTTTGGAGTATAATAATACAATATGTAGAAACTGTACATGTGTGGTGGTCATAGTGGTAGTGGTTTGTTTGTCTGTGTGTAGGGTATTACGTGTGCCTGTATGCTTACGTGTGTATGTGGAATATAGCGGCGCTACTGTGGCAATACAAACGCCTTCAGAGTGTATGAGCACGTGTTTAAAAAATTAACACCAGCGTTGATCTAAAAATAGTATGGGTGTGTGAACCAATATCAGCGGTGAGGCAGGCTAGGCGAGAGAGAGACCGAGAGAAAATACATACGAGGGAGGTACCCTCCCCAAATGTTATTTGTCTTTGTTCATTTTTCACTGCAGTCATTTTCTTCCATGAGTGTTATAAACTAGAACGTCCATACCACTATTCTTTGTCCCAGAATAGGTTTGGCATGCTTTATGCATGAGCGAATAATTTCCACACGCCGTAAAAAATTTGTCAATCGTTAGTTGATTTTAGCACAAACGAACTGCCATTGCACATCGCTAATACATACGTAATACAAACAAACACCAACAAACACTCAAACAAATCCTCATAATGCAATTAAACCAACTCAACACTTTTTTCCTTGATATTCATTGATTTCAATCAAATCATTCATAAATCGACTCATTCTGGGTGTAACATGAAAAAAAAAAGAGAAGTTACAAATGGCAATTCGAAACAGAAACAAATCCATTTGTCAATTTATACCACAAATAATCTCACTTCAACATAGATAACTCGATTCAAGACCAACCCTACTAACAATTTCTTCACGAGAAAGTTTTGACATGTAGGGCCCTACCAGACCTATATTCCTTGAATACATTGGTTTGGATCATTAATTGTAACACCTTCTTACTTACAAGGGCATATACATAAAAAAAACCCCACAAATTTATACATTACACGAATCTAGAATGAAATCAGTCATAAAAAACCCGACCACCCCCTCCCCTCCCCATCCGAAACAAATCTAGGGCCTACATCTATCCTAAATATTAAATCCTACCAACATCTGTCGTACCATAATTTATAACTATCCTTCTTCAAATCCAATCCCCAACCCACCAACCCCTGATTAAACAAAACCTAAATCATCCCACACCCACATTCAACAACCCAAATACATACACACACACACACACACGAAGGTTCCGTTATTCCGAAGTTTCGTTTTTTTCCGAGGCTTCATTTTAATATCCGAAACACACAATTCCCTATACCTAGAGGTTCGTTGATCCAAAAATGAAATTCGGAATAACGAAACTTCGGAATAATGAGCCTTCGGACGAATGAGCCTTCAGAGTAACAAACTTTTGCAATAACGAAATGTAACCCCCTTCCCACATACCGACGCACACCCGAACTGATACCACATTCCTTCATGATGAAACGATTTCCCAATGTTGATAAATAAGACATAATGGACCGTATGCAGAAAAGCAGCATCTGCCCGCACGCAAGCTCCACTCCGAATTCATAATTATACAAATCTGCCAAACAAACTCATCAAATTCAAAGCTGCTGATAAAATCAGTATCACCGTTTATGCCAGCAACAGCTTAATAGGTATCCCTCCCCACGCGCAGCTAAAAAACACATACGCAAAAAACTGACATAATAAACACATTCTTCCATCACACACACACACACACACACACACACACGCACAAACGGACACTAAATTATCATGTGCACGCGCACATACTGCACACTTCCTTGAAACCTCACCATGACTTTTTACATGGCATGTTTGCATGGATGTAGCCATGTAAGTTATGTGTTTATATTTCAATGATTATGTCCAGAACGATATTACCCAGCAAAATGTGCTTCGAGGGCGGGCGACAATCCGTGCCGCCAGCCCCCTACACGGATTGTCGCCAGGCGACAATCCGTGTAGGGGGCGACAATCCATGCCGCCAACGCCCGTCACGGATTGTCGCCCCGAGCAGGAGGCGACAATCCGTGTAGGGGCGACAATCCGTGTCGCAACAGCGTTCTTCTGCGGTGCGTGTAACCGACACGCAGCGACGTCCTTGAATGTCTTCGCTTTGTGGTCGACCGGAATGTTTACATGTAAAGTGATTAGCGAGACCGGAATGTTTACAGTGCACTCCCGTTATAACGAACCCGTCGCGTCGGTTATAACGAAGTAAAAATTTGGGCTGCAATGTCATCCACTCTATGCATTTCTATTGTTTATTTGTTCGGTTATAACGAAATTCCGATATGACGAAAGAAAACTGCCGGTCCCGAGGACTTCGTTATAACAGGAGTCCACAGTAAATGTAAAACACCGGATGCTCGTGATATGCTCTAATGTCGCCTGCTGAACTCCCGACCCTGCAAAATACCAACTGCAATTGCGTCGCAAAACTACGTCGTATAGGTAATTCAATTCAATTCAATTCATTTTATTTTCATACTTCTCATTTGTGAACATTACAACAGAAACCAGACAAGTTCTTTTACCTTGTGAACAATGTGCAGAAAACAAACAATATACATGGTGATAACACAGTAATTACATGTAATGATAACTGGTCAAAATCGAAATCGAAATGGGGTTGATCAAAGAGAAGTATGACGGGACCTACATGAAAGCTAGCTTGTTTGGCTGTAAGCCCCGAGTAATCAGTGTTAGTGAAAAAGAAACGGAGAACGGATAGAAGATAAGACCAGAATGATGATGTAAGGTTGCCAAATTTTATGTAATAAAAGAAGAAGAAAAAGAAGAAGAAAAACAAACTATACATTAATATGAACTTACTGTGACCGAGCCATCATTATTATACAGCCTACTTTGGTATAAACTATTGTTGCATTAAAACTTTCACCAGGATATGATCAGTAAGACACAAAAAGTAACATATACAACTATTAAGCCATTTGGTGCCTGCCGTCAAGCTCTGCATAGAAGGTTAGAGAGGAGGTTAGAGAGGAGTAGAGAGGAGTAGAGGTAATAATCATGGTTTAGTGAGAAAAATAGTGATATCTCCTTATATCTTTTATAGATTCTTACGTGGTAGGATGTTTTATAATACAACTGACTTACACAAAATGCATCATTAGTGTAATATCTTAAACATTTTTAAAATCACTGCTCCCATGGGTAAACAGTACCTTTAACGAGATTGTAAGAAAAAGAAAGCGCGTGCGTTTGTATGATCCTGCCAGCCTGTCTGTATGTCTGTAGACCTGTGACAGCGTGACCAGCGGAAAAACATGGGATTGTGCTTGGAGCGGCCTAAAATAATGCTACATTGCCATGGAATTATGTCACATTATGTCAACCAATTCGATTGTGGTGCCCAATCTGCTGACAGGCAGAGAAAAAACAAATAAAAATAAAATCTAATTGTGGTGCCTATTCGCATTGTTGTGTCTAATCGTCCAGGCATTTTTTTTTTTTTTTTTTTGCGGTAGTTATGGTGCCCATTCAGCTGACAAGCAAAAAAAAAAAAAAAAAAAAAAAAAAGGGGGGGGGGGCCCTCAAATTCTATGATCCCAATTGAGAGGTGGCGCTCAATCGCAAAACGAAACACAAAACACAAAAATAGGTCTCCACAACTTTTTATTTTCAATTTCGTCGACAAATTTAGCTCACAAACTAACAAACCAATCAAAAAGAGGTACCACAGTACACAAAACACCTGGAGCTGGAGATTTCCTTTCTGTAGAAATCATGCTAGAATTATGCCAAAACGGCCAAATTATGCGTATAGCACAATGCTAGATGCTATAGGGTCTAAAATTATGCCAGAAAGCATGCCAACTCTGGCAACCATAGCCTTTGAGTGCGTGTCTGATAAAACTGCCTGTGGTTAGAACGACTATACGTATACATGAAAATGTACGGAAGATACCTCCATTATAACACATGACGTCAAATAGAACTTGGTCAGGCTTGATTACACCCCAATTACTAAGTCACGTGAATATTATGGAGTGGCCAACTTACCTCAGAAGAAGAACTTTGTTTATAAAGGATAAATTAATTTCAACATGACTGTATTACAGTCTGCCTGGGCGGTTTATAGTATACACACCAATATTCTGAATATTTCATTATTTTCATTGGTCAGTCTTTTTCTTCTCCATGTTCTTGCTTAAAGGGGATGGCTAGTAACCGATCAGTGGGAATGCTGAGGGATGATTGTTCCAATTCTTGTTGGATTCATTTAAGAGTACATTTTATCTACTGTTGTGTGGAAATTATTTGCTTCAGAACGGTCTCATATTCAAGTAATGTGGAGATTAATGCCCTGTCACTGACCAGGCACGCTAACCTGGAAACATTAAACTGCACATTACTTGAATATGAGACCATTCTGAAGCAAATGATTTGCTTCAGAACGGTCTCATATTCAAGTAATTTGGAGATTAATGCACTGTCACTGACCAGGCACGCTAACCTGGAAACATTAAACTGCACATTACTTGAATATGAGACCATTCTGAAGCAAATGATTTTCACACAACAAAAGATGTATAATGTACTCTTAAAATGAATCCCACAAGGATTGGAACAATCATCCTCCAGCATTCCCACTGATTCCCACTGATCCGTTACTAGACAGCCCTTTAAGTATGTTTATAATGATGAGAGACTATATGATGATGATGATGATGGTGGTGGTGGTGGTGGTGGTGGTGATGATGATGATGATGATGATGATGATGGTGATGATGGTGATGATGATGATGATGATGGTGATGATGATGATAATGTTGACAAATTAGGTAGGTATATTAAAACACGCAACACATACACACATACACTAAATATTACGCACTCATATGTCAATGTGTTTTATGTACATGATTGTGTGCCATTGCTTCGATTTTTGGAAATTGATAAAAACTTCTACCATTTCGTTGGAGATCAACATTAATATCAATGGAATACAATTCGTTTATTCTTTCACCGTTCCCATTATAAAGTGATATGGAACATGCCTTGATTATTATTGCTCTCATCCATTCACCACTGTGCAGTCCCCAGATTGTGAGGGAATTAAAGAAGGAAATGAAAAGAGCAGATTGTGTGTCTGTATTAGGTGGGCGTTGAGACTATTGTATACAATCAGACAATAGACTGCTGTCTGAAAAGGACTGTAAACGTGTGCAAATATTAAAGGAACTATATGCAATGCGTGAATGTATGTTGACTTGCGTTGATGAATGATAATTACCTTGAATATAATTTAACGCGTATACCAACGGCGTAAATCCGTACTGAGGAGTGGGGGGATGATTGGCGATAGTCACCATCACCACGATTACAAGCCCATAACCGGACCGGCGCAGCCCTGGGGGGGGGGGGGGGGGGGGGGGGGAAGAGAGCTTGCCCCCCCCCCCCCCACACACACACACTTTACAGGGATCAAATGTCCCACTCTTTTCCATGCAAAGTGGGAGGGAAGTGGCAGCAAAAATATGACGACTTTCTGTTCTTGCTTTTGTTTGTTTGTTTTTCCTTGTCAGCCGACTTTCAAAAACGTAGCGCAGCCCTGAATAATACCCAAATAAATTCAATAAAATGCTAATAAGGATATCCATTTCTTGAATTTCATTTTTATTTTTATTTGTATTTGTATTTGTATTTTTATTTTTATTTTTATGCTGACGACAATGATGATTATGTCCTAAGAGGTTAGAGGTTTAGGGTTGGGGGTCGGGTGGAAGTCCAGGAATCTTCTATATTTATGTTGACGTATTTTTTTCAGTTTTTGAAATTAATGTATGAACACATTTATAAATGAAGTCATGGGTTGGATGATTATATTGGAATTGTATAGTGTTTTTTATGTTTTGAAGTTTGATAAGGATTATGGAGTTAAGGGATGGGGATCAGGGGTTGAGTGATACTTTTTTAATGATTGTTAAATGTTTTTTAGGGGCAACATGTGTGGGTACACATGCCTACGGGCAATAGTAAATGTATTTACTTTTGTGTGCCCTGACCCTCATGTAGTCTCCATTCATTTCTTTTTCACATTGTGTAACGTGTACAGTACAGTGTATCCTTTGTAATGTTCATTCTGGTTTTTGTTTCATGTTTGTGATGTTAATGATATGTATCCTATAGTCTTGTCCTTGTCGAATAAATAATAATAATAATAATAATAATAATAATAATAATAATAATAATAATAATAATAATAATAATAATAATAATAATAATAACGTAGTAGATATTTTCCTGTAGCTATTAATAAATTGTATTCTTCAATTTTCTTGATTTAAGTCAGTAAAGCAATCATCACAGGGGCATCGTTCCGTTTTAATGATGGGGGGTAGGGGAGGGACATTGAGTTTGAATATCTGTGCGAGGGAGCGGAGCGGCCTAGCGGGGAGAGGGTGCCACACGAGGAAAATTTGGCATTTTCAGACCTCAAATTCAGCGATCCGGTGCACACTTTTGGTGAAATTTGGGATTTTTTCCTATAAAAAACAAGTAAGAAAAAGAAATATTCATAGATAATTGAATGACTACATCGTGGTATTTCAGCTCTTGCTCCGCCTGTGTGACATCACTGTGAAGGCCTAAATAGTGGGGCCTATCACCGGCGTAGCCAGGATTTGATCTTAGGGGGAGCGAAATAGATGCGAAGGCGACATCACTGTGAAGGCCTAAATAGTGGGGCCTATCACCGGCGTAGCCAGGATTTGATCTTAGGGGGAGCGATTAGATGCGAAGGAGCGATGCGAGAGAGAGGGGGGAGGGGGGTTTCCCCCTCCCACAGTGAGAACTTTTTGCATATTGATGTTGTAAATGGTGCAATTTGATTCATTTTTTTTTTCAGCGATCTGGTGCACACTTTTGGTGAAATTTGGGATTTTTTCCTATAAAAAACAAGTAAGAAAAAGAAAGATTCATAGATAATTGAATGACTTCATCGTGGTATTTCAGCTCTTGCTCCGCCTGTGCGACATCACTGTGAAGGCCTAAATAGTGGGGCCTAACACCGGCGTAGCCAGGATTTGATCTTAGGGGGAGCGATTAGATGCGAAGGAGCGATTCGAGCGAGGGGGGAGGGTGTGGGAGGGGGGTTTCCCCACATTGAGAACTTTTTGCATATTGATGTTGTAAATGGTGCAATTTGATTCTTTTTTTTTTTGCGTGTTCTATCGACTTGAAACAGTCCAACATGTTTAAGGTAGCAGTACATTTTATGTAGATTATTATTGAACAATTTTGCCTATAAAATGGGAGAGAAACTTCTTGTCTTAATTCTTACACTGAAGATCATGAACGCGATCATGAATTTTGACATTGTACAGTCCAAAAGCGGCCGTTTGTAGCTATTTTTTTTTTTCGCTTTGGAAATTAAGGGGGGCGCACCGGGCGCATTTGCTGGCAATTTGATACTGGCAGCAACATCAGGAGAATGACATAACGATTAAATGCGAGCGAGCGAAGCGAGCGAGCTTGAAAATTTTGACATTTTACAGTCCCAAAACTGCCGTTTGTAGCTACATGTTTTCGCTTTGAAAATTAAGGGGGGGGGGGGGGGGGACACCGGGCGCAACTGCTGGCAATTACCCGGCAGCAACATCAGGAGAATAGCATAGCGATTAATATAATGCGAGCGAGCGAAGCAAGCGAGCTTGAAAATTTTGACATTGTACAGTCCCAAAACGGCAGTTTGTAGCTATATTTTTTCGCTTAGGAAATTAAGGGGGGTGGGGGCGCACCGGGCGCAACTGCTGACAATTACTGGCAGCAACATCAGGAGAATGACCTAACGATTAAATGCGAGCGAGCTTGAAAATTTTGACATTTCACAGTCCAAAAACTGCCATTTGTAGCTATATCTTTTTCGCTTTGAAAAATAAGGGGGGGGGGCGCACCGAGCGCAACTGCTGGTAATTACCCGGCAGCAACATCAGGAGAATGGCATGACGATTAAATGCGAGCGAGCGAAGCGAGCGAACTTGAAAATTTTGACATTTTACAATCCAAAAACTGCCGTTTGTAGCTGTACTTTTTTTCGCTTAGGAAATTAAGGGGGTGGGACGCACCGGGCTCAACTGCTGGCAATTACTGGCAGCAACATCAGGAGAATGACATAACGATTAAATGCGAGCAGGGAGGTGTTTCTCTTCCCACCTCCCTGATGCGAGCGAGCTTGACATCTTACAGTCCCCAAACTGCCGTTTGTAGCTATATTTTTTTCGCTTTGAAAAAATAAGGGGGGCGCGCACCGGGCGCAACTGCTGGCAATTACCCGGCAGCAACATCAGGAGAATGGCATGACGATTCAATGCGAGCGAGCTTGAAAATTTTGACATTTTACAGTCCAAAAACTGCCGTTTGGTTAATAGGTCTGAACCATTAATCTAAAGCAATGTTCATTAGATTAAAGGCGGTACTTGCATAAATTATGGCAAAATATGGGAATCGACACCCGTTCCTTTTTTCTTTTTTTTTCTGGAGGCAAACGAATTATACTAACTGAGCAAATATGAGCCAATATGGAGAGGGTAAATGCGTTGCAATTCCTACGACTGAAACTCGTACAAGGCTGTTAACGAACTCGTTTGTTATCTAGATCTTTGGGTAACTCATGCGGAGCTCGACGTGAGTCGTATATCGCGCTCGGCATGGTGCACTCGTTCACGCCTACGTCCATGGCCCTACAGACTGTGTTGCATCAAGGAGGTGGGAAGAGCACCTCCCTGGTTGAATGCAGCTGGTTGCCATCTGGTAGTGTGGCTACGATAGTAGTTCAACATCCGAAGCATGCATTACGGTCGATATTGCTTTACATGCATTCAGTGGCGTATCTAGGGAAAACGGCGCCCGGGGCAAGCGAGAAAATTGCGCCCTTAATTTCTGAAAAAGTGTTCAACCCCAACCCAATCCCGGTAGGGACTTTAAACAAAGTCCACATGATATGCTTTTTCAAGCACTGAAAAGGGGTCATTTTGAGGGTGATTTAAATGTAATGAATTTTGATAAATTTTGGCGAGCGAGCGCAGCGAGCGAGCCGAAAATTTTTGTATTTCAGCTTACAAAAATGGAATTCTTGTCATTTTTTTGCTTATTAAATCTTACAATTCTAATCAAGATATAGTGACGGCCTTATATAGATAACGATTTATACCAACAAATCTTATGTTCTTATCTTCTTCTTCCTTTTTTTTTTGATAAATTTTGGCGAGTGAGCGCAACTTGCGAGCCGAAAATTTTTGTATTTCAGCTTACAAAACATGGAACTCTTGTCATTTTTTGCTTATTAAATCTTACAATTCTAATCAAGATATAGTGACGGCCTTATAGATAACGATTTATACCACCAAACTGAGGACTTGAAAAAATACTCTAAATTAGTACCAGCGAGTGTGCCGAAATCTGTATATTTCCGCGTCATCATTGCGTTTTGTTCTTATCTTGTTTGATTTGGGGTTTTTTTGCGCCCCCCCCCCCCCCTATGTTCGAAACCGTTGGCACCTTTTGATCCAATTGGCGATCGCTTCAGAACGAAAGAAATTGCAGCCGCTGCTCAGTGAAACATTTTGCCTACTAAATATTAAATGACATGTGTGAACACAATAGACATTGTCATTTTGTCCGCGTCATCATCAAGTTTTGTTCTTACCTCCTTTTTTATATATTTGGCGTGCGAGCGCAGCGAGCGCGCCGAAAATTTTTGTGTTTCAGCTTACGGAACATGGAATTCTTGTGTGAACACAACAAACATTGTCATTTTGTCCGCGTCATCATCATGTTTTGTTTTTATCTTGTTTGATTTGGTTTTCTGCCCCCCCCCCACCATTCTCCCTTCCCCCCCCCCCCCCCCCCCTTCCGGGCGGGTTTTCTTCTTCTTCTTCTTCTTCTTCTTCTTCTTCTTTTTTCTTTTCTTCTTCTTCTTCTTCGCTTTTTTTCTTCTTTTCTTCGCTTTTTTTTTTCGTTTTTTGCGCCCCCAAGGAGTGGCGCCCGGGGCACGTGCCCCCCTTGCCCCCCCCCCCCTAGATACGCCACTGCACGGTGTCACCATAAACTTCACGACACTGATCACTAGACCTATACGAATTTAAACCAATTAATGCTGCGTACTTGCGTGTCATCATGACCCTTACAATCCTTGTCCTTAAAATGCTGCATTATGGTGTCAGACACGCTGTTCATAATTTGTTCACTATTTCTTGTTGAGAATAATTATGTGACGCCAATTATTACCGTTATGACTTCCGTTCCTCTATATTCTCTCGTGGCAAGAAATTCCTTTTTTAACCCAAATTATATAATATAACAACATTTGTGATGATGTACATGATTACTTGAACAGCAAAAAGGAAAAGTTCCTAAAAACGTTTCATTAAATCAGATGCTTGACTTGGTCTCAAAGTAATTGCTTCCGGGCAGCAAGTTTCATTTGCTTGTGCTTATCTTGCTATCAAAAGCTTTTGCTTGCAAGCAATATTGCTTGTTTTTATTCATACGGATTCAAGCAAAAGGCCTCTGTACTGCATCCGCCCATTGGGAGAAACACAGGGGCGTGGCTTATACATTTACGTCACAATAGCAACTGTTTCGAAGTACGCTGCCACCACAAAATGGCGGAATGTTTCAAATGAACGTACTGTACGGCGGCCGTGACTAGCACGCAATGAGGAAAACAAAAACCATGGATTCAACCGAGATACATCATTAAGTTTCTAAAGTTAATACGTCCATCCACCCGTATTTGCCATGGATCTCGGGGAAGTTGATTTCCTTCGAGATCAAGGTAAGTTTGAATTGCACTGAGCTCTGAGATAGCATGACTAGAAAACTGCATGGCTTAGGCCTACTCCGCGGTCCCTATTTACTCGTCGCGTCGCGTACGGTACTAAACTACTCTGCAGAAGCTAGCGGATTCAAGCAAGAGGGATCTAGGACCGGGGCGGGGGCCCGGGGGTCTTCGAACAACTTCTGCACTATGGCTGCTTCGACCGCTGCGCTGTCGAGACCGAACGATCATTAGTCTGTTACTTAGCTTAGTAAATCGTTGGGAATATGTCCCGCGAAGACTAACGTTATGATAGTAATCTTCCTCTCTGCTTCTCGGAGGAGAACCGTGAAAGTAAAAATTCAAATAGTGGCATGAAATTAGCTAACCGCAGCAGCTACCCCATACGGACAAATACGTATGGTTGAGGGGTCTAGATATCGCGCACGAAAATTTGAAATGCTCTTATAATAGAAGTTATGCCATAATCGTACCTGAATTTCTCAATGAATATCACGAAAATGCAGAAAAATCACCTCCCAGAATCTCCTGATAATACGATCACGGAGTAGTGCGCTGTCGCCGTTTGCATGTCGGACTTTTTTTTATGCGTTCAATTTCTCGGGGTATGTAAAGATCGCGCAGCTGCCCTCTGTAGTTTCATGCGTGAAAGTGTCTGCCCCTCTGCGGCTGTAACGTGCTCCGGCTTTCGTAGAATATTTTTTCACTTGATATTAAATTTGTCCCTGTTAAGCAACAGGAGTTTTACCTAACTTGTGTATATTGTTGTTATTATTATTATACAAATGTAGGCCTATGTGTTATTATTATTATTATTATTATCATTATTATTATTATATGTCTTATTATTATTATCATTGTTATATGTGTTATTATTATTATTATTATTATTATTATTATTATTATTATTATCATTATTACTATTATCACCACCACCATCATCGATCATCATAATCATCATCATCATCATCATTAAAATTTTTATTATTATTATTATCACTTCCACCACCATCATCTCATTTTATCATTCTTATTATCATTATTTTTGTCATTGATATTTTCATAAATCGTTAATGATTTTCATTTATAAAGTTTTCTTACAATATTTCTAATCACTTTAAGCAATAATATACATGTAATATAAAATGGAAAAAAGTAGAATATGAACATATATTTTGTGTTTGTGTGTGTGTGTGTGTGTTTGTGTGTGTGCTTACCCATTCGTCACCCTCTCATTTTCGTCACCCATTTGTCACACTCTCATCTAAGTTGTTTTCTTCAGTATCATTATGGCCCTCCCCTGTCACAAATATATCACAAGTTAGCGCAAGAAATCACAAGCAAATTCAAATTGAAATCACACTTCAACTTCGATAGACTGAAATATTTATTCCTTTGTAACATTATAATCGTTGTGTTAAAATTTGACTTAAAACAACATTTATTTAATAGTATTTCAGCGTAGCTGGCAGCATACATTGTTCTTGTGTATGATGACGTCACGTGGTAAACGATCGATCGAACAAATTACGAATTCTATCGACTACGAACGAGACAAGCGAGACGACACGTCTAGGCTACAACATCCTTAGAACAGATTTTAAGGGAAGGTAGGTTTGTACAAGGTAAAAAGTTGGAAATTTAGTGGAAAATTTGTTGGAAATCAAAATTTCTTAGCTGCTTCCTTCTCATGTTGAGCGGTAGGTCAGGTATGCATGTTTATTCCATGGGCGTATCGGCAAATTTTGCGCTTACAACTACGCGTAATATCGCTTGCTATACGCAGTTGCACTATGCGCGATCATTACGTCCCTGCGCGAGACCTAGTACCCTTACTATACCGTAAAGCCCGCGACGGGGTTAGATATAGCCAACAATACTACAATGAGTACAATAGAATAGCCAGACCGCAGCGCGCAGGAGGGGACATTGACCGGACAAGTAGCTAGTAGGCCTAGTCATATGTCTAATTCCGCAAAAAACTTCTCATTTATAATAATGACATTAAACTGACCCAGCAAATGTCATTATTATAAATGAGAAGTTTTTCGCGGAATTAGACATAGGCCTACTTGTCCGGTCAAGAGGGGACGAGGCCATGTACAAATTGTAACAATCGTGAATTGAACAGTATGCACAAAAATCAAAATGGGTGACAACACGGCAGACGTAACGAGTGGACTGCAGCCATTTTGGAACTGCTCCTACTACAGACAGTAGTACGAGAAAGGCATCACCGTCCACACAATTGAAAAATACCTTAAACAACCCTTAAACGATGGCTAACTTTGGTTCTATATTGTTCAGACAGTATGCTGTATCATAGTGTACGTGTTATGGTAGGTAAGCCACATCTCGCCACCATGCCCCATATCACCATAGCGCATATAAATTTGCTGCTTGTGCGCAAAGCAAGACAAAAGTGCGAGGTAAGATAGGAGCAATATGCAGAGAACATGCATTGGTTTGATTGCTGTTAAGAAACAAGGTGGAAACAGGCATCAAATTCTTCAAATTTGTGGTTTCCATGGAGTTTTCAATTTTTCAGTGGCCACTATAGACAGGTGGCCGCTAAGGCAGATTTGACTGTAGATGTAGATATTGACACTTTCCAACAGCCAAAAGGCAAATTTATCGGTCTTGGTACTGTATAAATGGAAAGATCAGTCCATCTTTTTGATAATCATAGGGGATCCCGTATGTTCTGCAGAGACTATGTGTGGCTTCACAGAATCCCTCTCCAACAATACAAAGTCAAAAAATATTGTAAAACTCCTCTGAACACATCTATATTTCTGTCAAACCAGGCTTGGTAATGAATTTGTTTATCTGGTAAGGCTGGTAAATCAGGCCAGATGATGTTACAGACAGTGAAACCAGTACCTTGTATGTAGAGCTGGACTTCACTTGCTTGCCCCTTAATAATAGTTTTCTATATTAATGTCATTCAACTTCATATGTACCTATCACAAGCACAGCACTCATGATGTGTTATTGTACTTGTAACAATCTGAAGCATTGAAGCAAGCAAAGAATACCAAACTGCGAGGAGAAAAACCTATTGAAAAAAAAAAAAAAATCAAAATTTGCAACCATGTACGTCAGAGGGATTCCTCGGTCTCCATTTTCCCTGCCTGCAAGCAGTGTTGAGAAGGCCGTCCATTTTATAAACCATTGTCAAACAGGTGTAATGCAAAAGAAATGAGGCAAGACTTCCTTAGGCACTATTAAAGTGGACCACACTTCGTGTCCATGTACAGGGCTCAACATTTTGTAGTGGTGGGCAAGGGCCACCAAAAATTGATGTTGGACCACCAGATTCCGTTAAAAAAAAAGTTCATCTTTGGGTGGCCTGAATGGGCAACTAGGATTCAAAATCAATTGCTGTTTTTCCCTTTATCATAGGCCATTGCATTCTTTTCAGACCATCACAATTTAATATTTAACATTGGTGGCCCATTTAAGCCACAAGGGAAAAAAGTTTATGTTGAGCCCTGATGTATAATAATTCTGTGTAACCAAATTCACCAAAATCACAGGAAATACTTATCAATAGCAAAATAAATTTAAAATTACTTGTGTAAATTTGAACCAAATCAGTTATAGGGAAGCATCGATATTGGCGACATCAACGTCATTGCTCAAAACAACTCACTCTGTGCGAGTGATTGCAGTGTACAACATGAAAGTCGACATCTCCTGTTTGAAAACTTGCCAATAACCAAATTGGTTCAAATTTATGTGAGCTATTGGAAATAAGCTAGTATCATTTAGTATTTTCTGTGATTTTGGTGCAGTTTGGTTTTGTATAATTCAAGATATTTAAAAGGATACGAAACTAGGGCATACAGTACATTAGTGTCACTTCCTTATAATGGATTATGTCACCGCCACCCACCCCCCCCCCGAACCCCACCACTTGGGAGCCTGCATCTGTGTGCAAGCAAGGAGGTTAGTGCAAGCTGACCAGGGTAGAGTAGTGTAGAGTAGTACCTGTCAAAATTAGACTCGAGAGAACAGTCTGTCTGAGAAGTGTGTACATTAACTTTAGGTGCATGTGAGTTTCTGCCAAAAGGCTACTTTGTTATAAAGATTACTAGAAGTCTGTAATTGCATGATAGTTGGTGTCAACAAAGCTCACATTCTCTTTGGTGGGACATGGTTCACGAAACATATTTGATACTTTGTGTATAATTCTGTATTGTCTTCTGATTCGTTACTTTCAGTTCATCGCCTCAGTGCTGTTGTCCAGCGCTATCAAGAAAAGTATGGCCCCATGGAAGAGAGCGAGAGGGTAGGTCTTGAAACTGAAGAAATATACACATGTGTAGCAGCAGTTGTCTTAGAAATCACAAGCAGCAAATCAGTGAAAATGGATACCTGTAAATGAATTGATCAAAGAATAAGGAAGTTACGACTATTTGTCACCCAGCAGAACACAATAGGCTCTGAAATGAAAAAAAGGAAGAAATAATCTGTCAAAAGCTGTAAGAGTTTGTTAGTGACTGTAACATCTTTACCGTAGAGCTTCTTTATTTTGCTTGTACACAAAATGACAAGAAATGTACGATATATTGTTGAGATATTGAAGAAACTGCTTGCCTTAGTTTTGCAGTTTAAAAATCAAGCCAGATCTCAGTCAACATTTTTATTTTTTTTTTTTTTGTTGTTGAGAAAGTGAATTATGGAAAGAAAATATGTTAAAGTGCTAGTGACTCCTTTCACTGTCACACAACCAAAGCAACTATTTTCACCCATGATATCACATTTATTAAAAATGATTGCACTGTGAGTAGTCTTCATGTTTATTGTATTCACCTAAATTGATTTGTTTTCACCAAGCTACTGACTTTCATCCAATTTGTAAACCCTCCTTTATTAAAGGAGTGTTACTTTTCTGAATATTTGAATATTGCAACAAGTGCGTGGCAAATTACAGTCTCTTCAAATCCCAAAATTACTGTCTGGCATGATTTTAATATTATCTTTTGCTTCCCGTGTGTGGCAATTTTTTTGACTTTACAGTTTGTAGATTACATTGTACATTGCAATACAGGCTATGAGAATCTGTGAGTTAAGAGATAATGTCATTTGTCACAGCTGCCTATTGTACAGGCAGAGGCAATATACTGTTAAAGTCACAATTTGAAAACGTAAAGTCACTCCTAGCTAGGCAAATTATGTTATGATATGGGTTATACCATGCTGAAAGAGAGTAGTGGTCATGACTTGAACACTGTCGTTAACCCATGAGTAACTGAATCGCCTGAAACCGCTTGTCTTATTACTTCCTTACAATGCCCCAAAACACCTGTCTGTTTTTTAGAAATAGTTTTTTATGCTTCACTTTTTTTACCCCATATAGAATATATAATTATGTAATTTGAAAGCTTTCAAAGGTCAACAAAAGTGTGTCAGAATTATTTCTGTGACACACCATTCTCTTGGTACAGTCTTGATAGGCTTTCAAATAAACATAACTTATAATAGACAAAAATAAACATGCAGTGAGCTATTTTGCATTATTTGTAAAGTTGTCAAAATTAGAGCAATATTGCTGTATCTTCCAGGGAGCCATAGGCCATTATGTACAGAATCTTAAGTTGCTAAAGGGTTTAAAGAAAGGGGGGAAATGCTCTGTGCAAGGGGAAATTGTTTTTTTTTTTTTTAAATACAATTGATAACAAGCTCATACTTAATGTTCTTCTTGTCCCAGGAGAGCTTGTATCACCCTGGAGACACTGCTGCACCATGGCTAACAAATCAAACGTGAGTATTCAAATGTGAACTGGAAGAGATTGTAGACTATTGGCACATGGCCTACATGAACTTGGGATTGGTCGTGAATGGTGTAACCTTACTGACCTTTGTGACAGATTTGCTGGACATGCTTTTGAAATTGCTCTTTGTTCTGAAGCTTAGAAAGTCTCCGTAAGCTGTTAAGTGGGTGTGGATCATATAATCCTGTTTTTCACCTGAAGACAGTTTTGTCTATAAAAATCATGACCAAGTTTTGTGGAAATATCCATTAAATGCCTGTGAAATAGCTTGGCATGTTGTGCTTGATACATGTGCAAGTTGAAGAAGCTTCTGTATGCCTTTCTTTCATGGTTAAAGACATCTACATATATTTGAATTTCATGAGGACTGGATACTTCTGTCAGATTGGCAAAATGACAGAAATTGAAGGTAAATCTGCCGGATGTGCTTCCCTAGACCATACATGTAGGTAATTAAACTGCTCTCTAACAGACCTTAATCTGTTGGTGAACGAGAGAGGTAATGATGTACTTGATTTATTTTACCCTCAGGATACTGAGTCCGCTCATCACTGAATATGACCGACAGATTGGTGAGATGCAGCAGCAGATACAGGTCTATAAGGTGAGAGTGCAAGTTGTTGTGGTGTGGGGGGAAATCCCAACTTGGTAATTTGTGTCTGTCCACCACAGTATTAAAAAGAGTGTTTATAAACCTTTTGTCTGCTTTCCTGGAGTAACTGAAATTCACTATTAATGTGCAGTTGTTTGTTAGTAGAAAGTGAAACCCAAATTTATATGTAGATTGGAATGAGTGAATGCAGCAATATTACTAGAACACAAGTTTGAGGAAAAGTCTAAAAGTCTAGAGTTTTGAAAATTTCAGTGCCAGCATTGCCAGATGAAAAGACTAAGGGATTTTGTGACATCTTCTATCGACAGTGATGTACAGAAAATACAAACAGAATTCAAAGAGTATTAATTTTCCTAGCGCAATGAAAAAGTGCTTGACTTACCTCTTTCAGAAAACAATGGGATTCATGCAACCCTTATTATATGTCACTATCAATAGGAGAGAATGCATTCTTTTCACAGAAAATGAAATAAAAATGTCAGGTAAGAATGATAAGGGCTTTAAGTTGCAAATAAAGCAATGGTGTTCAAGGCGACTTGACGCCCTTATCATTCTCACCTAACCTTTTGTGGAATTCTGGTATCGTCTTCATATTGTCCAAGTGTGACATCAGAATCTGTTGTAGTCTTTTCATCCAGCAATGATGGCACTGACACTTTAGAAATTCATAAATTTTGAATAGACTGTCAGATTTTCCTCAAACTACACTGTTGTGTTCTCCTGATATTGCTGCATTTGCTCAATCCACATACCTTTGCGTTCTTTCCCCTTTTGAAATATGGGAGCAAGTGAGAGACATATTATCTTATTGCTCGCTAGGCTTATTGCTCTGTGCTTGTCTTTTGATTATTTCCAATTGTTGTTTTTTTTTTTCTGTTATCATGACTGATAGAAAAAGCTAGGGGCATCTCTTAATTCTTGAACTTGATACATGTATGACCATGCAAATCAAAGATGAGCTTGAAAATCATGTCAGAGGTCGTTTGAAGGTCATATGACTATGCGAAAGCGAATGAAAGTAACTTTTTCACTATTAAGTCTTTTGCTTTGATACTGAAACTGTTAGTGTGACTTTGTGTCATGATTATGCTGCCACATACAGGCTGAACTTCACGATCTGCGGGGAAAAGTTGACCGACTTGTCCTGGAAAATGACAGGTATGTTCAGTGACCACTGTAAAATGAGGAATGTTCGTGTGCATTTTAAATTCGCGAATTTTGCGAGAGTCAAGATTCGCAAAATTAAGATGCATGCAAAAGTTCTTGTTACACTATATGCATTGAATGTTAGAGGCAACTCGCGGTAATTTCATGCTGCGATAAAGGCAGTTGGCTCCAATTCGTGAAAAATCCATGCCGCAAAAATATTGTGTTTTACAGTATACAACCCAAACTCAGTTTGCGGAGCTGTGTTGGGGGTCCTCCACTCCTGCCCTGTTAAAGTGTTTTTGTTTTTGTTTTTTTCAGTAATTTTTCAGTGTAATAGAATCATCCTGGTGACATACCTCCCCACATCCCAAATACCAACAGCTCATGGTGCTAGAGAGCTGATCACTATTTGTTGTAGGGATTAGTCGTATTAGATATTAAAGGACAAGTTCACCTTCATTAACATAAGGATTGAAAGAATGTAGCAATATTAGTAGAACACATCATTGAAAGTTTGAGGAAAATCGGACAATCCGTTCAAAAGTTATGAATTTTTGAAGTTTTTTTGCAGTCACCGCTGGAGACTACTGCAGTGCATGATGTCACATGCGTACAACAATGTAGGGAAAATATAAAGAGAATTTCACAAAATTTCATCTTTTGAAAAAAGTACACATTCCGTTGACTTGTTACTGACATATGTTATGGGTAATATTATTCCCATGGCCTTTAGAAAGAGGCAAGTCAAGTGTTCTTTTATTATGCGAAAAAAGTGAAAATATGTTGAATTTTCTTTATATTTTCTTTATACTGTTGTACTCATATGACATCACGAGCCTTAGTAGTCTCCTCATCCAGCGGTTCCAACACAAAAATTGTAAAAATTCATAACTTTTGCATGGATTATCCAATTTTCCTCAAACTTTCACTGATGTGTTCTACTAATATTGCTGCATTCTCTCAATCCTTATGTTTATGAAGGTGAACTTGTCCTTTAATATTTGCATGTGACTTTGAGTGCCCATTTCATGAGGACATCAGTTCATTCCTGTGGGACTTCAGGGGTAACTGGCTCGGATGATAGAGCATTTGATGCATGTGTGTGCTTTTGTTTACTTGTCCAAAGCTAACTGTTTGTGTGAGAAAAAGCATAGTTATTGTGAACACATTTATTTTACCACCATCAATCAACCTCCTCATATGGAAAAATCCAATACTTCATCTATACCATAGCCATACATAGCTGCTGGTCAAAAAGAAAAAATATATATATAAATGAATAAATTAAGTTATAAAACTCAAACTTAGTCCCTCATAGGTGTGTCACACTCCTAAGGGTGGGATTTCACGGAGCACGCGAACGATTTGCGAATGACGCGAATGGCAAAATCCAGCATTCGCATTTTAGTCTGCAAAAGATCGCCAAACAAACGTGAGGGTTCGGAAGCGTCGTCAATTGTTCGCGAATGTCGTTTTTACTTCGGCTAGAATTTCAAAAAAGTTTGAAATTTTTTGCGAACCTTTTCCGCACACTTAGTCGCGATTTGCTCGTGAATTGTTCTCGAAAGTGTCTTTAAAGCCTCGTCATATGCGCAAGACCTTCGCAAGACACGCGCGATGTTCGCAAAATGTTCGTGAAACCCCAAACAGTCTCCGAAACTTTGGAGAATGTCTCGCGTAAGTTACGCGAAATCTGCGAAGTTTTTCCGATCATTTTACGACGTAATCGCAAACTGTTCGCGTACCTATTGAGATATTCTCGCGAACGTTTAGCGCACGTTTGGGGGATGTATGACCTATACGTTTTCTACAAATAAAAATCGTAACATACATCTAAACATCAAACAATTATTAACAACTATAGTAACAAAAGAAATTAAAGACTAGCAAAGAGAAATAAATGTTTGATATACAAAAAAAAAATCGCAGAATACACTTAAAATTAATCTGAAATATGTAAAATGTCATTTGAACTATAGAGATTATGTGTTGGAGGAACTGCGAAAAAAGATCAAATGCTTTACTATATAGCGGAGATATATGTCCTAGGGAAAAAATGTAGGCAAGCACACGATAGAGAAATGAGAGAAAAAGAAAGGAGAAATAGAGGAAAGAAAAAAATTCAACTCAAGACAGCTTCCACCTCTCCTTGGGTACATTTTCTCCCATAATTATTGAAAATTTTTCGTTGTTCGCATTTCCGTCGCGTGTTCTTCGTGTACGTAACATGTTGTACTCTAGCAATGATACACACGACATTCGCACATACGTCGTGGAAACTTCGCACAAATTTCGCAAGAATAGTTTTCGGCTTCATTGTCGGAAAACATTCGGAGAAAAACTTTTCCGAATGTTGGATTTTGTCATTCGCGTCCTTCGCAAATCGTTCGCGTGCTCCGTGAAATCCCACCCTTATCCGTACAGTTTGCAAACAGTCATTTCAAGTGTCAATATTGTATGTGCGGGTGATCACATGAATGAGGTGATTCCAGACCCTTCTGGTTTTATTCATTATACCCCCGCCAAACGAAGTTTGAAGGGGGTATATAGGAATCAGCGGACAGTCGGGCGGTCGGGTGGTCGGTCGGGTGGTCGGTCGGGCGGTCGGTCCGTTGCAAATCTTGCGTCGCGAACTACTTCCTCAGTTTTCAACCGATTCCCATAAAACTTGGCACAGATGTGTGCCTTGGGTTGTAGATGTGCAAGACGTATTTTTTGACAGTACCCAAAAGTACGTTGCCATGGTAACGGCATATTATGGGCAAAAATGGGTACAAATCTTGCGTCGCGAACTCCTCCCACAGTTTTTGATCAATTTTTATGAAATTAGGTACAGATGTTCATCTGAATATGTTAATGTGCAAGACACATATTTCCGCAGTGGCAAAAAGTGCGTTGCCATGGTAACGGCATGTTATTGGTAAAATATAGGGCAAAATGCTTCATGGCAAAACTGCTTCATCAGTGTTCTTCCAATTCTCATGGAATTCATATTGAATGTTTGTCTTAGGATATAGGTCAGCATGACACATTTCTTGACAGTGACAAAAAGTATGTTGCCATGGTAACAGCTCACATATCATGAGCCAAAATGATGGAAAATTTTGTGTTGCAAACTACTTCCTCAGTTTTTGCCCAATTTCCATGAAACTTGGTACAGATATGTGCCTTTGGTTGTAGGTGTGCAAGACACATTTTTCGACAGTACCCGAAAGTATGTTGCCATAATAACGGCATATTAATGGCAGAAGATCAAGGAAAGATCTTGCGGATTTAACTACTTCCTCAGTTTTTTGACCAAAGCTTATGAAATGTTATTTGGCGGGGGTATAACCAGTCGCTGTAGCGACATTTCTAGTTTGTTAATGAAGAAGCCTTAAAGCCAGAATCGACTGCATGTACCATACATTATCATCTAAAGTCTGTAGACATTAAATATGGAGCTAGAGAATTAGCATCTTGATGCTGGCAGAAAGCCAAAATAATTAAAGCATGCTAAGTGTTTAACACCTACAGTGGTCACACCTGTCTGTGTCCCATGTGAAGTCCTTTGCTCTCAAAGCTACTGTAAGTGTACAAAATCGAGCAATAGCATGGATGCCTTCTGAGAGCAGTGTTCATTATTCACTTCCAGTCTCCGACAGGAACTGAAGGCGGCAGTGGAGGGCCAGCTGGCCGCTGTACAGACAGGCCTTGGGGAACAGGCGGAGGAGCTTGCCGAGAGGGAACTCATTGATAACATGCGCAGGCAGATAGAACTCTTAGAAAAGGTATTGTGCAGTGTTTTTATGAGATAAGCATCTCCGGTTAAAACAAGGTCCTTGTGACCTGCAGTTTTCTTTTGTAATGTAAAATTTTTGTTATAAGTGCACAAATAAAATATACTGGTATAAAGATGTATAGACAATAATTTGGGGACCTGAATTTTACCTTCATTGTGAAAAGGAAATTTCTTTAAAGCAGTGCTCATTATAACAGGAGTGCACTGTATCACAGCCTAGTTAGGCATAACATTTATGGCTCATTCCTTTTGTTGCTTGAAATGCCCTGTCAGTGAAAATGAATCTAAGTGTACTGATTCAGCGATATCTGGTTTGATTGTCATTTACTGTATACGCCGAATATTTCGCAAGGTTTTTGTTTTCGCGAATTTGGCAAGTCAGATGCTATTCGCGAAATTAAAGATGCGCGAAAATATTGACTCTAATCCCGATGTGAATGTGACGTGAGCGTGTACACTTCTCCGTTCAGTACAGGACTTCACGATCGCGAATTTAACCACACGCGAAATCGTCAGGAGTTCCTGATTCGCGAAAATTTAGACTCGCGAAATATATGGCGTATACAGTAGTTTTGTTCTACGTCAATAATACAGTTTTTGTATAAGGTTTGATTCCGTAACAGTCTATCAAGGTGTCACAAAATTGCAATACCAAATTTCCTTAACCACCAGTAATATCCCTCAAAACAGGAAAGAAAGATTTCCAGTGTGCTAGCGTTTCCTTGATAGTATTGTCAACCATTTGCCAAATCCCTTGATGATCTGATGAATGTAGAGAGAGAGAGAGAGAGAGAGAGAGAGAGAGGTGAATAAGGCTGACAAAGTTTAACCCCATTCTCTACCCAGTAATAGCTGACATGTAAGTTAGGAAGAGGTACAAACCATCTTTAATCACAACATTCCACATCTTGTGTCAGGAGCGGCAAACAGCCAATGACATGTGGCAGGAGACTGTCCAGGAGCTTGACCGATTGGCCGCTGACCACAGAGTGAGTAGCCATGAGGTCTCCTCTGGTCTTCATAGACCCTATCTAACCCCCTGGCTCATGAAAAGCCTTGTCCGCTGACCCATATAGACTGCGTCCAAATATATAATTGTTCAACGTAAACAAACAAAAGCATTAAAAAAAGTCACTCTGTATGCCCAGATCATAGACCTCCTCCTTTTCAAGTAGATGTGACTGCAACATATGTTTGAGAAAAAAAAAATGGCTTCCTTCACTTATACTGAGACAGAAGAAATAACAAAGCAGAAGTAGTTATATCTTCCGTGAGATAACATGCACTTTTAAATCTGTGTTTAGGCGTGGCAGACTCTCACACATGGATATGGATGATAATTATTCACTTTTCTGTCAGGAAATTTAGATTGTATTATCCAAATGACATAAAACACCTGCATTCACAGGAGCCACCATTCGATCCATTGGAGATCCAGGGCCCCGTTGCTAGAAACTTTGCGTTTAAACGCAACTTGCAACTGATTGTCACTGGCCAATCAAAATCATTGTTGCATGCATGTCTTCTTAATAGGGCAGACCCTGAGCCAATCAGAATGGTTGTTTCAAAATTAGCAATTATTTGCAATTGATTGCAACTTTCTTGCAACGGGGCCCAGGAGTATGTAATAGTACTAGATGCATGGAATATTTCACTACTCCTTCTGTGTACTCCTTCTGTGACTCTGAATTGTTGGAAGAAAGTAAGAATAAGACTGAACACATTATCATCTTCTGCCCCTCTGCCACCAGGAGGTACTAGGTACATCCAAGGCCCAGGCGTCTACCCACCAGGCAATCCAGGCCAGAGGTGTGGCCCTCATGAAGGACAATCAGCAGCTCACGGAAAACATTTACAAACTGGAGACAGTGAGCAAACGGCTTATTAAGTTTTTGGTTAAGTTTCTTTTTGCAAGATACATGCACCACCCTCCTACCAATTGATGGAACCAGTCGCAAATGTTTTCATATCAGAGTATGAACACACAGCATTGAGTAGTAGCATAGTACAAATTTGCTGGCGAATATTTTGTATTTCTATAGTACTGTAAGTTTAAATGAATGTTGAAAGCAAATCAAAACAAAGTAAGGAAAATGAACAGATATGATAATGCTACCATTTTCTCTACTTGTAAAATTCAAGATGCAAAAAAATACTATGAAATTATGATGTATACGGTTTGTGATGAGGTTTGGTGCATGATGAAATTATCATCTTTCTGATGCCTGATGCATGATTGGATTGCTGTGCTGCTGATGCATGATGGGATTGCTATGTTTCCGTTATTTATGATCCCTTCCACAGGCCAACAGACACTTGCAAGAGGTGGCCAGCACACAGGAGCGAGAACTCAGTGGCCTGAGAGACCAGCTGCGAACCGTGAAGACTGACCTCAGAACCACGTCCATCCAGCTAAACGACTTCACCAGCATGAAGAACAAACTGGAGGATCAACTCCAGTCAAAGGTACACGCAGGAAGGGTGTGAGCCGGCGAGACCGGCCCTCTCTTAAACACCCATTGCTTGCCAACAAGATTTACGTTCTCTCACATCCACCCTCGTGAAAGCTTTGTCCATAGGCACAAATATAACTATGGTACACTTGGATCACATTTGTATGATTGTCTTGTACTGATGCACAAACAAATTTGTACAAATTCAAGTCAAATGGATGCACCACTACAAACCATAAGATTTGGCAGAGTGAATAGGTCTGGCAGGGTTCCAATCATGCTACTATGGTCTTGTTGCTGTCAGTATCCATCATCATGGTGATCAGACATTGCAGAATAATTCACTACATGGAAAGAAGTAAATCAGCAAGTTAATCAGAGTTAATCAGAGCCAGATTCAGGGGCCATATACTTCCTAGCATGTGCAACTCTCTGATGTGCAACCCATAGCAACAGAGCCTCGGTAAGGCAGCTTGTGCTTGACAGAGAGAGGTTTGTGCTAACACAAGTTCTCATGATGGAGAACATAGCTATTTCAGCTGAAAATGTATTGGTCCTTATTTATTATTATCATTGGTTATTTGTGTAGAATTGTCAATTATCCTGTCACTGCATGGTATAGTGACACACATTAACAACTGCCTTATGCAATCTATATGAAGGCAGTCTTGTGTGAAACACACAGAGAGCTCAATTAGCAGGGCTTAAGTTTTTTTTTCTTTGTTTTTTATTTTATTTTTTTTTTGGTGGCAAACAATACCAATGGAAAAAAAAAATTCATTGTCGGGCATTCACCACACGATACCAGAGTGTAGATTGTAATGTCTGCCAAACAAAGCACATAAAAACCACTGTCAAGCAGTCCACAAAATGCTAAATTTTAGTTTGTGATCTCTGCCGGGTAGGATAAGGAGCTTGCGGAAGTGAAGAGCCGCGCCCAGTCTGCCGAGACCAGGATACCGGGCCTGCAGGACCGGGTGAAGGAGATGGAGCATCAACTGGAGCTGATGGGACAAGAGGCCCAGAGGCTGCAGGGAGCCAAGAGGGAGCTGGAGGACAGGGTGAAAGCCTTGCATCACAGGTGGTAGGTCTCAACCTGATGATGCGGTTCCCATGGCGACAGATGTATCTGTATTGATGTACATCATTCATGTGGTAGCATCTTTCACTGATGAATTACTTTTAAATCAGTTGATGACAAAACACCCTTTACCACATGTTCATTAAGTTACATATCAAGCTATTTGGGTATGTTGGGAGTGTTTAAAAGCAAGAGATGGTAATAGTTTGCTGTAATGTTAGAATAAGCTTTGATCGTTGTTTCTTTTTCATGATATTCCCTGTATTACTGTATACGCTCTCATTTTTGTGTACAGATATTTTCACGAAAGAGGAGGTCACGGACGTTTGCGAGATGTTGTTTTCGCGAATGAACACAGAGGCCTTCATTAGCGCACTATGCACTTAGCACATGGTGACATTTTTGTGTGTTGTTAAATTCGCGGTCCAAATGTGATTCACGAAATTTATGAAAATTAAACTAACAGCTTATACATTAGTCAATCATGTCATCTCTCTATACTCACAAATACATTTCAACTGTTTCGTCGCCTGCTCTAACATTCATAGGGAGATTATTTGTTTGTATCATCCCTGACTATTGGTAGTACCGATGCTGAAACAAGAGAATATGAAGCAACAGTTCAAGTGAGAGAAAGCATTCAGATGGCGGAGAACTCCCTTCTAGAGAAAGATCAGGTAAGCAAACCTTTCAAGTAGTCATAATGATAATGATGATGATGATGATGATGATACTACTACTACCAATAATAGTAATAGTAATAATAATAATAATAACAATAATGATAATAATGATAATGATAATAATAATAATAATAATAATAATAATAATAATGATAATAATAATGATAATAATAATAATAATAATAATAATAATAATAATAGTAACAACAATAACAACAATAATAATAATAATAATAATAGTAATAATAATAATAATAACAATAACAATAATAATAATAATAATGATAATAATAATGATGATAATGATAATAATAATGATAATAATAATGATAGTAAAAATAATAGTTATGATAAAAGTAATAATGATAACAATAATGATGCTGCCTTCTTTATCCAGAGTAGCCTCTTCAGTGTTGTCACTGCTCTACCCGATGGCACTGCCATTATTATTACCCTAGCATTCCCAGGTACCCAGGTATGCCTGGGTTGAGACGGACATGGTGGGTAAAAACATCTCGTCCAAGGAAGTAAACACTGGGCAGGAATCAAAATGGGATCTTCCGATTGGGAGTTGAGAGTCTTATCCACTATGGCACAGTGCCCCCACAATATTATCAGCTGTAATAATTTTGGGTCATAGTTTGGTCTTAAGGCAATTTCAGTTGTCATGTTTACTTGACATGTGCTCCTATTAGAATTAGAAGGTGGAATACCAGACCAGTAGCAGCTTTCCCATCATCTTTGTTGGTGGATTTCCCCCCACTACAGGCTCTGATCAGGGAGCAGCAGAGAGCTGAGGAGGTCAAGAGACTCCAGGAGGCCCTGGGCAACCTGGTGAACGAGGCCGGGCGGCACACCAGGCAGGAGGTTGTGGGCGTCCGCAAGCAGTGCAACACCAACATGGAGAAGCTGATGGAGGAGATACAGGCCCTGGAGATGGTAAGATGGAGATGTTCCCCCCCCCCCCCTTCCCCTTGCCATCTGTCACTGGTGGGGTGGAGTGGAGCAGAGCTCCTCCCTTGCTGAAGAACCGTGTCTCTGTCTGCCTGTGTAGTCTGTACATGGCATAAGGTTTTGAGAGTGATTCCAAACCCAAAGGACCAAACCTTGAATTAGTCACACACAAAAATCAAAATATATGCAGTCTTAAAATACACTTACAGAAAAATATCTCCTGATTTAGCATATCAATAAAAGCATGCATATTTTGCTAATATTTTAGTTTGATGACAGTTTTTTGTTTTGTTTTTTTGTTTTTTTGCAGTTGATTGTACCACCAACTGACCTACATGTTATGATTTTTTGCTTCATTTTTCTAACGTCAGGGTTTTGTTTTTCATTCTTATCGTTTCCTCACAAATTTAGTAATAAACTGTGGTATTGACTCACTTTATGTGCCATTATTTCTCACTTGTTTTTATCTGTTTCCTTACTACTTTGTGATCAAGCATAGATTGTATTCAGATCTGTTGTCATAAATGCACAAATGGAATATTTCTTTGAACTGTACTGCAACACTTCTACAAAGTCCATTGCATTGCTGTTTCTCCTTGGGTTGTGTAGGAGAATGCGGAGAAGCAGGCAGAAATTGACCGTGCCATCAGGGAGAAGAGAGCAGTGGAGCATGAATTGGAGCAGGTAATGAAGTCATATGAAGTTTCATGACTTGCCTGCATTTCATTGCTGTAATTCTTGCCTAAATGTGATTTCTGCATTTTCCTCTTTTATGCATAACCAAGGTTTGTGATCCTGTGTCCCAAAGTGTACAATTCACCTTCAGTTCGAGGGCTCATGTGATGGCAAATAAGGCCAGCCCTTGATTTTTTAATAGTAGTCAACCTCCGCTGAGTCTTGAACGTCATATAGCTCTGATGTGACTTGACAGTTTCTCGTAAGATTTGTTGGTTTTGTTAATCTACATGGTGTGTAATGTTAGTCCATGTACAGTAGTTCCAAGCATGTATTCATTGGATTTCATATTGCTGATTGTTTTGTGTTAGATCAGGGGCCCGTTTCATAAAACTTCATAAAACTTGTCATTAGTGACAAGTTGTCATAGATGTGACAAGCTACTGAAATCCTTGCATCTGTTTGGCTGAGAGCAAATTTGTCATAGAAATGTGGCACTGATGACAAGTTTTATGAAACGGGCCCCAAATCACTGAAGATTCACTGTAATCAAAATTATCAATTTGCCAGCTATTACTGGCCTTTTTAAACTCTCTTCATTGAGTTGCATTTAAAAATTTTCATGACATTGTGATGTAAGTTTCAGAATAGTAGACAATTATGTAGTTTCATTTACAGTATGCTTCATATATCATTTGTCTTACTATTTGTTGGCTAGAATCAGGAACACTTCTTGAATTTATTTGCGAGTATGCCCACTCGTCTGGAAAAACAGATCAAAGTACACTTTTAGTGGACATGATCAAATCTGGAATGTTAGAGCAGGTACAGTACCAAATGAGTGAATCAAGACATCATGTATATGAATGATACAAGCCCCTGATTTTGATCTGTTTAGATATGACCTTGATATCCCTGTCACTCTAAATTCAGGTGTAGACTATGTTTCAATATTGATCATGTTGTAACAAGACAGGAAATGATTTTTTGTGTAGGTGTACAAGGAGGGAACGGCAACCACCGGTGATCAGCGCTTGAATGAGTTACAGAACCGAGTGATTGCCTTGGAGCGACTGAAGGACGAGGCTACCTTGAGGGCTCAGCAGCTAGAGAAAGAGATCCAGAGGCAGGAACGCAAGTAAGTTGTGCCCTGAGGTCATTGCTCTTTTCGCAAAGTTGACTTGGCACCATGCACCATCGCATAAAAAGTAATACAGGCAACCAGGGCACACCAGCAAAAAGTCTCTGGCATACCATGGCAGTGCATCTTTAATTTCAGGTTTTATATGTGTTTGTGTGTGTGTGTGGGGGGGGGGGGGGGGAGCAGTGGGTGTGTGTGTGTGATGTTGAAGAAATGTCAAAGACATCATTGTGACCTTTATTTATGTTTTATGAAAATGTGTGAAACTTACTGAAGTTTCATAACTTCCAGATTTTGCTGAAACTTTTCAATTCAATTCAATTATTCAATTAGCATTATTTCAAATTCTGATGTTTGTGTTTGGAAATGCTTATGCCCTGTTAGTTTTGAAGTCATAAAGCCAGTAGATGATCTGCCTTGTTTAACATGTCCTTTCCAGGTTTCAGTCAATAGCCAAATTCACTCACAGGAGTCATCAGTTTTTGCTTCACAATCTGAAAATATATATATTTGCCAGCCTTTAGACATGGCACTTGGTTGAAAATGATAACGCACTTTGGATCTCCAGACTGCCATGCCTATGGGGTTTCCTTTTTACTAAATTGCACTCAAAGCACCAAAAGGGTTAAAGGTCCAGTTTACCTTTGGGAGCGGTGATTTCAAAAATGTTCAAGATATCACATTTGATTCATATGTGTAGGTCTGTTGTGTCATAAAACATCCTACCATATAACATTTTTGCAATAAAGCCTGAAATATAAGGAGATATCAGTGTTTTTCTCAATAAACCGTAACTGTATACGCTTTAGTCTGGAAACATTTTTATTATAACTATTGTTTATATTTTGTGTATTTCACAACAATTGACATCGATTATACGGATTCAAATTTTTAAGGTGGTTGTTTCTATCCCTAACTCACATTTCAGAACAATTTAAAGCACTAATGCTGGGGTTTTGTTTCATCTGCAAATGGTAAATTATGCCTTTAAACACGAAGGGGGCACTGCTATGGATGTGAGTGTACACGAATCTGATATGTTAGGCTTAAAGCTACAATAACAGCTGAGGACATGATTCACTAGAGAGTGGCAGGTTTTCATCTCCTTCCCTGGTCTACTGAGACTCTTTGTTTCTTCCAGCCACGAGGAGGAGAAGACGCGGAGCCTGCTGGTGTCCGACCAGCTGCGGGACAGGCTGGAGAAGCTGTCCAGGGAATGCACGGCCATCTCGGAGGAGAAACTGAGGCTGACGGAGGACATGGATGCCCTCCAGAAGAGGATGCTGGGAATAAGGAGGGAGCGAGATGAGGCAGAGAGGATGTCAGCCAAGGAGGTGAGACCGGCCGCAGATTTTGATCCTCCCTGGCTTCATCAACCCCAATTCTCTGTATTGTATATAACTGCAAACATTTTGTTGCTAGTTGTCGGGTCTGTACGCTTGTGGTATGCTCTCCAAATAATGAGATACTCTTGTGCACCCATGTGCAACATGCAGAGGTCAAGTGGAGTCTAACTTTCGATGTCGACTTGAGCACTTCTGGTAGTGTGGAGTTACTGTGCAGCAGGCATTGGCAGAGTGTGATCGCATCTAATTTTTCCTTTCTTAGCATGACTAAAACATTTTCACTTCATAATAGAAATTATGCCATTTCAGAGCTTATAACTTCATATTTCTTTTCCCAAATTGTTACAATTGCTAAGGAGATCTACAAAGCTTGCATGCTTCCATATGCGGTGAAAAGGTGACCTTTTGATCGTTCCTTGGAAATAATCCATGCTAATTTGGAATTGCTTTCACAAATGTCAAGCCTATTCATAGTGTGGATATTATGAAGATATGTTTTCGGGTTGTCCATTTGTTCATGATCCTTCCATAATCAATTTTGTGGACGACCAGACTAAAGAACAGTTTGATGTATCCAAATAAAATTGAATTGGATTGAAAAAAAGAGTTGGACAGTATCATCTGGTATGTATTTCTACACATCCTCATTTTATGCAGAGCTGAATATCAGTGGCCATGCTTATACACCAGGGGGGTGTTTCATAAAGCAGTTCGTAAAGTTACGGACGACTAACAAATGACTGGTGATCAGTTCCTGTGCTGAATTATTGAAATTCTGATAAGCATAGCACATCAGAACTGATCATCAGTCGTTCGTAAGTCGTTTGTAACTTTACAAACAGCTTTATGCAACAGGGCCCTGTTCTTATTCAAGTTACGAACGGCTTAATGACTGATGGTCAGTTCTTGTGCTGAATTATTGAAATTCTGATAAGTATAGCATGTCAGAACGTGTTCCAGTCGTTCTTCAGTTGTTCTTAACTTTAAGAACGGCTTTATGAAACATCCCCTGTTTCTACACACACACAGATACTAGGCTTGCAGCAGGAGATGGACCTGCTGAGGACAGAGTATGCTGCCCGGCTGGAGGGGGCTGAAGAGAGTGGGCGGCAGTCCAGCAGAGAGCTGAGACAGATGCTGTCATCCCAGCAGCGGATGAGTGCCAAGTAAGCCCCCTGTCAATGTGCTGGTCTCTATTCATGCCTGCAGTGTGTGGTGGGAACACTTGGGTGTAACTGAGAGGGCACACCACTCTTGAACCAATCATGTCCTAGTAAAATTTTACCTCCTATCTGAGAAAGACTCAGTTGAACTGTTTTCTTTCATGAATCAGCACAAATTTGCCAAACTTTGTTAGTTTAGGAAGGAAACAGAAACTTAAATCTTCTAAAATGTGTTTCCGGTTTAAGAATTGCTTATGAATTCAACAACAAAGAGTATTTTGAAAATTTAGCACCTGAAGTAAATACCTAAATAAACACCAAAGGCTCAAATAAAAATACATCTTTTATCTCTACCTTTAGCTTAGATACACTCACAATGAATATGCATGATTATGATTACGGTATGTGGTCTTCCACTGTGTTTGTACAGAACATGAACATAGCTCTACGTCAGAAGTGAGTGAACCATAAAGTCACTGGCACATTGAGGGGTGAATTCTCTGTAAAATAAGTTAGTTCTGTACCACCCATTGGTGTGGAAACCATTTCAGAGACTTGCATAGTCTTTACATTTTGATAGTAACTTGTAGGGCATTATGGACATTCAGAAAAAGAAATATTTTCAGTCAAAGTATGCAAAATGAATGATATTGGTTCATTTTGGGTGTTTGTTCAGCTATGGAAGTACGATACTTAAACTTTTCCATTTCCAGACTTTTTATTTCTGTACTTGTCTTGAAGTTATAATGGAATTGTTAATGTATTATGGTTCATTGTTTGTTTTTGTTTTTTGCATTGTTTTATTGTTAGTATAGGTGTATTCAAATGTTGTAATCATATGTGTTGGAAATGAAATAGAGGGAAAGGAACGAAACTTGCATGCACCACCTCTTTGGAAATCAAGAGTGTGGTCTTGAAGCTGTGTAAACTGTACTGACTCTTTCATGTTATCCTTAATTTTTTTATCATTTCTTCTCACACAGGTGGAAAGAGGAGTGTAAAGTACTAGGTCAAAAGTTTGAGGCCAAGAGTAATGAATTAAGGTAAGGTCCTTTATTTCTTCAGCAATCTGTGAAGTGTGCATGTTCAACGATGCTATCATGCTCATACACTCACAATCTTTCTTGGAGAGTTTACTGCTGCTTGCAGCTCCATTGAATGTAATTCCTTACCTCTGACATTTAGTTCTGTAGAGTCAAAGTTTGGTATTGAGTTGTAATGACTGTAATGCAGTATCAACTCTTTTTCCATGATAGATATTCACAGGGAGTGTCAGGTGTGGTACCACTGTCCTGAGAAAAAGAATTTAGCAAAAGAAAACCCCAAACAATTTTGGTTTTCCTTGTAGGTTTTTTTTCCCCCATCATTTCGTAGTGGTCTCAGTCCACACAGGGTTTGCTACAATGAATTGAACAACAAAGTATGTGTTTTGGCACTACTTTCTTGATGCTCAACAGTATGAAGAACAAATTTTAAGTTGTTAAACTTCTCTCCCACTGTCACCTTCTACAATTAAAAGTAGATAAAAAACTCAACCGGGGCAGGAGCAATTCTAATATTGATCTTGGTCAATCCATGGATACAAGCCCATAGCAATGGTGGTTATGCTGACAATAATGTATTGCATCACCTCCTAGTATGAGGTGGTTGGTATTGGTCAGCCATAATGTGACACAGAATTTCACCAAGTCGTCATGTTCCTCTGCCTTAGATCACAGCTTGCCGTGCATAAGAAGAGAAATGAAGATCTCAACAACCAAATGACTCAACTCAAGGAGCACAGACTGCTGGTGAGTTCGCACCCATCATCGTCACCAAGTACACTTCTTTTTATCATGGTGTGCAGAGGCTCCAACTCCAACCATTCGCTTTGAGGCCTTTTTTTGTAATATCTCCTGCTCTCCCACTTGAGTTTGAACTTCTTTTGTTCCTCTTGTCTGTTTCTCGCTTAGGATGTATTTTTTCATGCTCAAAATTGCCTTTAACTTTATTTTGTCATATATGTTAAAAAAAAATGATGTACTCTGAATAAAGCAAGCACTTGACTAAAATATGGCAGATATGCTGAATTAGTCAAACCCAAGAAGCAGATATAACTTCAATGTCCAAGTTCATTTGTGAATACAGTGTCTGTGTGAGACATGTTGAAACAAATATGTGGATTTAGATCACAGTAATTTGTTGTGTCCAAGTTACATATGGGCCAGTCTGTTTCTTCATTTCTGAACAGACGTTTCAAATGAGTCTGAGATTCGAGAGAATGGATGAGAGAAGATGATTTAGGGATAATTGATTGATGCATACAGGGATGGGGGCTTGAATGACGGAGCAGCATCAACTAGGCTGTGAAACATGGGAACTTTCACTACCTATCAATGCTGAATCCTCAGCTACAGTAATAGTAACAGAATATCTAAGTGATGATGTCACCGTCTTTTGGATGATCATGGTTACCAACCATTGTGTTCACATATATTTGGGCTATGTGAGGTTGTTTAAACCAGTTTCTATGGCATTTTATGGTTATAACGTCACACTTCAGAACTCAATTAATAGTGGCACTGCTCTGTCTCCGTTAGACCCAGCCTAACAGCAGACAGAATAAGAGATGTTGTAATTAGCTCATGTGCACACTGGTGCAAATGAATTTTCTTTTTCTCGCAGTTGGCTAGGCACTTCACTTGGTTCTGAAAGCAGCATAATGCATGAGCTTGCCTGACATAACAATTCATGAAATTCATATTCAAACAAAGAATAAACTTGCGCAGAGTAGGTGACCAGAATAAGCTGCCTACTAACATCTGGGGAAGCATATATTTTAGTGTTTTCCCCTGAATGTATTAATTTTTTTTTTTTCTATTAATACTGCCAAATATCAGGCTTCGTGTCTGGTGGATGTGCAGGAAAGCACTATTCATAAGGATCACATAGATAATCTTCCCACCACAGATGCTTATCTCAGTGAGTTTGGTACAAATGACATTTTTCTGCACATGTGCAAAGTGGAATTGCGAACTGGTCTATTCTTGTATGACTTTCCAGACAGAGCAAGAGCTGGCTAATCAGGTGGATCTAAACAGAAAGATGAGACAGAAAGTAGAGGCTTCCGAACAGCAGGCGACAGAAGTCACCAAAAAGGTATCCATCATGAAATATCTTTTTAGCTATGTATTGGCAAAGATTGGTGCTTCATTGTGATTGTGTATTAGTAAGCAATTTACATATCTTGTCTGTATAGTGGTACCGTGAGTGTCTGGACACTAATTTCTCTCACATTCTTATTTTGCTGTAGGGTTGGAACTTTTCATTTCATTTCGTTTTTCTATAAAAAAAAAAAAAAAGAAGAAGAAAGAAATGCACTCACTATTCAGCATGATAGTATTTTGGAGGAGTTGTTCCTAATGATATACAGTAAACCTCACATAAGTCAACATACACGGAACCAGAAAAAATCTGTTAACTTACACAAATGTCAACGTAAACAGAAGTCAACATAATAACGACAGAATATCAGGAGAGTTCTGAACTTTTTAATTGTGTTGACTTACAATATGTGATTATGTGATGTTGACTTTATGAAAAGTTTAATAACTGAATATAAGTAAAATTTCTAACTGCAATAGCAAGGATTCGTTGTTACTGGGGATCCTGTGCATTGTACCAGTATATGTTGAGTTTTCAGGACAGTACATTCTAGTCGCATACATTAAAGATAGTATTTTACTCCACCTTTTCTGAGCTCGTTTAGATGTGACCCTTGCTTCTGTTAGCAAAGGGTTGAAACCATTCTTAATGCTGTAAAAATTGATTTTTTTTTTTTTTCAAGTAATTTATGTACTGGGCTGGGCAAGATGAATTATGTTTGTTTTTAATTCTGCAGAATCAAAACATTTACTACTGGTACATTTTTAAAACAAAAATAGTTGCAGGCTTTCATTTTGCTGTAGCTTCTGGTTGTGGGAAATGCACGAAAATTTCAGCGTTGCAAAAATTTCCACTTTTACAATGAGATGCTTGTATAATAACGTAAATAATAGAACCATAATGGGATCAGTAAAGCTACCCAGAAAGTATTTTTTTACCTGCCACTGCATGGTATCTGGTATGAGTGATTGTCGATCAACATCTGATACCCTCTTTTAATGTGTTAATTGATATATCGTACGCAGCTGGCTGAAAGGTCATCCAAAGAAAGACGACTGGTCCACGACAAGAAGCAACTCCAGGCTCAACTGGACAAACTGAGGTCAGAGTTCACAGGGTCAAACAGGTGAGAGGGGTGTTCGATGGAATCCAACTTTCCTGTCATTCTTCTGTCTGTAGTATCAGTGGTGTGGTTCCATGTTGGAAATGAAAGCAAATACAAGCATCAAAAACAAAAAGCTTATGCACTGAGATGTAAATTGCATTGCACTTGTAAAGATAATAGGTACTTTGACTTCTGCAGATGTTTAAGTCAATCTAATGAAGCATGCTGTGTGATTCATTATGATCTCTGATTGATTTCCACACTTGATTTTCACAAAGATAGAGGTCATTGTAGTTTTTAAGAGTCTGAATTTCCTCTTACATTTATCTGTGCCTAGCTTTGTGCAATTTAAGTACTTTTAACACTGATTCTTTCTATGTAAAGCATATATGCAACAGGGATAGATTACTCCTATGTACCAGTGGGTACCAAACAGTCAAGCCTTTTGTTTATTCTTGCTTATTCTTGGCAATCATTCTGTAAGGAAATTGATATGTAACTCATGTAATGATGCTACAGATGTGTAGTGAAAATTGTTGAAATTGTACAAAATAACCATACTGTTCAATACCATATGTGTATGTTATGTTTGTTGGAATTGCTGAAAATTGATGGAATTGTACAGCAGTGCCCATACAGAGAGTGAATCTAAACAAAATCAAAATGATTTGATTCAACCACACTTAGAGTCAAGTCACGGTGCAAAATAGAAAGGTGTCTTTGAGAACCTCAATTAGGTTTGGTTGGTGTATCTTCATTTGATTTCATTCAGAGGACTGGGTGCAACATCTCGTCTTCCATTGTCCAGTCTGGCCATCCCAGGCGTGGGCAGTCTGAGACCCAACTTCCACTCCGAGGGACTGCACCGAGATCGCTCGGCCTCTGTGGCCAGCTCCATCCACAGTGCCAGGTCCGTCCGCAGCGCCAGGTCTGTCCACAGTTCTGCACTGAGCCGAAGTCGCAGCACCTCGCCGGACCTCAGCCCATGAGTTGCAGCTCCAAGTCATCATCTGTTGGACAATATTTGATAGTTATTTACGTCATTTAGTCGTACACTATTCAATGTCAAAGATATTTTTGCTCACAGACTATAACTGGATGGAGAACAGTGCCTCTTTTTGACATTATCTGTAATTTATGCTGAACTACATTCCAATGAATTTCTACTATTCCTAGTCGCATGAACAACATCTGAGGGTACACGTAGATTATTCTCTAGACGGTAATGCCTAGTCAAGGCAGAGAGAGAGAGAGAAAGAGAAAGAAAGAGAGAGGGAATGGGAGAAGCAGAGAGAGGGAGAGAAAGAGAATAAGAAGAATAAAGGGAGGCTTATAAGGAGGAGGAAGCAGAGGGAAAAAGAACAAATGATGCACAAGATTAATCCTAATATTATGCACTCTTCTCACAGTATGTTTATATATATTTTGGAAGTGACGATTACTTTGACTGTACATACCTTCATTCTTATATTTCATATATATATGTGATGAACAAAAAGCTTGCCAGGGAACAAATGATTAGTTTGCACTCGTTTGAATCATTATTTATAACTTTAACCTAAAGTAACAGCTCGCAGTGGACAGAAGACTCACCCGTCAACTGTTAATTTATTTTGGCTGACCCAGTAAATGCTCAGGACAATATGTTATAGAGCCAAAACGAATGCTCATGTTTCTTACAGTTTTTCTAATGTTTGAGGGACTTTGACAATGCCACAGTATGCTTAGAATTCACACAAGCAATCCATTTTCCCTGATTTTTACAGGCGATATCCGTAATACTTGAGCTCCAACTTAAGCCAGTAACTCCGTGTGTTACAAAATCAGGTTTTCATGTGTGATACCAAATATGCTGCTGTTGTGTTATTTTGCAAATAAAGATTTTTCTATGGTAAACTCAGTGCATGTTTTACTGATTGTGCCTTATTGCACTAGCTGTAATGTTGCATTGTGAATCTTACACTGTTCTTGTGTGAGAAACACTCTTCAGTTGCCATAAATGCTATAACGGGAGTGCACTGTAGCTCGTTTTCTGTCTTTGCCAGCAATGAATGCCACTGAGATGGCGCTATTTTCCCTATCTTGGCCCAGGGGGCTCCACGTGCTGCACAGCAAGAGACGGACTTGTACGCTATACAAAAGGACATGATGCGTAGAGATTCTTTTTGTATACGGTACAAAGAGAAGTCTTAATTCGATGTATAGCTTTCTATTCTATTCAAATCCAAAGTCTGATGCAGCCAAAAT
>CM067068.1:11512656-11567656 GCA_033980235.1 Diadema setosum
TTATTCAAAATTCATTTCTTCAAAATACTGTACAAGTTATGAGTGAAATTGGGGGTGCAGTTGAATAATATACATTCTTCGCAGGAGAAAGAAAAAAAGAACAGTATGTTCATGTCTACAGTAGATGATCAATAGAAAAAGAGATATGTACAGACGCACTAATTTTGCGGGAAAAATGGAGATACCCACACAAAAGGACTGTTTGTAATATGTGGCTACCTCAGAAGGAAAGGAAAAGAAGGGGAAGGGTTGAAAGCTTACAACTACGAAAAGTGCTGAAAATGAGGAAAGAGGAACAAAAATGGAAATAAAGAAATAGAAAGGTAAAAACAAAACAAAAGAGGAAACAGAAAATAAAAGGGAGAAAATTCCCTCCCTATCTTTCTTCCTGTAATTAGACATACACGTCTCCACCAACACAAAGGCAGAAACAAACGTTTGCGAGCAATTATTGGCTTATGTGCAGTGTTATATGGGGTGATTTGGCAAAGAAGGCATTCTTTTCGGCACGAACAAAACGTCGTATACGAGTGGCATCGAAAATGTTTTTCAACGGATATTTCATACTTGGTGAAGTAATCCCTTAGGCAGCTCACACAAGAACCTACACTGGGATGATAGGTGAAGTGAGCCGTATGGAAGGAGAGTCTCAATGTGCAGAAATGGTAGTGGGCAGACATAGCCATTCATATTATTAACAATAAAAATACTACGTCAAGTCAGTAATAAGTCAAATGCAAGTAAAAACCGATCTAATGCTGGGAGCCTGCAGGTGGCCGCATCACTCTGATGAAGGGGAGGGCAGCCTCCTTGAAATTGGACATTCCTTTAGAATTGACAGTAAAATTGAGCTATAGGCGGGTAGTTCAAGACCCTTCTTTGTAGTTTTGGCAGAAAGAGAACTTGAAAGGGTCAATGGTTGCGAAGTTGTGATCATCAGTGAAGAATGTGGCAGGGGTGACAGTACAATACAATACAATACGATACAATACAATACAATACAACACAATGCAATACAGTACATTACATTACAATACAATACGATACAATACAATACAATGCAATGCAATGCAATACAGTACATTACATTACATTACATTACAATACAATACAATACAAAACAATACAATACAATACAATACAATACAGTACGATACAATACAATACAATACAATACAATACATTGCATTACATTACATTACAATACAATACAATATAGGTACAGTAGGTGATTGTGCTATGGAGACAAGCTGATGGTGGATTTGATTCAAGAGGGAACACAATATATTAATTGTTCTCGAAACGCCTAGCCATCGGCAGGCATTTAGTGATTGTCATTTCTTATTCATACGTGTTCACATCTTTTTTCTTTGATGTTTTGTTTCATAGTTTGCTAATAAATGAATTCGTATCAATTTACTTTCTAATTCTGTTGTCCTCTATTGCGTCTATTAGGCGCAATGTAAATGCACTGTTTTAACTGTGTCTCTCAATCAAATGGCAGTATTACTGTCGGACTCTTTATCCCTTTTTGCGCCAATGAATCAAATAATGCACATATTTCACACACATACAAGAAACAAGAAATTAATGTGACACGCAGAGAGTTAATGCAAGGTCAAGCTCAGTCGCAGATGCATTCACTTACACAGGTGTGTGACCTGTGAAACGTTATTTGATAGGAGAAGATGGGCGACGCGTGTTTTTTTTTTTTTCCTTCCTTTTTAATCGGTGTGATGACGTCGTTATGCGGCCGCTTCTTCCAACTGTTTATGTCCAAGCCTTCCGCCGAACGGGGCGCGGGACCCAGGTGCGCTATACCGTCATTCAATGAGCGGGCTATAATCATCTCCTACAGGTGTCGGTTACGATCTGTGGTAGTTAGCACACACCGATCGCTTCTTGGATAGGGAACCTAAAATTGCCTTCATCTTTACAAACGAAAACAAAAGAAACTAGAAAAGGAGGGGTTCAATAAGTAGGGCCTATACTCTCTTTTGTTTTTGGTATGTAAACTTAAACATTTTGTATTTTTATACTTCAATCTAGTTTAATGAATTTTCATTTATTTTCATTTTTTCATCTATTTTCATTTTCAACAAAGAGTATTACAAAGCAAAGCATAAAAAACAATATACATGTTTTACATACATTGAAATATCATATAAACACAATAAAATGGGAAGGCTATGGGTGCATGTTATCTACTAAATCATGTTGAAAATGTTGAAAATGGAGGGGAAGCTAAAAAGCAGAGCTTGTAATATGCATTCCCCTCAAAACATTATTAATAAGGTACGAATAACGAAAGCATCCGCGGGCAGAGAAACGTATAAAAATGGCAACAACATATCGAACACTTACGAATGAATGACTGGAGTTATAAGGTATACTTTCAATTTAAAAGGACAACCGAAAATCACTGGCAGTGAGGCTGTTAAATGACCTATGTAATGCAAATACATGTTGACTTGTGTTGATATGTAAAACACTGATCACCGCTTATGTGGTCAAAAGAATGTCTGAATACAAAAACGTGCCATTTTTATATTCTGTAATGATTTTTCTTCCACACTTTTTTCAGATTATTTGGACACTAAAAATTATGATCGATGACATCATCTGACAATCTCTGCTAAAGTACTGATATAAATAATATAAAATCTTGGATGTTCCCTTGTTGCTGATAAAATTAACAAAAGGCATTATATCATGGAACATGCATGTAATTATATTTGATCATATTCTTCCGAGTTTTACAGACTGTTTGACTTTTAGCACCTTATTCGTAGCGCTCAAATTATGTAATATTATCATAATATTATTGTCCTCATCGAACATTACACGTCAATAGACGTCCAGATTTAGTACTCTGACTTATCTGATTAAGAAACTTTAGCGAAATCAAACACGACCACCAGCAAATCACGAATTTAGACCTAGCACCGAAACACCCTTACGGTGAGAAGAGAAAGATAATCTACTCAGGTAGTTTGAGTAAATTTGGGTTGAGTGCATTCGCAAGTAATCGTGTTCACTTTTTTCTCTGGCAATAAGGTTCATCCTTAATTCACAGGATGAGAGAGTTGCTTGGGTGAACCTTTACTGAATTATCATTCTCTTGATTACAGTTCCACTAAAAAACTCCATGAAACTTGCATTAAGAGCAGCACAGACGGAGGTCGTAATGAGTATAAACGCCTGCCAGTTAATATTCATGAATAGAAAATCTGTGCAACCAAGTAACAATGTGTGCATACGGCCACCACACCTCGTCCCCGAAATTTTTACTGAGGATAATGCAGTGTAACACGAACAAGTGGCAGGGTTTCAGATTTGTCGGAAGTTCACATGAAATATTAACGGGGCTAGACTTAGAGAGTACAGGAGTGGGTCGTGTTTCTTCGTTTACGCCTCAGTCCTTGCATTCTTTGTTATCGATGCCTGTATCGATTAATCGATAGGTGAGGGAGGGGGGATCGTTTTTTAAAGCACGCACCCTGGACAGTTATCTATTAAAAGGATTAGATCGAAGTGGAATTTTCGCCGACAGAGTTGCACGGCAGACTATTTTCTTTCAAGGCCAACTACGTGTAGACAAGTCCATACGCACATTCGAGATCGATTTGCAGTTTTGAGGACGACAGAAAGTAATAGTAAGAAATACATCTCCTCACTGTGTGTTTGTGCCATTTTGGGTTATATCATGTGAGCAACAGTTGCGCAATCCCAAATCCAGATTTGGACAATCACTCTGATTTATATGTAACATCGAAAATGCATGCATACATGTATGTATCAATCGAAGTGTGTGTACCTGTGTATGTACCAGGGCAAGTGTGATTATATGTCTATCGGTATAGGCTATATACATCCGTATATTCATTTACTTATAAATGTATTTACTTGTGATCACATGTACACACACAGACACACAAAGACACACACACACGCACATATGTATACATGACTACATAGCCTACATACACACACATACATACATACATTCATACATTCATACATACACACATACACACACATTCATACATACATACATACATACATACATACATACATACATACATACATACATACATATTATGATTTAGGGTAGTATGAAATCCCGCGCTTTGAAACGCCATAAGACGAAAAAGTAGGCCTACATAGGTTTAGAACACCTCCCTGATCTGTTTGATTTGTGTATGACAATTATTATTAAAAACAACCGATCAGCCCATCTCTGGTGCGAGGGAGGCAAGAAAAGTGTTTGAAACAAATGCACAGATTCTTGATGAGTCTGCAATGTATGCACGCACCTGACATTGGTACAATGTATCATTATGCTGGCACCTGATGATAACATTGCGTTCATAACGAATGATAGCATCATCTGTGATAAGCATTACTCGGAATCGCATCTCGCTTTTAGGTGGAAATCATTTGTTTTTGTTTTTTATTGTTATGTTCCATGCGTTTGTTTACTATGGCCCTCTGGAAAACAGTACTTGATTACTGACGGGGCCACCCTGTATAAATAAAACGAAAAAGATAGAGAGATAGATAGATAGATAGATAGATAGATAGATAGATAGATAGATAGATAGATAGATAAATGAATGAATAAATAAATAGATAAATAAATAAACAAATAAATAGATAAATAAATAAATAAACAATCATACCACATTTGACAAGATTTTGTTGTTGTTATTGTGCTATCCATTTCTATCACGGTAAGTAAAATCCTTCGTTTTCAAGTAACAATCTACTTGAGAATAATTGTTTGTTTCACGAGGGCATTATTGTGGTATTTGTATTTGTTTTTGTTTATTAGCTTCGGCCTGAGGACCTACGAACGAGCCTTTCCTTAAAATATTCTAAATAAGTTTATTGCAATGCTTGTTTGCATTTCTCATTCGTGTTACTACAGATGTCGGGGAGGGTGGGGGGGGCTCCCTGGTTGCTAAAAATACGTTCTATGAAGAGGAGTGCATCATATTTTCTTTCTGTTAGTAAACTGGGGTATTGCAGATGCTGTGTGTTAAAACATTACAAATAACAATGCAACTACCGCGGAGATCAGACACTAACTAAAGAAAGAGTATGTTTACTACCTGTATTATGGTCATCAAAAAGCCTTTGGAATTGCAACGAACATATTTCCTATATATAGTTGTAAATACAACTGTAGACCTGGTAGAATTGTGTGTATGTGTGTGTGTGTGTTTTAATTTCATTTATATGTTTCTGGTGTAATTGCTGAGTGAAGATGTTATACTTTGTACATTTGAGAAATAGTTACGTTTGTTTTAGAATGATTTATCATTATTCATTAAGAGGAGGTATATATAATCATTTTGTTTTATTCAAACATTCAAGTGGAATGTAAGGCAACGAATGAAATCGGAATAAAACAAAAATTAAAAAGTATGTGTGTGTGCGTGCGTGCATGTGCGTATGCGCATACATGCATGAGTCTATTTACACAATCAAGCATGGCCGTATCAGAGTGAGTGAAGGAGGGTAAAACGAAAAGATGTAGGTCTTTGACTTGTAAATACATTGATTGGGAATAATATTATGGTGTATGATCACCACAGACGAACATTCACCTTTTTATGCTTCTCATTAAGAATTGCACTTCTGTTCCATTTCATACTAAGGTGGTAGGTATTGTAATTAAGTGGTCACCCAATACAAATTTCATGCCAACTTTTGAATAAACTCGGCGCTAAAAGAGAGAGAGAGAAAAAAAAAGTTATACATCTCCTAAAGTTGACTTCTAACTTAAAAAAAGAGATAGTTGTGCTTCATTTCTTTTCTGTTTGTTTCCTTTATTCATTTTTTTTCACGTTGTGTTTCGCAAGCGATTGTGTCAAAAGAAACCTCGCTACAGCTTCTGCAGACTGTCGCAACCGACAGCGAGCAAAGAGCACGTACGGTGGATATGCTATCGAGAGCTAACATACATCTGTCGCAGCGCCTCCCCGCCTAGGTTCCGTGCTGATGGCCCTATGTGCATGAATATTTTAGTCGCTTTTCCCCCTCTGCGTGTGCCTTATCCTAGCGATTCAGGACAATAAAAAAAGAGAAAATGACATCGCCAAGAACCAAGACATAAAAGGAGAGAACTAAGAACAAAAACGAAAATAAAAACTTTCTGCCGGCGTGACGGTGAGGCGGCGAATGATGTTGGGCCTGAAAAAGGGCGGGGGGAAAAGAGCAAAAGGAAACATCTCGTGGGTACGGGCCAGCCTTTTGCGTATCACTCGCCATTTCTTAGGGCTATGGGTAAGGCGAATACAAAGCGGCACTTGCTCAATAAGATTAGCGGGTAATTCCTTACCCATTAAGAGATAGCTAGCTGGCATGGGTATACTGTGTTTTGTTGAGGCAGCTCTTGACGATGAAGGGGGAAACGACCCCGTAGTCGGTGTAGATGGATCTTAAGACGGATAATAATGTTGACGGAAGAAAAATGAGGGTCTTACGAGTACATCAAAATTGAGTCAACGAGAAAAAGATATAGATTGGTGCGGAACGAAAGGGAGAAAGTTACGCCAGGGAGGGATTTGAATATTAAATAAAGAGTTAGCGGGTTTTAAGCGCCAAGTCCGTGTTTTGGTGACGTATAAAACTTAGCCAGGGGGTTAGCAGTAGTCAGAACGGACGAAGAATAGACGCGGAACAACAAAATATTATCCCTCGCCGCATTCGCGCGACAAATCCCGTCATTAGTTCACGTTAATCATAAAACAGCGAGCTGGCAACCTTCTCCTTTCTTCCTTTCTGGGTTTTTTTTTTTTTCTTTCCTTCTTTCTCTTCCCACACTTGGGGCCGTTATATGTCTTGATGCACAGTTGCACGCAACACGTGAACCTTGCAGAAATGCAACACTTTGTGGGACTTGTCCCCGTTTTCAGCGACATTTCCAGTCGAATTTCCGAGCAATTTGAGAAGGAAACAAGGAGAAATTGATTGGAAGATTTATGAAAAATCACGAGCCGTCAGCAATAGCTCAACAAACTATACTGTATTACATGCTTCTACTGCTGAGGGCCTATACCTGTAATTCTCTAAACGCTTTGCAAAATATAGGTAAATAACTTTCTGCCCATCTCAAGCCATACTTATACACTAGTTTGTTACGACTGTTTTTGTAAAGCGAGATATGACATAATATTTGCAGAGATTGTAATTCACTCGAAGTTAATAACATCTCTTCAGCCACTTGATAAACAGAGAGGCGTTGCTACACAAAGTGATGCCTCCCTCCCACGGACGTTCACAATGGTCCTCGTCTCTTCCACTCTTCACTTTATTTCTCCCCTCCTATTCCCCACCCCCATCACCATCTCTGACCCATCTCCTCCTCCCCCTCCCTCTCCCGCTCTTCCTATCACTCTCTTTTATCTGTATATAAGTGAATGTGTGTTTTGAGTGTGTGTTCTCACTTCTCCGCTGTATATGAGTGCATGTGTGTTTGAGTGTGTGTGAGTGTGTGTTCACTCTTCTCCGCTTTACAGAAGTGCATGTGTGTTTGAGTGTGTGTGAGTGTGTTCTCACTTCTCCGCTGTATATGAGTGCATGTGTGTTTGAGTGTATGTGAGTGTGTGTTCACTCTTCTCCGCTTTACAGAAGTGCATGTGTGTTTGTGTGTGTGTGAGTGTGTGTTCTCACTTCTCCGCTGTATATGAGTGCATGTGTGTTTGAGTGTGTGTGAGTGTGTGTTCACTCTTCTCCGCTTTACAGAAGTACATGTGTGTTTGAGTGTGTATGAGTGTGTGTTCTCAATTCTCCGCTGTATATGAGTGCATGTGTGTTTGAGTGTGTGTGAGTGTGTGTTCTCAATTCTCCGCTGTATATGAGGGCATGTGTGTTTGAGTGCGTGTTCTCACTTTTCCGCTCGTCACCAACTCAAGTCGGGGTGGTTTGCCGGTGCCACGCGAGCCTGCGCGAAGACTTGGCCAGCATTGTAGTTAAGGTATAGCGAAGAGAAGCAGTAAATATTTTATCGTCAAGTCTATTGTTGTCCGCAGTGGTGTAGCACTCATACAATATGCATATCTATCGAAATATCTGTGTTATTTGAATAGACTACATTATACGATGATTGTGACTTTTTGTTTTCTTATCGAACATAATATATCTATTTTCCGACTTTGACATTTCAGAAGTTGGGTTTGGCGTTTCACTGTTTGCCAATATTCTGACTTATTGTTAAAACCCTTTTTATTACGGCCATTATCAGTGGCTAGCAGTTAATTGAGGTTGGGAACAGGGTTCGTTATTTACTCGGTTTTGGCTGTTTATAGGAAAATGATCTTGAATACTGCTTTTCAACGTTGTCAACCGCACTTACGGTAATCGAGCAAATAGAAAATACCAAAAATACCAAAAGTGCGAAGAATAAATTCCTAGTCACAAGAATCATTCATAAAATGTCAGCATAATCACATGCAAAGTTGATATATAATTGTTAAAAGATAGTACGAAAGTTTAAAAAAAGCATCTTAATTTCACAAGTTTCTTAAAAACAGAAAATATCGGTCATAATCACATTCTGTGTTCGTGTCTAAATCAGATAAGGTGACGATGGCGTGACGTCAAAACTCTCTCACTGGTATAATAACAATTCTTACCAAAATTCCCTTTTTCGAAATTATGTCAAAAGTATCCATTGAATAAATTGAAAAGTAAGTTATAAAATTGAGTTATAATCACTTAGCAATAAATATATTCAAAAGGGAGGAGTTACGATAATCGCTGACTCATTGACAAAAATGGGTGATGTCATAATCTTTTCTACTTGTGAGATTAAGACGCCATTATCTTATCTCAGCTGGTTACGTCATTGGCCGGTATTCACAGAGATCTGTGGTAAAAATATTAACAATTTAATTAACAATGAACAATTATTGTCATTATTTACAAAATTTATGAAGGCTTTACAGTACTTACGTGTTGTGTTGAAATAAGATCGATCCAGTATCAAATAACTTAATAACAAACTAAAAGACAGTAGAATACAGTGAAGACAATGACGTAGAAATAAAAACAATGTGTAGGAAGAAAGAAAAGTCGACAAGCTCTTGAAAACTAGTAAGAATGTGAAAAGCGCATTAAAGTTGAATAACTTTACCGAAAGATCAAAACCGATAACACCATGTTACAAAAAAAAAAAAAGAGAAAGAAATTCAGTGACTTCATTTTGTTTCAAGAAAATGGAAAGAAAAGATGTTACTCAAAGTGTTTCATTTATCTTATGTCATGGCTTGACAAGATTCGCCGGAATTTTATATTTTCTGGAGACATAGACATCCTCCATTTTGTACATAATAACTTATAAAACATGTCTTAAGATAAAGATTTATTTTCTTTGAAAAGAACGGACATTTGAATCGATAATGAAATAAATTTCGTAATGACTGTCAGTTAAAAATCTCACAGAGAATTGGTAAGTAGTAGTTACAGCATCTCAATCTGGAAAAATACTTCCTTTTTGGTAGTTCAATCGAATATTTTTCAAAATGGATGTCTTTTTTAAACATTCAATAAATTGTGGTAGGTGAATATATGGAAGATGATACATTTTTGGTATATTCTGTGTATCTAAGAGGTGACGTTCAAAACAAAAACAAAACAAAGCTGACGTTCAACAAAAACAAAACAAAAAGCACAGACATACACACTCTCATGCATTCACAAAACACGTACAATTATATGCACCCTCATATAGTGAAAGAAACTGAACTGCATGGATTTTAAGTAATAGAGTGTATACTGCAAACAGCGAAGTTTATGATGTTTGTTACGTGTTTTCATGTGACGCCAATGTCTATTAGGGCCAATTTCTCCACACAAGACAGAAATGAAATGCATTTTGTGATTTTCTCTTCTGCGACTGAATAACACATGAATGAACATGTGAAGAGCAATCTCTAGCCATCAGACTCATTTCACTGAGTGGAGTAATCAACTCGTTATGATGCGGTTGAATAACAACATATGCTTTTTTTTTCAAACGCCAGAATCATTTGGAAATTAGACTGAAGGCGTATCCAACAACGCGTTCACTGTTCTTCTTTGTTTGGTTGGGGTTTTGCTGGTGTTGCTGTTGGGTTATTGCGGTTTTGTTTTGTTTTTTCTTGTCTTGTCATTTAGGGTGGTGCTTGTTTTTATTTTTGTGTTTTGTTTTTACATTGATGGGTAAACTTCTTGTTCCCTCTTCTCGTCATGATTTTCTTCAAATAGTTACAAAACAGGACTCACAAAAAATATACGTAGAAGGTAATGACAACGTACAATGTATGATTGCGCTATGTACATTTTTTGGGGTTAGTATCTCAGTTTACAAACGACTACAAGAAGTTAAAATGCCAAAGAATACAAATAAGACAGATATAAATAACACTGACAATTATAGAGGATGTGATATCACCAGGTAATGACGTCAATAAAATTCTTCCATGATTGTGTCTTCGTCGTGTAAACATATTAATGGATGTCGAAGAATAGTTGTAATATATTTTCTTTCAGAGTATAAACAGCAAACACTAACGCGCCCACACAATGGAAAGTGTACGAAAAAAAAAACACCCAACAGAACAGAACAAAACAAAATATAGGAGTGTTGACTCCACAGAATGCAACTTTAACCATGCACCAACTCCCGGAAAGTAATCCGGCCGAGATAATTAAATCAATTTGGTCGCATCATCGTTTTCATCACGACTAATTGCTTGTTTAACGTTTAAAATTTCATCCCACTCATGAATCATTCAGGGCACCGCATTCATCTAACGGGCCGTGTTTGTATAATGCACTTCAATGCATTAACTATCAGCCTCTGTATCATATCATGCAGCCCCTGAGTTCGTCTGGACACAATCATATCACACCCTCATCTCTTCTGCACCCCCCCCCCCCTCCTCCATTCTTCGGCTCCATTTCTTTATCTTCCTTCCATTGCACATTTATTCCTTCACTTTAATATCTTATGATATATATTTCTTCCGTCCCTTCTTTGTTGTCTTCTCTCCTTCTATTTCTTTTCCCCTTTAAATTCCTCTTCTTTTCGTCATCATGTCTTCTCATTCATTTCCTTTATTTTATTTTTCATTCCATCCATCTTCTATCTTGCATTTACTTCTTCTTCTCCACCATCTCGTCTCATTCTGCCCTCCCTTCTTCATCACCTTTACATCAAAGTCTTGGAATTTTGTGTGTTTCTTTTTTTCGCCCACTTTAGCGAAAAAGTCTTCTTGTGAAATTTTGCATCACCTATATCTACTTTATTTAGTGTGAAACATATATTTCTGTGGTTAAATAAAATTCTGTTTCATCACAAAATGCATATCAAGAAGCACGAGTTGTCATTTTAAGTTCCAAAGAGATCTTTTGGTGTGTTCAAGACCAAAGAACGTCGGAAAAGATGAGCCACACTTGTAATATAACAAATGTTTGCAGCCATTTAATGTTTTTATTTCTCTTTTCATATCATTCTTTATCGTATATTTTTGTCGTATACAAACTAAACATGCCCAAAGTCTTTGTACCACTATCTCCCCAACTCATGGATACAGCGTTCGAGAAAGCATGATCACGCATCCTACTTTCATTTTACCTGCCGCACCAGTAAATTTCCCTGCTTGCTCGACATGCACTGCCATTCTTAAGTTTAGCCAAGGAGGCGCAGTGATGTTCCGATTTCTGCTCTTTCATAACCGGCGCCATTTCATAATGGACAATATAACACTTGATGGCAAAAATAGCAAAATCAACGTGATGTGACGTCATTAATATGGACACATGCAATGTTGATGTTGATCAATGCAACGAACCATTTTCATCAAGTTTTTTTTTTCTTCTTTTATTTTCCTAGCATCATCGGGGCCAAGAGAGATTATTTTCATTGTTGTTGTCATCGTTCTTATCGTGGCTGCTGGATATGACACGAAATTTTAGCGTTTCCTTTTTGGAACGAGATCCCTGAAAATATCCAGCTATGTATTATATTTTTATTTTTTCGCAGTGACAATAGGTAGATTTTTGTAAAGTTCTGTATATTTCCTTCCGGCGCGTCTTCTCCAGTAGGCCACCTCTGCCTGAATAGGAGACACTTCGCAGATTGGGTTTGCTGTCTAGCTTATAAATTTTGAAACAACAGGTGACTACTCTTGATAATGAAGAAATCGGTAGAGCTGGACTAACCCCCCCCCCCCCAATCCATTACGCGATCTGAGCTCGTTTGGCAATGGGACCTCTGTTAAGCTTTAGAAGGTTTATGGAAAGTTGATCTAGGTATACACGGTGCCTCAGTAAACTAATATTTCTATGTATAACAAATTCAACTTTCTTTCTCATGGATTTTTTTTTCTACAGATGGGATCAGATTTATAACAGAAGTAGCCTCGAGTTTTACATTGCTCACTTCTTTTATGACACATACATAAACGACTTTGCTTGAAGGGTACATTCATGTCTTTGTGTTTGAATATCTATTCACGAATCAACTGGATTTAGCAATAATAATAAGAAGAATGGAGTAAAGTGAAATATCATAGAATGCATTATATCATTCCTTTTGTTAAGCTTTATTACATTGATTGTTACAAAATATTCCTTGAAAACATCTTTTGTTAACAATGAATATACGTGATGTATTTTGCTATGATATCTATTATATAGCCAAGATGATGATATATATTGAATAATGATATATGAATGTATTTCAAAATGACAGTATTCGGATTGCTAGTTTTCTGGTGGGGAAAAGACGTCAACATTTTTCACTGTTTTCATGACACACTCTTTACTCTTCGTAATGGAGGGGAGGGGAGGGGGAGAGGGAGGGGGTTACGAACCTTTGAAAGAGGGACGTGCGCGCGCGCGCGAAGTGTTTGCTTGAATTAATATCGGCACAGCCCAGAACTGCCATCACGAAATGAATCACAGATATCAAATTCAATCAGATAGATACCTATGTGTCATCTTTTCTGTCGCACCGGGTTAATTTATTTAATGTAACATTGGAATTGGATCGCAGAGATCTTTCCATTGTCACGGCGTCAAAGTCTGATGAACACAATAGCTTTCTCTTTTTTTTCCCCATGCTTACAAGAAAGCAGCGCGGAAAAGTGTACCCGAATTAGGCATATGGCAATTTACTTAATCCACGGGAGAGCTACACTATAAAGTAATTTCACAAGCGATAAGGTCTAAATCTGTCAATTTTTCATACGCTTTCGTCCTCTTTGTGTTGATTTTCAGGGCTGATCCATACATAGAACCGTCCTCCCATTGTTTTGGGATGTATAGCGTGCGTCTCTGTCCTTATATAATTTATAGGTGAGTGAAAAACGCGCTTTTTTTACCACTCACCAAACTTGTTTAAAGTTGCAGGTGTAAAAGTAGGCTGAGATGCGTAGTTATCTATGCATCATGCTGATGCCTGATATTTTTAGTCCCGTTATAGGAAGTTCTGCATGATGCAACAGAATCGTGAAACCCGCGCATTATTAGCTGTTTTGTGGCCTGATATGGCGACTTGAAATATGTATCCTTATTTAAAATATGATCAGCAAATCATTAGCGTCAAAACAAATGTAAAATTGATAGTGATTTCCAGTGGAAAGAGGAGGGTGAAACAACTTAATTTGTGCGCTGTCGAGAGGGATGAATCCATTTTCCTTTGCAATTTTAACGCGTCGAACATAGAAACTTGGCATCAAAGGCGTCAGAGTCTGTGTATTGTATATAGGCGTACGTTTACCCGTGTTTCTGCCTCTTTCCGCGTAAGCCAATAAAGAGTATTATTGTACGAGAGTATCGCAATGAAAGATCTTTCCAAAAGGTGTACATTGCCTTTAATGTATTGAAACGTTGCATTGCAGAAACATTATATATATATATATATATATATATAGGATAAGAGCGAAATCAGGCAAATTATGAAATACCCTTCTAATTAAGCCGGTGAATTAGTGAATGCAAGTTATTGTTACAGAAAGTATTGATACACCATTTTATCAAGAATATCTTTTATCTTCCAAATTATATCACTCAACGTAATTTGATTTTCTTTTTCTTTTTCATAGTTTATTTTAGGGAGCTTAAAAAGCTGATACGTGATCATATTCATTATAATGAAGTCATTAAAACTTTTTATTGTTTGTTTCATATTCCTTCTGAGAAGATTACAGATTGATGGATAGTCCATATTCAGCTGCACTAGCTAGTCTTCCATGAGGTGCAGTTGAATGTGAGGTGGGACCACTTCACCTGGCTATGCACTCTGCCCTTTAATACGATGAATGAATGAACCGGGGTATTTTACGTGCATGAGCTGTGACTCTCTTACACACGGGACCTCCTTTTTTTGTCTTATCCGAGGGACAGAGTGTTTTGCCTCTTATAGAAGGGACGGTGTGGTCACACACAACATTGCTCTTGGTCCTTATGATCTGGAGGCAGTCGCGCTGCCGACTGAGCCAAACTGCCGCCCAGTCATTCCTCTATTCAAATTTAAAAAAAAACATTTATCTCTCTTTTTTTCCATAGTGCATTCAATGAAAACATTGCAGTACGTGCTGTCACTTTGTGATTTTTTTTTTCATGGTTCCCCGAACCGTTATCAGGAAGTCGTATTCATCCATCTTGTCCCAGAAAGTCTCTTGCAGTGATATGTTGCTGCCAAATTTTGATCATCATTTTTCATCATTCATTGCTGGTATTTCATGAGTTAAAATACAACCTCTTTCATTTTGAGGCCTATTTCAGACATGTATAGCACTGTATGTATTTCGATTGCGGTTATCAAAAGTTTCGTTCTAAATCACTATATTCATTTCAAATCCGTATCAATATGGGCAATATGATTCATAAGATTGAAGTTACATGTTTGCATCTCAGATTGGCATGTATTCACAATTTTCTTTCTGATTTCTTAACCAGTTCCATTCAGTCTCTCCAGTCACATGCCAATGTATACAGTATATACAGTGAAAATCAAAGTTGCTAATTTAATGACGAGAAGAAGATAATTAAAGCATCAAAATCAATCATGGATTTGATTGGATATCTTCAAAACATCTTGATACGGTTGAAACACTACACTGTGAAAGACTGCACTCTGCTTTCAGTTCGGAATACTCGCCAATCTTCCACACCATTTTAATTATTTCGTTTTCTTACATAAATGTGAAATCAAACACTTTTGAGTCAAGCCTTCATATGAATATTAATGAATGTTACTGGAATAGTATAATACTGTGTAAGGTATACAGCACATATTTTTTTTTCAGTTACTTTTGGCCTACATCCGCATATTCGTGCGTATGTATGTATGTGTGTGTGTGTGTGTGTGTTTGCGCGCGCGCGAGTGCGTGGGTGTGTGTGTGTTTGAGAGAGAATGTATATTTTTTGAGGGGGAGAGGAGCTTTTTTTGTTGTTGTTGTCTTTTTAGCTCTCTGTTTCAAATATTGATATCATTACCCTCCTCATGTTGCTTATAGCGTCGCTTGAATTTGACAGAAATGAGATGTACTTATGTAACCATTTGGTTACATGGCTATGAAACATGTACGTTTGATTTAAGAAAGAAACATGAAGCGGGATATTCTGATAAACTGCCATAGTTTCACTGGGAGTTACATCGACTGTATTCATGCCAATCTCAGGTATTACATTAGTAATGGTCGCGGTGTGACGTCACGTGATTCGTTCCTAAGGACTGCTCTGGGTATCCTGTGAACTATGGCTTGCTTTTGCAGAAAGAGAAAATGTTGAAGGGTGCTAACATTCAAAATGCAAACCGCCTCTACAAGTAGTCATTACAGAGTCATCAGGTGTCTGAGTCTGCTCTCGTGGTAGTCTTCCTTTAATACGCCCTCACCTACGTGACAGCAAGTAAAGAGATGAAGGAGGAGGAGGAAGAGGAGGAGAAGGAGGAGGGGGAGAAGGAAGAGGAGGGGGAGGGTGTTCACGAGGAGTGGTATACGTGGTGGTAGGGGAGGAAGAGACTTTGATGAGTGTGATGCGCTTGAGACGAGCCATATTCCACATTGACTATCAAAGCAGCATATACGTAATCAATGTTGACAGTTTCATTCCGAAGTTTCCTGCGGAGCGGAGACTCACCATTGTCTGCTGCCTGCCAACATAGAAACCCGAAGAGCACGGACTTTGAAATACATAACAAAAATAGAATGATGATTATTTGAACAATCTTTAGTTAAACCATATTTTCAGAAAGTGTTTAATTTTGTTCATATGATACATTTAACGAGATTCCCCTATGTATACTTATCTAACGCACGTGAAATGAATTTTAATCCATCAAAAGGTCTCAGATGTTCAATAACGTAAAGTTTTGGAAGATATTGCACGAGTGGTGATTAATTGCAGTTCTCGCAGACAATCACTGCGTGCTTAAAAGTTTTTTATCCCCTGAAAAAGCTGGGATTTTTTGAAGTGACGTCACTATTGTCAAAGACGATCGCTTTTCTTTGTTCACTGACTTTCTTAATATCTACGGAAGATTGTTCGACAATGAGACATACACGGATGGAAACATATTATTACTCAGAGTATTATATTTCAACCCACCTTCGTCAACAAAATGGCAAACAAAACATGGTCGACAATGACACTTTAACGCTTAGTACAAAGATGGACGGATGTAATTGTAGAATATTAACTAAGATCGTACATTGAGTGAAAGAGTTCTGGGATTCATACGTTGAACGTGTTTTTCGCAAAACAGAAATAATGGTCCCAACCACACTGTGGAAATGAGATGAATGAGATATGGTTTTCAATATTAAGTTATTACATCAACCTAACCGTTTTTTGTTTTGTTTTGTTATGTTTTGTTTTGTTTTTGTTTAATGGGATAGATATGATTTGTCACTTTCCCCTTTCTCATGTGAAAAAAATCAACAACAACAACAACTGCTTGGATATTAAGCAACGATTTGCATAGAGATCAAAATCTCCTAAACAAATTGTATGACATTTCTATGATCATCTGATTAAGACTTCTACATTATGTTTATTTGGTTTGGCTCCATTTGTCAAAATTGAATTTTGCTCCATTTGTCAAAGACAACTTAAATCGCAGTGGCTTTCACTTTAGAATTGCAGGTAGCCTGCACTAAGTTTTTTCTGTAGAAGCCTATCATTTGGTCATAATGTCTTTTCATTCTTTCGACACCAGTCCGTTAGGCGTACTCAGGACTCCGGTATATACCCCCATACAACTTTCTCAACTATAAGATACATTGTGAAAAGTACTTTGTGAAGAACATCACTACACATTGTGAGGGGCAGGAGATGGGGGAGAGAGTGAAGTACGGGTCTCGAAGATGATACCTGACACGACATTGGCGATGAGTAAAGTCAAGTAATTTTATGGGTAATTGTTTTCACGTTGCTTTGGGTGGTAGAGCTGGGCGCTTCTGAGCAGTCTAGCAGCTGTCGAGCCATCCCGCGTAATTAGCGTGAAGTTACACATCAACGCCCATGAATTATATAACAATTATGTGTGATTGTAATGGTTATTTCAGGCGAGGGCGTTAATAGTTTGCCGCCAAAAGGACGAGAGGACCCAAGCTGGAGTCGAGGCGAGGGTGTAGTTCGCGCTAGCTGGGGAGGATTTGTGTACATTACTTCCCCGAACATGGGTCGCTAATTATCCTTAGATGGTAATTGAGTTTTCAGGATAGACTTTACCCTATCTGATGATCTTCTTGACTTGTGCTTAACCCTCACTCCTGATGGCTTTCTGAGAGCTAACGCATTGATAACGTGGATCCCGCAGGATGCTTCCCCGCGACTTGCACCAAATAGAAGAGACGAGTTTCAAGTCTGGGAATAATAATATAGCGGCGAACGTCGTATCGTTGATTTTGTTCTACGTTGGTCTACGTTGAGGGTTGCCTGGCAAATTCCTTTTTTGTCATCGTTGTTGTTGCTTTTGGTGGTGGTGGTGATGTCAGGACGCCTAGGCCTCTGAGTACTTTCAAACTCATCTTACCAACATGAAGTAGGCAGCGGTAGGATTCCAGACGTATCAAAACCTAAGACTTTGAATACTTATTAGACACAATCAACTGCAACCATGTTAAGGAAAATTCATTTTTATCTCCACACTTTATTATGTCTACAAATCGCTAAAATCATATTCCAGTAACCATTATCACCATCACATGAACAAAAACATTATCATCATCAGCAGCAGCAGCATCATTATTATCATTATCATCATCATCATCATCATTATCATCATCATCATTATACATCATCATCGTTTCTCATTTGCAGTCTCCCTATACCTCCACTATTGTACCATCATCACCATCTCCATGGATACACCACAGACATCACCACACATCCACCATTACCAAACACAGTTTTTTTTTTCTTTTCGAATGCTGCATGGGTCACTGCGAAAATAGGCCGTGTTGATTCTTAAAAATGATTATCAAGAACGCAAGCGAATCTTTCCGTTATCAATTGATTCTTAGGAACGTTTTTGTGGTATTACAGGCTTCCATTTTCACAAAATGGTATCCTAAAATAGCATTTGCTATCAGAATTACTTATAATGATTGCAGTGTGTATATTGTTTTGTTTATTTTGTACATTATTGACAAGGTACAAGAGTTTTTGCTATAATACTTTTGATGTAATATTGATATATACCAGAAGTATGAAATAAAGTTGAATTGAATTGAAATGAATTACAGTTTGTAAATCAGCTCAGCATTTATTGCTACACAACACCAACAACATGTCTATTACAATATTATTTGTGGCAGTATGCAACATATAAAATTGCTTCAATAACTAAGGATATAGGAGTGAAATGCACCAGACATCACATACAGGATTAACGCACACTCACACAAACACGCCCATAACTACATACACTACGCACATACATACCAACAACGTCATCTTGCGCGCGCGCACACACACACACACACACACACACGCACACAAACAAGTGTGGTTATCCTTCTAAAAAGCAAACAAACAAACAAACGTTTACTTTGTCCAACAACAATTAAATTTCGATATGAAAATTGTAATCGGTTTTGATTAATTTTACATCGCCTTTACCAACATTGTCGATTGTAGCTGTGTGATGGTACAGTGGAGATTGCTGTGAACACATTGACAAGGCTCGAGTCTGGCCCAATGTCTTTATTCTCCGACAACGTTTTTCCCCAACGATTTTCTCCTTGATCCAGTGTTAAAAAGTATCAAAGCTACTTAATATGTCATTGTCTTATCGCTATCGATATTATTGCTACCATTAATTCTTATCAATAATCATTACTATTTGTTATTATTGTGATGATGATGGTGATGATTATTATTATTGCCATTATTATAATTTCTATTATATTATTATCATTGTCATTATTATTATTTTTATTATCATTATTATTATTATTATTATTATTTTTATTATTATTATTATTATTATAATAATAATAATTATTATTATTATTATTATTATTATTATTATTATTATTATCACCATCATCATCATCATCATCATCATCATTATTATTACCATTATTAATATTGTCGTCGTCACCATCATCATTTTTGATTTCATCAATGTTCTGTTATTCAGATTTATATATTTTCACGGTGGCCTGACTATGGTCTGACTATTCTAGTTTCAGAAAGCTGGAATAGTCATGTGATTTGATACAGAGTATAAAATCATCATACTCCTCGGTGAGTCCTTACAGTAATTGTGTGTTTCTCTGCGAGGTTTATAATGTCCCACTGACGTAATTAAGTCCTACACGCGGTCAAATCCAGGCTACGGTGCATGACGTAAACTTTGAAAAGTGGAATGTAGAGCGAGAAATTTTTCTCATCAAATATAAATGCCATTGTGCAACTGTAATTAATGTGCAACTGTCAAGAACTATGTACGCATGCAAAGCGTTTATATTTTGGGTCGAGTCGCTACTCCATTTTTCCCATGACGCCGTGATGAACCCGCATCAGGGAAAACGCGGCGGCCCGTACTTAGCCGCGTGCGGTCATGGACGGTCTCGTTCGTAACCACGTCAGAAAAAGACGGAGCTAGAAGACCTCAGAATATCATGCCAGACATATTTGTCGGTGCTACAACACAAATATCGAGAGGAAATTAGCTCGTTTTAGAAGAGTGTGTAAAGGTTCCTCTTTTTGTTCTGCAAGCGGGAAGATTTGGGTATATTTTGCCAGGCCGCAAGCGAGCTCTGCAGTGAGAGTATTACTTTCCCCGCGCATCAGCGCGCGATTCTAACACCTATTTTTTCCTTCCCCTTTCTTTTCTTTCGATTCCCACCGGAGGTTGTGGTCCGTCTCAGCCCGTAGTCTAATTACCTCATTTGCCAAGAGTCTCGAGGGGCGCAAACTGAGTTTCTATTATACAGCGAAGGGGGTATATTAAACCCCGCTACATTATGATCATCGCAGTCCTCATTATACGATGCATGGGGGACGGTAGCTACGAAGGTTATGCTAAGAGATATCTATCCCAGGGAAAGGATGTCGGTACAGGGTGTCCGACGGAGGAGAGAAAAGTGTGAGCGGGGAGAAAGCGACGTGAAGTCTCCTATCCAGTGATGGAAAATTAAGAATATGAAGTTGCACACGACTAAAACAGAACATACACTCTCACCTGCTATGTCCCTGTTATATGGCTGAGTAGAATGTAGAATGATGTATTTACAATAATTGTGGATCAATTAAAATCTAAACAAGTACAGTACAAACGAATAGCGAAAAAAATGCGATTTCTTACATGGCAACTACCAAGCAGTTATATTTTTTCTTCTTTTTTTTTTCATAAGGAAAGAAAATAACCCGCGTACATTAATGTTATCATTATTCTATACAACAGTGCTCTTAAGGCCCTGTATCTATGAAGTTGCAAATGTTGCAAAAGTTGCAAAAGTTGCAAATATTCAATCCGTCATTGTGCATTTTGCACAGTCAAAAATAAATGTGTTAGTGTCTAGAACTCTCCTGTTTGCCAACGGTCCGCCATTGATTACGTCGGCGCCAAAAGCTATAAAGTGATCGTTATAGGCTTATACAACGAGGGAAATTTAAGTCCACATCATCATCACAAATCTATTACATAATATCCAATATGATTTCATAATTATATCATAGAATGTATCCGCTTTGAGCATTCTTACAGAGTGGATTTGGCGCAATATAAATTCATATCATCATTTTTATTATCATTATTATTATATGTTATGTATATGTTTATTTATTATGTATCATATTATATTATACTCTTTTAGATATCATATTGAAACAAGATATGATTTGAATTGGATCGAATTGAATTGAATCTAGCAAATAACACCTGCAGAAATTGATCCAGAAATAACCGTGATAACTGTTGATAGAGGAGGCATTGCTAACGAAGATCTCATATTGGTAAACTATCCGTATAATGTATTAATATCTGAAAATAAGCGGTAAATAAGTTTTGATGTTGAATTTTTAGTTAAGTTTGCTTGTGGCGGTTAGTAAGCTCAGAATGAGACGTACCCTATCGTCGCTTTGCTGTTAGAAAGTTTTCATTTTTAATTTCCAGAACTGCTCACAAGAGTACGCGCATGCCACGCATCATTCCTCGCCGCCCGCACCGGCAAAGGTAAAGTAATATAGGCGGTGCGGCGGCATTGTGTTGATAGACCCTGTAGCCCCACCGCGCTGGTGCGCAGCGGAGTATGAAATGAAGGTTGGAGTCGACTTGAACTATGTCTTTTGGTCCACCGTATCGCGAATTACGATGCTCTGTCGCTCATGCGCTCTCTCCCCCGTTTCTTCATCTCTCTCACCCTATCTCACTCTCCAACTCAATCTCACATTCTCTATATAAGACTTCTCTCTCGTGGAGGCCTCGGTAAATATCCTCATTTTCCTCCTCCTCTCACTGAAGTCTAAACAATTCACTTGCCCGATGGTAATTATACACACACTAGGCATGACTCTTATTTTTCCAGTTTGATTTACACGAAAGAGACCTCCGTCAATATGCGTCGCTATTGCTTTGGAAAATGCAGGCATGAATTGAGCTCGTGTAAACACCGTCAAGCTTTTGCGAATTGATAGCAGTTCTAAAATCCCGTATATATCCCGTACTAAAGCGTTTACTGTGATTACATAGATACTACGAGTTGTCTTCCAAAAATAAATAGTTACCTTTGCTCATCACATGAATATGATTAGGCTATATTGAATAAGATATTAAGGCATTAATTGACTTTTATTTGATTATTGAAGCTACAGCGGTCTTAGAATCAAGAACTCGGAGTACAGTTCTATCGAAGCACCTTTATATAGAAAAACATGATACAAGAAAAAAATACGAAAAGCAAAATACATATACAATAGATTATAACTTGAAATATGTCTATATGAGAGGTCTGCTCATATATACATTATATATATATATATATATATATATATATATATATATATATATATATATATATATATTTATGTACATATATATATATATATATATATATATATTCATTTATTTTTTTAAACAGAGATGATATTACTATGTTTACATGCATAATTATTTATGTATTATACATGCATTACACATCACTAGTATAGATAGCTCCATATCTGATACATGGATAACATATATTTTTACACTATGTACTCAATGAACGAGTTTCATTTTACATAAATTAGTATACACTGCGCATTTTATCTATATACGTGTTATGATTGTGCACACACAAACACACACACACATACATAAACACATGGTAATGTTTTCTCTTCTAAGATATAAAGAAGGAAGATTGGAAGATATAGAGCATTTGGGAAAACACCATCAGACAATCATGGGATGTGTGACATTTCGTATGGAGAGCAACGTACCCTCGTTTGTAGAATTTTGGCATTTCTTCGGCATAATTTGATAATTTGAACTGGATTCCCAGGACTTCTGATTGATTAGGAAATTTTTCATATTTCCAGAACGATGTCCAGCGCTTAGCCAAGAGAAAGCTTTATAGAAATCACGTGGACAAAGGCATGCTATAAGAAGTCATATTAACTTTCATCATGTTTTTAGCTATTTTTAGAGTTCACCGCTTTATTGCATCGAGAGATCATTCTAACTGTCATGGATTCTAAATTCAAGATGAAAATTTCTCCCTTTTAATGAGTGGGAAGGGTTGACAAGTATATTTTCCCTTTTTTTTAAACAACGGTAGTATTTACCCGCCTGTTATTTCCGTCTCCGCGCTAATCGCGAAAGGAAGACAGCTTGTCAATACCCACCGATGCCTTGCCGGGACTCCCCGCACTCTACCGCCACCTTCGCGTCGATATTTGCGTGTCGATGAAAAGAGGAGAGGGGGGCCAAAACTCACAATGCTAGTCCATCAAATATTGTATTTCATACACTTCACACCACGCTTCTCATGATGGGGTGACGAGTATACACACGTTTAGGCCTGTATCCCAACCCACATGTTGCCACAAAAAAAAAAAAAAAAAAAAGGCGGCCAGTCCCGCAAACGCTGGCAGAGGGAACGAAGAGCCGAAGTGTGCGTGGGGAGAGGGACAAATTTAGGAGCGGGGATGGGCGAGGGGGGAGGTGGGACATGAAAACGTGCTCGGCAATATTGTTGGTCATGTAATCGACGGGTGCAGAGGGGAAAAAAAAAACAGAGGAGGACACGAAACGGTGACAGAAACCAAGCACTTATTTGATTAAACAAATTGATTAAATTGGCGTTGATATGCTCACGATAAATGTCTGATAAATGTCGGGTCTTGTTTCAGTACTCACGTATGTATACTGACATGCTCCATTGAAGAAACAGACAATAAAAAAATGAATTACATTAAAAATGATTAATTACTACAAAGTAGCCACGTCTAGTTCTTTGGCAATACACGTGTGTTTTCTTGCAAGCATTTTTACAGCCTTCCTGACGTACGTTAAATGTAGGCATCCCCTTCATCAAGACGTAAATAATCTTTATGTATAGAATCACATATTAAGAAATACGTATAGAATATGATAATTATGCAAACAATATCTTACTTAAAGGAATCGATAACTGCAAAATGTGAAACAAATCAAAATATATGTAAAGCAAGTCCACCTCTTTTTTTACCATGTCTTACTTGCTTTCGGAATTATACCTGACCTTGTAAATACAGAAGTAGAACAGTAAATCAAATCTCACGTAATGACATGAATATACTATCTCCCAAACAAAAAAAGAAAAGGCATCGTATATGTATCTCTCCTTTCCTCTCTCTCTCTCTCCATATATATATATATATATATATATATATATATATATATATTTATTTATTTATTTATTTATTTATATAGGCCTATATTAGGCCCTATGTATGTATAAAGATAGATATAAATAGACATGACTGTGTATCTATCGATATCTATCTACATTATATACATGTATAACATACATATTTATATATGTATGTGTATATATATATATATATATACATATATATATATATATATATATATATATATATATATATATATATATTTACATTCATGTGATATATGTGTGTGTGTGTAGAGACTGAGAGAGACAGAGAGAGGATGATTTCAGTTATAAGTTTAGGTTATGATTTGAAAACTGGCCTTTTCTTTGACCTTGTATAACATCTCATCCACAATGATACCCGTTGCCTTCCTTATATTTTTCTATGTATGTTGTTTTACAGACTATATGGTCCAGTATCCCCGTATGCATATCTTTTCTTAATCTTTCGTTTGCTCTCCCCTTAACATCCTTAATGTCACTTTCCATTTCTTTCTCCGCACCTCTACGATCCATCCCCTTCCCCATCCCCTCCCCCCTCCCCCCTCCCCCACCCCCATCTCTCTTTCCCTTCTCTCTATTCATTGGCCTCTCCTGGCAGCTTGGCGAAGTTCCTTTTCTTTCACGCACGCGTCCACCATGTTACGATACAAAGGGTGCAACCTCTGTGTTAAAAGGCCTCACACGGTCGCCCCAGCGTTCCTTCATTGTTTCTGGTCAAAATGCGTCGTGGCGGCCAAGAAAGAACCCTCCCTGATCTACTCCCCGTGACACCGTTGTCTTTTGCGCGAGGATCTTTAAATTACCCAAAGGGAATTAAATAAAAAGAGGAATATATAGCAAACAGGGCGATGACAAGTGAACACTACAGACGTATATAAAAGGGTGGCCATTATCACAGTTGATATTACCCATATCTTATGTCCTCATTTTGACAATGCAAGGTCCTTTTCTTTATCCCCTCTCTGTTTTTCGCGCGTGCGTCTCGATGATTTTCAGCAATTATGTTTCACTTAACTTGACGCAAACAACATCGCGGGTTTAATGTCATGTCAGTCATGCAAAAATCAGTCGGCTCCGTTTGATTAGAAATTAATATCTTCTGACTCTGACTCTGGGAGAAGAAACAGCCGTTTTCAGTTGAACTCAGACAAAGTCAGACAATGTACTGTCAGAAGAGTAGGGAGGTGAAGAAAAGTGAACTCATTCCCGCCAATGTGTTTTAGGTGTGCATAGTTCAAGGAGACAGTCATGTTAAGCGTATATCAGTTTGGGAATTAAGATTGCCCTCCTCATTTCTCTTCTCTTCGAGAAGGAAAAAAAAAAGCGAAAGAGGCAGAGATCGCACAACAAACAGAGATCAACGCGGGAAGAAGAGGTTCCATGTTTTTTAAGGTCTCCTGAGTACAGACAGTAGTAGCCGAGCAGGAGATGAGTGCAAATTGTACGTGACCTATGAAGATTTGATGCAATCATTCGCTACACTTGCTCCGCCGCCATTAAGTCACAAAATGGAGGGGGAAAATTCGCAATCATATCTGTACCAACTACAATCAACATTTCCAGACTTTTGGCTTTGGTAAAAGAGTGAAGCAAGTTCGACAGCTATTGATCAGTGTACGTGAAAAAGGCAAAAATTGAAGTCGACACTGCTTCCAACTCCCGCCTTTTCAGCAAATGCACTAATTGTTCACTAGTTTTTCGGCATGTCATGAAGTCTGAGCTAGGAATAGAGCGAAGAACGAGCGAAGTGAAATTAACGACGTTCAAAAGTACATCTCTTCATATTGAATAATTGATTTGTTTCCATTTAAGAATATTGTCCTGCAGGCGATCGATTGTTCGTATTACTGTACGTCACATCGGTACGTGACTTGCAGGTATGGTGCCGCGGGTTTCAATCAACACTTCTCCCTTTCGCACTGATTTGCCCCCATGTTTTCTGGCAGAATCATCAACCACCCTGCTCCCCATAAAATTAAAGAAAAAAAGTTCTAAAGTTAATGTCCTTTCTCTATGTTTAGCCATGCATATGTTAAAGTTGAAAACTCGTTTGCATTCGCGAAGGAGGTTAGAATGAAAAGAGCAATCGTCAGTTTGTTGATGGCAAGCAAAAAGTAGCACCCACCCAGACCGACCACTTTACAAGAAGAGGTCTATTATTTTCCTCGAGTGTCATATTAATGATCTTGGCCGCCACATGCCATGTTCTCCGTTCTTGCATCACGCATGTAACAATAATATCCATCACTGAATCATGCCGACGCGCTTCAACGTGACCAATATGAATTTAAATTTGCAATTAAGGCGGTGTTAACAAGGCTTTGACATCATGTCTCGCATTGCGTACCCTATTATGCAACCTCACACTCTCCTAATTCTCATAAAAATAAGACATAAAAAACTTGGAAGGTTATGTTCTTATTCAAACGTCCCACTGTATAAAAAGTCTCTGTCACTCGCATATTTGGCCTCCATCAAGTCGCAGCAAAGATATTCTTGTTGTTTGTTCCTCATCCTCTTATTCTTCTGTGTTTTTCTGTGTTTTTTATTATTATTTTTTTTTTTACTGTACTTTACATCTTTGATCTTTGACTAGGTAAAAATAGCCCACGAGTTCGACATTACAACACAGGGCTTAATGTGTCGATCTCTTCGGCCTTGTTTGCTTTATAGTGTTGAACTCATGGGCCGTATGATTCGTGGGCTTTATAACTCATGGACTGCATGACTCATGGGCTGTACGACTCGTGGGCTGTATAAGTCGTGGGTGTCGAACTCGTGACGTGCATCGGTAACAAAGGCCTGACCGTACTTTTACGGTAATGGGAAGTCACAAGAAAACTTATCCAAAGTTCACTTTCCTTACTATGATAAGAGACGGGAAGGAGATGTTGTATGACATGATTGTGATGCGCAAAATTTGAATAAGGTAGTGGCTTTGAGGGAAAAATAAGTAATTAAGTAATAACTTCCCTTATCGCTATCTGATTTAGATGATTTTTTCACTGTCGTGCTTATAAAACTTTACTCTCCCTTTTACTGGTTCATATTTAGTGTCATTTAATTGATTACAAGAAGAATCCATGTCCACCATGATTATCCCTTTCATCTCAGGCTTAGAGATTATATTTCATTTACTATACATCTGTTTTATCACGGTTTTGTTTTTGTTTTTTTTTCTCAGTAGATTTGACCATTATTTCTATTCATCTAATCCTCTGCGGTTACATTTCGCTGACAAATCTGAAAGCTCACTATACCTTGTCTTCATTATCAGCAATAAGTGAGATAATGGATGAGTTTTCATGTATTTGGGCTTTTACCAGTGATATCGCGGTCATGGGCAGGCTGGATTTTCATGTCCCATGTTCTGCCATTATTTTATGCAGTCATATAGCTCTGCATAATGAGCTCTACATCTGAATGGCTATCTGATTTAAATCAAGAACCATACCACGAGTTTAACTGTGTGCTGATGTGTGTGTGTCTCACAAAAGAGGCAATTCATCACCATTCGTACCGTTCTCGCAAATTGGATACGCACATTCACAAAGAGGACCATGGGATTGATTGGTACAGAATTAAGGTCACCAGACGTATTTCAAAACATGTCCCTATCATCATATTCGCGTTTGATATGCTGATGGAAAAGAGACGAATTATGACAATTGCATTCTGGCCAGCCTTGAATCCTGATTACATCGAAAGAAAAAAAAAGAATCAGGCGATTTTTAGCAGTAATGACCCAATACATACAATTTGTTCTCCGAAGGTTTAGACGAATTATAGCTACCGATCTCAATAAGGCTTTGTTACTTTATAGACAAGAGACAGGCGGTTCGTATAATCATCAATGATATTTCTTCTTGTTTTTTTATCCTTTTGCACTGAATTCTCCTTTCTCTATCGAACCGAGTGCTGAGATTGCCTAATAGAAATCAGAATGTAACAAATCACAAGCAAGTCGTTCGCATGTTTGAAGCCCACCGAATGATACACATGGTGAGCGGGTCCACAGTGAAATTGACAGTATGTCAGATGGATTAACAATGGATTTTCGATGACTGTTATAAGCATATCGTTTATGTTTCTGTTTGGTAGGTTTTAATCTTTAATGTCCTTAATCCTATTGTGCATATAATGATATAAAAATGTAGACAGTGATCATAAGTTTCATCTCGTACCACCACATCTGTTAACATAAAGGGTTTATCGATTTAAACATTAATCACAGGTAGATAGTAAAATCTGGTAGTTTACAATGATATTACTAAGCGTAGTGGCAATACCAGCAGCAGTTATAGAAGTAGTAGTATACAGCGACAGCAGTCGTACGTAGTAATGGTAGTAATACGTGTAGTAGTAGTAGTAGTAGTAGTAGTAGTATAGATTTTCCCGGCCAATTTCACACTTTTGTCAGTCCAATTCCTAATTGCTGCATTCAATTTAGCAAAATTTAGCGTAGATGACATGTTCGGTAGTTCAATTTTATGATCTCTTCATTCAAATTCACTTTGGAGCATTCAAATTATCTTTCTCCTCATTCTAATTAACACTTTTTCAATTGAAATTCGTAAAACAAGCACCATTTCGTTATTCTTTCATTCAATTTAGAATGATACAGTCACGTGATCACGGACATGCTGCACTCGTTCATTCAAATTCACTTTTTGGCATCCAATTTAACATCTTTTGCAGTCAATTTAGCACGCATGTTTATGCTTTGGTTCTTTCTTCAGTTTTTTTTTTTCAACAAAATTATTGTTTTGCAAGCGTCATTACAATTCATGTTTTCGTACACATTTTAGAGATTTTGGCAACAGTTTTTTTTTTCTTCAATGTGTTTAGTGAGTCTTTTAGTCCGAAGATAGTGCATCATGTGGCCACAACTTATCTGGCCGTTGAGCGCTTTATTCTGAGTGTGTCGGCCAGTTCTAGGAAGTCAAGGTTATGATCATCAAATGTTCCTATAATTCTTTTTCTTTCTTCTTGAGAAATATGTCTGTATCTAACTTGTGCTGTCATGACTGTAAGAAGATGAAGTTAATCTGTAGTATTGGTACATGTAGGCCTAAAATGACATGTATGAAAGAAAGGCGGCGTTACAGAACAACAAACTCGAGTTATATAGGGTCAAAAATATTATACTTTTACTGCTTAACAGTGCGTGGATGAAACAAAAAAAAAGTCACATTGAAATACGCGTTTAAATGTTATCACCTTTTCAAAAAAGAAATAACATGACGTTAATTGGAATGAACATGTTTGGAATTTGACTGCCCATACGCGAAATTGAATGACTGAAATACCCCTTTCGGTCAGTGCTGGCGAATTTGAATGACTGAAGAGCACGTGCCAATTTGAATGCCCGTTTTACGAATTCGAAAGGCAAATGTACAAATTTCATTGATCGAAATGCTAAATTGAACGACCAAATTGCAATTTTGAATGACAGAATGTGCAGTGACGAGGATTTTCGCTAAATTGAATGAACCTTTTATCAAATGGACTGACAAAAGTGCGAAATTGGCCGGGAAAACCTATAGTAGTAGTAGTAGTAGTAGTAGTAGTAGTAGTAGTAGTAGTATGGTAGTACACTGTACTACTACTACTAGTAGTAGTAGTAGTAGTAGTAGTAGTAGTATGGTAGTACACTGTACTTCTAGTAGTAGTAGTAGTAGTAGTAGTAGTAGTAGTAGTAGTAGCAGTATGGTAGTACACTGTACTAGTAGTAGTAGTAGTAGTAGTAGTAGTAATAGTAGTAGTAGTAGCATTGCTAAAAGTATGGTACTGTAATCATTTGCTATCAACGAAGTGTTTTGGAAGAACCTTATTTTACTTTCGAAATAACGCACCTTCTGAATAAGGCCACAAATGTTCGGATTAAAAAATCCCACATCATTTTTGGATTAACGCACATCTTTAGGTACAAGGAAGTTGTGTGTTTCGGAACAACAAACCTGAGGAAAAACGAACCTAGTTTCATTTTCGGATTAACGAATATCACTCGTTTAAAGTAGAGCTAAATGATAATGAAGTTTCACTTTCAATTGACTTTCACTTCGTTTTCTTTATTTCTCAAAAAAAAAGTTAAACAAATGGAATTGTTTCTTGTTTTGTATCCCATATTTCTGATAAATGTTTTCTCAAAGTTTATACCACTTAAGAAAAGAATAGAGCCAAAGTGGATATCAGGTTCAGAATCAACTTGCCCTGGGGATTATGCTTGTCATTGACTTCATTTAAGTATTTTTTTTTTACTCTACATTAGGCAGAATCCCCCCCCCCCCCCCCATCCCTCCACGCCCTCTATCGGTCTATCGGTGTCTTCGTTGCAAAGCTTCCATAGTGCCAACATAAAACTCCTGAAGGCAACGTTGAGTTGGTCGCTTTGTGAAAAAGTTAGCGCAGTGTAGATGGTATCATAAAGGTGTTTTCGCACCCAACTATTACAATTTGCATTCTCCGTTCAGAAAAACTAAGCATTATATCATGATAAAAGTACAGACTGCGTGAAACCGCGGTTTTTACACAGAAGAAATTCATCTTATTACCAATATGTTATTCTGTGAACATTTGTTGTAAATTTCTTCGGGCACGTTTCTCATAAATATTTTCATTTACATAATTAAAATCTATGGTGACATATCTAAAATCCACTGACGCAAATTGTAGACTTTTGGGGGGTCATCCTATCTTGCTCAGCTAGGGAGCTAGTGGCTGTGAAAAAGAAAAAGAAAAGACGTGATTACAAACCTTAGACCAGCTAGTTCGTAATGACAAGTGTTATTATTATTATTATTATTATTATTATTATTATTATTATTATTATTATTATTATTATTATTATTATTATCATTATTATTATTGTTATTATTATTATTATTATTATTATTATGATTATTATTATTATCATTATTATTTTTATTATCATCATCATTATCATTATTATGCAAACAGAACAAAAAATACAATCTTGCACATTACGTCTGCAGTGTGATTGAGTTGGTTATATTACTGATTATGCTCGATTTCGATTTGTGTAACTAAAATACACAGAGACCTCCAATAATTTTTTATCTTAATCATAGAGATTGTGATTAAATTGTAATGATTTGAATTGAATATGATTAACTCATGTTACTCCAAAGGTGTTAAAACTGCTTCCGATTCTATACACTCCTTGCACAGTCCTACGACTGATAATCACAGCTCATATTCAGATGCATATTATGTAAAGGTTAATTATGATATGATGAGACAAAAGCGTGGAATTTCAATTTGGAAAATGAGGTGAAGTTCATTTCTTTGGAGATTATTTTTTAATTTCAACTTAACTGCAACTGGATTTAGTATGACTAAACATGTCGATGTATATGGTTTCAACAATGTGTAATAACTTTGGATGTCGGACAATGTTGTTTCATCAAAATACACAAGGTAAATGGCCGCAGTCTGCTGCTGCAATAAGGATTTTGTTTATTTCTTTTATGACCACAAACATTACTTGTTTGCGAGTCGTACTCTTACTAAATTCGAGCACAAAAATCCATTCAAAGGGTAGGAAAAAAAAAGACAAAGTCGTCGAACAATGCGCATGCGTAATAAGTAACTGCTCGGCGAGCTTTGGTATTTTTTTTCTCTCTCTCATTGGCGTTCCTTGTAGTACAAGCCAGAGAAGAGCGGACAAGCAGAGCGCTCTCCCCCTGATGTCAGCGGCGAACCAATGGGAGGTTTGATGCTCGCTCGACGCAGTGAATCACTTTCCAAGGGCCATGCTCAGGCAGGTGATGCTAGCTGGTTGATGGCTTCCGGCTAGGCTGACAAAAAAGTGGGAAGAATAAAGGAGAGTGGTCCACTTTACAAGTTATCGCTCCGCCACCACCATCATCATCGTTTCCATCAAGTTTAACAAACGATGTTTTGGGCTGGCGCTGGTTGATCAGCGCGGTCTGTCTCTTCCATTGCCGCATTGAGGTAGCGTTTTGAAAGGTTGATTCTTGCTGCAGGTTGCTTTTTCGATCAGACAGATAAACAGCGCCGTGTTGGAACATCCTTACTCACTCTCAACCTGGTCGTCGCCTTACGTGGTCGTCTCACGCCAGGACTCGCGGAGTTTCCGTTACATGTGACTCGAGGGCCCACTAACTTGTGAGATGCTATACACTGCTATTTCTGCGAAACGACAAACTGATTGTTTCATAAACATTCTGACTTCGGACGGTGATCAATGACAGAACCTGTGCACTTCCGCATCTCTCCTGGTAAGGCGAGGCGCAGAGACACAAACCGTCCGTGTTATCATTGACTTCACATTGTTGCACGACCATCTTACAGCTCGGGTCTATCGAGAAACAGGTGTGTATAGGCACATCAACAGTTCCCCCGCAGACATCTTCGCATGACGAGCTGAACTATCGATCGCGTGCCCTTCAGGAAAGAATAGGACGTAGGGCAAAGGCGGCCTCTTAACGGGTCATACCTTTCTTTCAACTCCGCCGCACCGACCATTATAGATTACCGTGAAGGGACATTGTTTTTTACGGCTGTTGCAAATTGTAATCATCTTTACAATATTGAATGGGAAAAGCTGCAAAGGAAACGGAAGAGAGCAGAATCTAACGGTTCATTCGCGCCACATCCCCAGCGACACGAATAGAGGACAGTGTCCTCTGATTTACGTCCGTGTAAGTGCCGAGCGGACACTACGCTGGAGCTGATACCGCCATTCCGGTACTCGGGCGCGAGTAACCCGGAGAGGTACCCAATGATGAACATGAAGGAGCACGTCGGCATGCATCCGCCGCCGCTCGGGCCCGGGGGCCCCAAGTACTCGCCGCTGCATCGTCACCACGACCGCGGCTCCGAGATGATGCGGAGGCACTGCATGGCCAACGGACCGGTGAGTGAAACTCTCGCCTCACTGCAGGCAGCTGTATTCCGTCTCTCCCATACCCAGTCGCTGGGCAACTCTCTAAAAAGGGGAAAAAAATGATATCCACTTACATTTTACTTTATCGTTGGAAATAACGAGCGGCCAGAACTTGTGTAATTATATCACTCTGTTCACTCACTTCTGTTCCTGTTCACCAAAAACATCACACAGCAACTTAAAAGGAACCCTACGGAGTTAACTTATGTAGGCAATATGCAGACATTGCACATTCTATCAAGTTTAAACATTAACAACTTTCAATCTGCAAATCTTAGTGAAAAATGATAGTTTGTTCTCTATAGCTATAATGTCAAGAGACGTCGTCATCTGAAAAAAAAAAACCACCAGAAATACAATAAACAATCATTATAGGCAGTTTAATCTACTACAAGTATTAGACAGAATTATGGTCGTCGAGTGTTAATTGTCATTTACAAGTTATGTCAATGGGATGGTATAAAATTAATAATCGCGCTAAATCTGGCACCACAAAGAGAGAATAGATGTAGGCATATGGCTATTATATCATTTGTACCTATAGGGAGACATCATTGTCATCACAACGCCCTATTATGTCCGTGGTTTGTTTACCATTACGTACATTACGCAAGAGGACATTCTTAAAAGTGATAGAGCTGAGACGCTTTTATAGCGATAAACAACGAATGTGGAGCGTTTTACTCCAATAAGCCTATAAGTCATATACTATTGCGTATCTGTATCAGTTTTCATAATGTTATGAGAATTATATAAAAGATGCCATAATGAATTTGTGTTCATATGATTAACTTACACCCATCCAGCTGTATTCTGTCCTTCGTCAACTTATTGTGTAACTTTTTTACGCGTAATAAAGCATTTTGAGTGATGGGAATATCATTGATACAGATTTTGACTTTAAATTCGACTCTGATTGTGACTGGGATGCTTTATTCTCCCTTTTGAATTGAAAATACAGTATCCAGAGTGCTTTTGATGGCATAGCCGATAGTGCTGAACACACGTTGTTGTTTTTGTAGTTGTTGTTGTTTACTTTTTTCATAGAAAACGTTTGAAATTGTCGTCAACGCAAACAGACTTTGTATTTTTCGTTTGTCTTTCGTTTGTCTCAACAGTTTGCCTGTAACACGATAGCTTTACTACAGACATTTCGTAACAACAAAACTTATGAGTACCTTTCATGAATGAGCATTTTCCCTCCTTGCATGTTGAGTGTATTGGCTGTAGTTTCATGAGAAAACGGTACGAAGACACATTTAGTTAATTTTCTACCTTATGCTACTGCGTGTCACTTTTGCTTTACTCAATAATGTACGTGTTGTCAGTATATAAACATCATAATTTGTGTCAATCATGTTTGCAATGAGATATAACAGAAATGTTAATGGTAGCAAAAAGTTATTCCCCTTATAGAAAAAATAAATAAAACGGTAGAGGGGATATCATAATATATTATCGCTTGTCACTTCACAGAAGAAAAAGCAAGCATGATTTAAACAAAAGTAAAGATCAACATTTTGGAGACCTAAAGCTACCTGACATACTTCGATAGCACCGTATCGAGGATGAGGCGTAAAATGAGAAACATTTTGATTTATCCTCTTGTTATTACAACCTTAGTCCGACAATTATTCTTGCATTCCTCCACCTAGTAAGAAATTAAACCTATAAACATCCCTGAAGCAGTAATTACGCGCATTTACTAGCCCACTACTAACATTAACGCCAGGGGTATACCAGTAGTATAGTAGGTATAGGAAACACATTCTTGTTATCTATCATGATTGGTATACCACAGGGATAGTCATTGTCCGCTGTCTCATATGGTTTACCTGTTGAATGCAATCAACCATTCACCTCAAAAAGTGTGTACAACCTCTCTGCTTAGGGGAGGCAACCGGCTACTCATTTCATTAAGCAAATTGATCATGCTGCGATATATTTTGCAAACAGCACATTGTGTTCAATGGACTCGAAGCGGGACGGGTATACCGGCTCGTTCGATATCGCTGTGTGTCCTTTACGTCTCTCGCTTCCTGTGTGGGATGTCATTCGTGGGTGCATGTCCCACACATTGTCATGTATGAATAATCTCCTCTTTCGCGAACAAAATTTGCATTGGCAAAAAGAGTAATGTTAGAATGATGTAAAAAAAAATAGAAAGAAAAACAATCATACACTTCCTTTTCCTCCCCGCTTAGTAAAAAAAAAACAAAAGAATGAAAGAAAAAGAAGATTCTGCTATGCAAAACTACGAATAAATAGAGAAAGTTACTCCTCCCCCACCAAAACAAAAGAGACACAAAAAATGACGCTTGAAAGAGCAGGCCTAATGCAGTGATCTTACGTTGATTTTGAGTTAAACGTGAAATGCATTTACCACAGACAAAATGGTTAACTGGCAATTTGTTAACGTACGACGCGGGCAGTACCTGTTCGCTTGTTTGCAGGCCCGTCTCCAAATGGGTTTGTACGCGTCATCGTGCCGGGCTACAATATTGATACAACGCACGACGGTTCGTGTTGTCATTGTTAATAATAGATGATAATTTTCTCGGTTTGGGTCGCAGGATGTCAAGAATTGGTTACCTGACACCCTGAACCTCTAAAATATGAATGACTGTCGAAGTAAAACATATATACACTGGTTTCTCCGTTTCCTGCCTTCACCCCTTCCTCTCTTTCCTTATATCTCTCCCCTTCTCCATCCTTTCTTTTTTATCATCTCTCTAACTCTCTTACATTTTCTCTTCCTCTCAGTCGCTCCCTCCAGATCACAGTATAATAGATTGTAATGTGTCGACACATTTTGCTCTGATATTTAATGCATGCTCCCTCCCACCCCTCAACACACACACGCACGCACACGCACACGCGCACACCGATCGCTTCGCGGTTTTTGTTAGCACCGTGTCATGCGCTTTCCACCACCTTGTTAATTTGAGGGTTTATTTGAAGTGAGTCTAATCGATTTAGATCAAACTCAAGGTTCTGGTCATGTTTAACTTGCCATTTTCATGGCGAAAATTTGATAACGATGCTTCTCCTCGGCCATTTAATTCTACCAAGGAAGTAAGTGTTAAACATGTCTTATTCTTTTTTTTCTTTTGTATTGTACTGCTTAATTTAATATGAAAATGTATTATCATGGTGAACACCTTAATGAAACATTTTGAGACTCTTCGTTACTACAGGAGGGATGAAACAACTCAAGTGTTAAAAAAAAATAGTTTGCTGTCTTGCTGGTTCTTTTCCAGTAACATCATATTATTTATCATACATAAACGGTTCATAGCCGGTCAATACTCAAAATATGTGACCTGCCAACACAACCATCTTAAACGAAAATTCGCGGAGCGAACCACGCCCAGAATTAAGATTTTTGACAGTTGCGATGTATGGATGGTAATAATAAAGGCTTCTCAATCAAATCCATCATGTCTGGCGCATTAGGACATTTTAGGCAGCAATTAGCATCGTTACCACGTCACAAGTGAAAGCAAAATTCAGCAAGAATTAGTTTTCTCTTTTAGTTCAAGTTGTCTCTAACATACCGTGCTGAACCTGCACAGCACAACTATTGACCTATACCCTACAAAAAAGTCTGGCGTTGAGCAATGAAGAACGAAAGGACGTGGACGCAGGATATACTCTTGGGGAGGGGGACCAAACATAAGTAAAGAAAAAAAACAACAACAACAACAACAACAAAAAACAAAAAAAAACAACCAAACGAACATAGATACCTGATAAATACCTGACACCTGGCTTGTGCTTCATATTCTTACTTATGTTTGACTGCATTTTTTTAATGCAATAGGGCCCTAGATTTTGATTCATCCGGGCAGTAGATTGGTTAGATAAAATGTTAGTTGTTAAATCAGGACTTTAGCGGTTTTTCCAACTCCCTTACTCCCTCCCCCCCCCCCTCTCTCTCTGTGGTTTCCATACAAGTTTAGTTGACCAGATTGGACAAGTTATCCGAGTTGTGAATGATGTACTAAAGTTGACTAAGTTCAATATCATTTTGTTGTAGACCATCATTTTTTTTTCTTTTCGTAATCTATTAATGAAACTTTTCTAGTGATGACGCCAGATGACATTATGTGAACAGAATGCTTTCTCACGGAGAGCTTGCTTTACATCAAGGAGAGGAGGGAAAAACATGATTAAATTACAAAAGAAGAAGAAGAAGAAGAAGACTGTAGCACATTTTGACTACTGTACGTCATGTGCCCTGTTTATGCCTTTCTGTGCAAGTGGTTAGAATTCCATCAAAATAGAAGGCAAGATATGATTATTTTGTTGCCGCATGGGTATGGCTGATTCCTTCAAGGATATTGTTTCCTTGTCAGCATTAATTAATGCGAGAGAGGGAGAGAAAGGATAAGATAGATAGATAGATAATGATTATATAGATATATAAGAAAGAGAATACATCGAAAAAGAACGAAAGTGGAAGGCGTTTAACGGGAATCTTCTAAGAGTTTGATCATTCATTTCAGTGAAATATCAAAACAGAAGTGATTATGGGCGTGTGCAGAGCGTTGAATGTCTAACACCGTTTTGACAAAGAAGTTATATAGAATAATCGTTTTCGTCAGTGTTAGATGATGTTTGTTGCTTTATAGAAGTATGTAAAAGGGATGTCTGTCATGAATCGGTGCCTGAACCGCTGGTTCTTATAGATCTGTGTAGTCGGTGAGAGATTACGTTTCGATCAAGAACCCAAATGTGTGCCAAAAGGCATATAATAATGTTTGTCTCCAGAGACCAACAGCAGTACAAGTCCATCTTAATGTTCCTATATAATTCCCAATCCCAATGGTGATAAATTTTGAAGCAGTTTTTACGGGAAAAATTAGACTCTTCAGTAGACAGCCACAAAGACCTGTGGAGGTCGATATCGATTGCGTTTATATTCTGACCAACGACGGTGAAGTCATGTTCGTGGGAAATGTTTCCGTTGTCATGGCAACCCTGAGCGGTCACGTCTGCCAGCTGCCATTTTTTCTTCTTCATTTTTCATCCCGTTTCGCCCAAGCGTTCTACAACATTGATTGGACGCTAAACACGCTGTCAGTATAGCGGTGCGTGAGTGCGCCTCCAAAGAGATGAGAATAGCCGCGCGACTTGCCGTGCGCCTTGGTATCTCGACATCAGCCAACGCAGCCAGTGATTCATGGTATATACTGTATTATGCAAAGAATCAACACAGAAACTTCGTTTCGTCATCAAATCTAACGCCAAGAGACTCCCAAATCTTCAACAAAATATTGATGATTTCTGCTACATCTAATATTCTACCTCCTTGTTAATTGGGGCCTATGGGTGTTTATTAGCAAAGCGATCACTTCCATTTTCCCAACTTGGCGTGTAACATATAGTAGTGTGATATTATCTAATGATAACTGTGACATGTGTCTCAATTCATGATGATTAATCATATCAAAGATTCGCATGATACGAATGAACAAGAGAGGATTTTTGAGCGCTCAACCCGTAAATTCTGTTCGGCTCTTTTATCTGTGTATTGATAGTTCAACGAAATCTTCCGTCCGGTTTGAAATTTTATGAGTTGAATTTAAATTTATGAAACTGTACAATCAATGGGCGTGGTGTCCGTCAACGGGTCAAGCTTCGCTGCCACGAATGCTAGCTATACACACGTAGTTTGAGGCAATTAACGTGTTGCAAGAATCGGCGTGCGCACGCCCACACAATCTCAACCATGCAAGATTATCAATTAAGGTAATGTAACCGGCGCACGGATGATAGCCGCCCGTTATATTGTGTATTTAATTGGTGCGCGTATGTTGCATTTTGTGTGGGCAGACGATGCAGCTCTTCGCGGAGTGTTGGTTTTCGGTCATCAGGCTGCGTTGGGGTCGTCGGGATACGCGAGCCGGCTGCCCGTCACGTTCCTCACCCTAAATGACACAATGCGAGTGAAAATCTGGAAAATTAATGCCAATTGTAATCCCAGTGCCATCTTCCCTGTTTATTTGAATTTCATGATCTCACCATCAAACTTTCCAATGTTTAATGGACTTAATGTTGTTAAATACTGAACTAGATTGTCATACTTTCAGCAAACGCTAATATCATTCAATGGTGTCAATATTATGTTTTCAAGTTTTCTTCCCTTTATTCCTTATGATGTTATGATGGTATCATAGGCCTAATATTAGGATATTTTGTGACATATCGATGGTTTAATATTTCCTTGATACACAGCATTGACTCAGTATCGGTGTCAAAGCATGGGATGGATTAAAATGATACCATTCGATCAATTGTAATTCCTGAGACTTCAGGCTCAATTTTTGTTACCAGCAATACTATCATCAATATTATCATTATTAACATCTTCTTCGTCTTCTCTTCCTCCTTCTCTTCATTTCATCACAATTCGAATCATCATCATCATCATCATCATCATCATCATTATCATCATCATCATCGTCATCATCGTTATTATCACCATCGTCATTGTCATCATCATCATCGTCATCATCATCGTCATCATCATCATCATCATCATCATACTTATCATCATTATACTTAACATTTATATCACGCTTTACACGACGCTGTTTCTTAGTTTGTTTCCTGATTAATGTACGCGATGAGTGTCAGGGATTTATGATTCTTTTAAACATTTTTTTAAGTCAATAGCGACTTAGTCATGCATCCTCGCATTAATTTCATCATGACTGTTAGTATGACCACAGTCGTCATCATCCACAATGATAACCATTACAAACATGACTTTAGATTCCTTACCAAAGTACCTGGAGTTGAGGAATTGATTTAAAAAAAAAAAAGGTGTCATAAAACACATAAGTCAAAAATACCCTTATACCTCTTGGGATGGTATAGCAATCTCGGTCGGTGAACATCAATCAGAGTGACGTATATCCGAGAAAATGGATGGCAGGAACAATATAGATGTCGGTTATTGGTATCTTGCGGAAATGTTTAGAATAAATCTGTCTGTGGATTTTCCCCCGCCCCCTATTTTTTTTCTTCTTTTCGAACGAAATGTCACAATATTTAATTGTGCGTTAATAGTATATAGACGGCTTGTTTTTAACATTTTGAATGTACGTACGGATTTCACAGATGGCGATTATGTCGTATCTCTCTATCTTTCAGACAGATTGTAAAATCGAAATCAAATTCGCATATTATTTAATGTTTCTTTTTCAACATACAATTCGATGTGAAAATAATGTGAAAAACGTGAACGAATTTGTCATACATTGATTCTAGCCCATACAATCACAGGGGGTCAATCAAATTATGATAATTATTTTCACCTCAGTGTGACTCTCCACGCGAACGTCGGAATGACAAATGAACTCAATGTTTTATGTATCAATTGACTTTTCTGCAACTTGATCGTTTTATGAATGACGATGTATTGTAGCCACAACATAGACAACAACTGTATTTACCGGAACATATTTTATCACACCCGTAAGTGGAAAAAGTTTATTTTCCCCCATGGAATATGGTAAATAATGACATCCTGTTTAGAATATGCAACGGCAACATTTGAGTGAAGTTTAACCTAGTACGTACGTCAGTGGACGATGATGACTTTTGTATATAGCATTCTCTTTGTTGTCGCACACACACACACACACACACACGCACACACACACACACATATTAATTTATTTCATGGCCTCAAACTGACGTGTTCCTGGAGGTTTCTGAGAGAGAATTTTTATTTTTTAATGTTGAAAATGATCTGTTTTATAGTTCTCCTCATGTGCTGGATAACGGTTCAAATCAAGCGTAATTGTCGACGAGGTTCGATGCAAGGTCATTTTATTCCTGGTGCAAAATATGTGAATTATGTATATTATATTTCAAGAAAAAGTCCATGACTGATGACGTGAACAATTTCAAGACATCGAGACTTATGGGCGATACTATAAAGGAATACCGAGTCGCACTGTTGTTTCCTGGATGTATTCGAATTTTCGAAACAACAAACAAACAAACAAACAATGTTAGCCGTCATTCTATTATTATTATTCAGGAATAATCAATTGATATGAAATGTATACATATCTATGATACAAGAGGTCAGACCCCTGATGCAAGGAAATGATTTTTATTTCGGGGGTTTCTGTGGTTAATAATAGTAGATTGAACGTGCTGTTCCCTTACTCTTAGGACTATCAGATAAATGTTCCTATCTTGTGTAACACTAATTGTCGTGCCTTTGGTGACGCGAAATGTATAGCGGCAAGTACTGACAGAAATATCGCTGTTATTTTCTATTAATTATTGTATCTGGCGACATAATATTATTAGATATAATAATGATTACCTTTTCAGAGAGAGCAATAGAGAATAGGATAGAGGAAGATTCAAAGTAGGGACATACAGTAACAAAGAAACACAAATACGACGTATTTTCATTGATATCTAACATATATCTCATATCTTTCTGTTGTTTCCTGGTGAACCCGGCGTCTTATTGTTCGCGTATTATATACAATGACCTGTTGCCACGACAGACTTTCCGATTTCGTCGCATACATGATAGATTAGATCGTCAGTTAATAATTCAGAACTCGATATTTACATTTTCCTCCTCGTTTTTCCCCCTTCTTTTCCCTTTCTTTCTATCCTTCCCCAATTCTCAGTTTCTTTCTCCTCATTTTCCAATCCATAGCCCTCCTGTCCAGATTTTTTTTTTACTATTTTTTTTTTTAAAGGATGACAGCGAGACGTTCGTGTGAACTGCCGTGTTCACCTCATCCCAATACAAATTCACAATCTCTTCAGACGAGGTGGAATTCAATATGCTCAGTCTCCTCTACCTAATAGTTTTCATCGGGTAGGTGGGGGGGGGGGGGGATAAAGGCAAGGATTTGGTCATCATACCATGGGGTACTATCAGAATTCAGCGGTTTCCCCTCATTATTCCAATATTTTCTTGTCATCTCGCTCGTAGTCGTTCCGTTCCCGCGCCCGGATCGGTGCTTGACTACTCATAATTTGTTGATTTAGTTTTCCCTTTTGGCACCTTCTCCATCCCCGTAGGTTTAGTCGGAATATCTCGGAGCATCCTAAGCGATTATGAACGATAGAAAACTGTGAGAGATGATATTTATAAGAAAAAAAAAAGGAAGGAATACTCGACTACCGGGGAGCATCCAATAAATCAGTCCTGACCCCGGCGCGTTGCAGCGGCCTTGTCAACGCATCTCGGCGCGTTTTAGCAGATTCGTTTTTCAAGATGGAGGATGATGTTGAAATTGTCTGCATCCTGCCAATGTTTCACACCGTCACCCGTTACTATGATTTCAAGATCACCTTCAATATTCTCTTCATGCCACGCTGTACATTGCTTTTTTTTTTGGGGGGGGGGAGGGAGGCTGTCGGTGCGGTAACAATTGTCATTCAACCTTGAATATTGCGATGTGGTAACCATAATGATAATGAAATATCGGCGCTTTTGTAAAACAATATGATGATTATTCACGCAGCTGCTTCTCTGATTTCATCATTGATTCTCTTTGATTTCCTCTTATTACCATGATCACTGTAAAAGCTATCTGTAAAATGACTCAAAATTTTGCTTTTGATGACACTAATAAGGTAAATAATAATGACAGCAATGATGATAAATGATAGTGTCTTGAATGATATTGATTATAAACAGATGTAACAATGATCGTGATTATGAAATTTACAACAAACATGATAGAAATGATTACAGAATTAAATGTGAAATGGATTAAATTCAAAAGAGTTCTGTACAAGAATAATGATAATGAAGATAAAGATAAAAGTGATGATACAGTAGTCGATACGCTGTAGTAATATCATCGTGTTCGACATCGCGGCAGTCAAAAACTTGTTGATGTCGGATGATTTAGATGATCATGACGAAAATAACGATGGTGGCAGCAGTGACTATAAAAGAACGTTCTCGTCTTCGTAATACAGGAATCTATAAAAAGATAGATGAACAGCAATCTCTTGTGAACCGGTTAATCAATTGTCTGATGAATTAATGATTTGTTCTTTGAAATTCGTGGCGAACTGATCTAATAATATCCTTCAACGGGTGCGCTACATAACAATACACTTTTATAACAACTGTTTATATTACCTCACTATGTTCTTATGCCTATTTTAAGTTATATAGTGTACATTGTGAATGGCCAGGTGAAGTTGTACTTCATTTTTTTTTCAATTCCTGACATCGTTTATATTTCTTATTTTGGTTACAAAAAGTTGAGTTTCATATTGTAAGTACAAGAACTTTCATCCCCATTCACCCCCCCAAAAAAAAAAAAACAACAAACAAAACAAACAAAACAAACAAAACAACAACAACAAACAAACCACTTTTCCATTGCTAAAATGTTGTGGATCAAAATCTGATCATGCCAGTATTATTATTAAAACACGCACACACACACAAGCCAACGTTATTAATTAAGATATTGAAAATAACGATATTGTGCATCTTTACATGTCCTCCGAGTTATCGACATAAAGTGATCGAAAAGTGTTTGTCTTTTTTCCCCCTCTCTTTTCCATGTCGATGCTCAGGGTAATTTCTTTGGTCCTCTGGAGGACAGCGGCAGCTTTCTCGCCCGAGCAGAAGCATTGGCCGCTGTGGACGTCATGTCTTCGATGGTGAAGACCAGCCAACCACATATGACCATCAAAAACGACACAAACTACTCCCACCACCACGCAGCGGTCAACAGCGGTATGCATCCTGCCCACTTCGCCCCGACGTCGTCGCCGGTATCCCGCGGCATCCCTCACCATCCCAGCATGGACCACGGTGAGTTTCTCGACATCTCAGCCGCGGCGACCCTCCCCGCTGGCGGGCCTGGACCGGGACTTTCCGACGTTCAGGGCGCCGCTGCGGCAGCAGCAGCGGCGGCGGTAACGTCGCATCAGTCGTCATTCACACCGTTGGCTGGAACCGGCGGCCACTTTAACCCGGCTCACTCGATAATGCCACACGGCATGGGAATGCACGATCTGGACACCGACCCGCGTGAGCTGGAAGCCTTCGCCGAGCGGTTCAAGCAACGAAGGATAAAGCTCGGCGTCACGCAAGCCGACGTCGGCAAGGCTCTCGCGAACCTCAAACTTCCCGGCGTCGGTTCTCTCAGCCAGAGCACCATCTGTAGATTCGAGAGCCTGACGCTCAGCCATAACAATATGATAGCCCTCAAACCCATCCTTTCCGCCTGGCTGGAAGAGGCCGAAGCAGCCGCGAGAGAAAATCGCAATTCACCAGGTATCCTTGACAACGGCGACAAAAAGCGCAAACGCACCAGCATCGCCGCTCCTGAAAAGCGATCACTAGAAGCGTACTTCACCGTCCAACCACGACCGTCGAGCGAGAAAATTGCCGCCATTGCGGAGAAATTGGACTTGAAAAAGAACGTCGTGCGTGTGTGGTTCTGCAACCAACGGCAAAAGCAAAAGCGCATGAAATATTCTGCCCAACCCAGGTGAAACCGCCTTACATCCCTAACTGATAATGTACACAAAACTTGTGACAAAGAAGAGAATGATGATATTTTTACTTTCTCTATATGACACATGATGACAGCACATGATTTTTTTTTCATGCCAAGCGATGGTGAACCACTGTGTAAAGTTCTCTGTGTGAAACCTACGGGATAAAGCTGACGGTGGGTGAGTATCACACGAGGAGAACAAAAAACACAACTAACCGATCGATAACGATTATCGTCTTTTCGTCTCAGCAGTAGGCCCAGGAGATGTTTCCTTCGCCTTATCATCGTCTTGTGTATAGTATGTATAAAAGACAATCTCTTTATTGTTGTTTGTGTGACCGTTACACCTGTACCATTCTCGGGCATCTCAACATGGACGACGAACTTTTAGAAAGACTTCTTTAGGAGAACGCAGACCTCATGGTTGAAAGTTTCAGCTGTCCGTTACGAGCAATGTTTCTACCTTTATTTCTTTAGCCTATTTTGGAATTTTAACAAGGTATCAGTAAGACAATTTTAGCAAGTTGCCCACGCTGTAGGCTCAATGGGAGAGGTGACAGTTAACGTATGTGAATGGCATGAAGATGACTGTTCAAACAAGTTATCATAAAGTTTATTCTAAAAAAAGGCAGATACCTTCACGACAATCATAACGTTCGCATTCCTGTTCGATGATCCACTTTACCTCTTTAACGACTAGATAATAACAGATTCACTTGTTGAGAATCCTAGGGACAGTTCTCCCCCGGTACACATTAAACACCTGACGTTGGAACGGATACACGAGAAAGAGGGGAGAAGGAGTTTATGATAAGAAGTTGTGACCCATTATATATCTTTACGGGGAAGTCAGACTTACGAGCAAATTCATATCTTTCCCTTTGGTCCCTTTTGGGCTTGGCATAACTTGCATATAACAGTGTCGATTTTCCCTCAAAGAACAAAACGCCTGGATGATATTTTTAGGACAAAGGGATTTTTATGGCTTACTTTACAGGGATGGTTTTAATCTCGTAATGGATGGCTAGGCAGTTGCAAATTACCAGCGTAAATGTGCACGCATACCTTTTTATTAATCAGGTTTAGGCGCAGTTTAAACGCATTTTTTGTAATTAATGACCAGGATATACGAAATGGTGGCAAATCTATTTCGTTGCGCGAACGGTGAATGGTCCCTGTTCCCCATATCTTATTCAAAGGGGAAAGAAACATCGTGATACTGAAATTGATGATGATAGCATAAAGTGAAGGCGATGTAGGTGATGAATTCGTGGTCACGGAGAAAAGGTTTATCGATTGTGCCCCAAGTGTGTCGTTTGCATCCTGTGTACCAGTTGTCGTTTTTGTTCAATCTGCGTTATAAGCACAAAGCAATCAGAGAAAACGGCACAAACCAGTGTCAGTCGTTAAACATCCCATTTAATGTTAACCTGTCCGTAACAAGCGCAAGATCTTTTTAACTATCTCCCGCAGTAATTACACACACACACACACACACACACACACACACACACACACACACATACACACACACACATAACATAGTATAACACGTTTTCTATCCATAGCGAATAATTATAAAGATGAATGAATAAATAAATGCATTTAAAGTACATAGATGTGCATATATGAAGTTCTAACATCTAAAATCTAGATAAGGTAATGACCAGTAAAAAAGAAGAACAAAAAGAACAAAAGAAACAGGAAGAAGAATGGGATGACGAACAAAAACATCACCTATACGGGAATAATCACCATGACTTTACTGAGTATTACAGCATCAATTGCAAAAGAGCAGCAAACAACAACAACAACAGAACATAATTGACAATACTGTCACAAACGTCTGTCATGATGTAGAAACGATTTTTGTTTGTTTGTTCTTGTGTTTTTTTCTCACTGAAAAATATATCAAATAAGTGTAAGATTATGTGTGAATGTTTGACAGGGTTGTTTCTTTTAGAGAAAAGAAAGGTGCTTGAGACTTAATTTGTGAGACAATTATTGTAGTAAATGTTTTTTTACTCTCCTCATGAGCCCAACAGTTATATAGCCAAAAGAAAATATTCATATACAGAGGACCTCTTGTAACACGAAAAGATTCTGTGTTTTCATGTTGCGTTCTGGTTTCGAACAATGAGTTTAAAGCCATGCTCAACTGTTGGAGCCTCTTAATCAATTTCATAATCACCAGTTATGTATAGTGGATTATTACAAGTATTATTGTCCTTGTGAACGCAGATTCTTGACTGCCTTTCTATTTTGATTACATACGCTTTAATAACATTGCATAATAACTTTAATAACTTCTGCATTTCTTACCATGCAATTAATGTTTGTTTTTCTTCTTTCATATGCCAAATTTCTTGCATGTTTGAGAAAGATTATTCTCTTTCAGTTTCAGGTAGATTAAGGCGTTAATAACAATAATAACTGATATAAAGAATGATCGGTTTGCGGAGAAAATGAATATGACGTCACCAACATTTCAGCGAAGATCGTTCACATGTACTTCCCACTGGGAATCAATATGATTGATCAACACTGTCTTGTAGTAAATCTTGGTCTGTTAGAGGACTGGACATTATTCCTTTTATTTTTGTGGGGGGAGGGGTATATGAATTGGAGGGGATTATTACATAACATCTGAAATCACACAGATGAATATCTTCATAATTACCTTATTTGCCCTCCTATAACTGTTGTCTTTTACGATGAAAATGATCACGAGCAAAGGAAACATTATGAGAATTCTTGTGTTTTTTTATGTTTGTTAAATATCACAATTATCATTTATAGTATTCATAACCTTGGTATTGAAATTCAACTTCAGTATAATATGCTTCATTCAAAGAATAAACTTAGATTCGAAACATACGCGCTTTACATTATCCCCTGACATCCCAAGCTTAATCATGTGAAATGTTACAATTATTAACGAGAGGATTAGTAGGCCTATATCCAGCTTTATTACGCATTTCCGTTATCGTCATTTTTTTTTTTTTTTTTTGGGGGGGGGGGTTAATATTCTGGTATTTGATATAACACGTAATGGATTATGCTATTCTGGGGCACAATTACAAGATATCTCGGCAAGTCTATAGATATGTAAGAGGATTATTTACATTTGCAACTGGAAAGGGAGTATCATAATCATCAGAGTAAACACTGACAATGGCGTGTATCGCACACAATATGCTTGCCGCTCAACATGCCAGAGGTACTGGGGGAAAAAGTGCGTGAGATCATCGCTTGAATGCCACTGAGCTACAATATGGGAGGGAGGGGGGAAATAGAAGACGTGGATGATAAGGAGATGACGGAGATACAAGGTATCAGTTGTGAATGGCCTACACGGAATAATTAGCTTTCCGCAAATTTGCTCTTCGAGATGAAAATGAGTTTGAGAAAAAAAGGAAGGAGATGCTGCAATGGACAATTTTTCTCTGTGTGTATCAGCCGACGAGTAAAATTACGAGTGTGTGTTTTCCATTGTGTTTTAGTAGGGGGGAAAGAGGAGGAGAAGGAGCAATTGTGATACATGCTGATGTGTAGAAGATGTGCGGCTCGTAGTCGACGAGGCTCGATGGCTAATTTACTGCCACTCATTCACTCACGCCTGGCTGCGCAGCGCGATAGCCGCACCAGTTTGTCCGGCGCTGACAGCAGCTATACGAGCTGGAGAAAAACCAACCAAGCCAGGACGACAGCAGAGCCCAACTTTTCCCCCCTTCGGCCTGCGAGCGAGCTTGGCCGACTCCGCGCTCCGTAAGTATCCGGCTCGCCAGGCCGGGGCACTTCGCCACGGTTACGCAGGCGTGAAAAATGAAACGCAGCGAAGCGGAACAGTCGATTTCCCTTGTATGCCTCGTTCTCACTTCGTCGCATTCTCGACTCTTTCTCGCCCGCAAATTTCCCTTGTTTGCGTGTGTGTGTGTTTGAGTGTGTGTGTCAGGGTGATAGCGTTCACCAGTCTAATTCCACAAAGCTGTAATTAGCTTACCCAATGTCGCTATAAATCGACAGAAGGCTTTTTTTGTAAGCGCAGGGAGTCATTCCCCACGGCAATTTGATCACATCTTTCCTAATTAGTACATAATTCATGGGCGAGATATCCGTATTTCGAAGACTAATTTACACAAAGGAAAGTATTGTGTACAAATACCTACTAATCTTTTCCGTGTATCTCCGTCCATAGCCTTGGATATCATACATACTCAAAAAAGTATCAATGGGAAGGCGAAAACAAGTGCTAAGCTATAAATCTGAAGTAACAATTTCTAATTACATCTTATCTGGCAAGGTACCATACGTGGAACTGGGGACCGTCATTCGTCTAATTGAATTTTAATATGAATTTTGCTGGAATTGTTTCTGGCCTGTTATAGTTGAAATCTAACTGTCCATAATGCGAAATGACAACAAGGAATTTAAGGTAGGCCTACTCCCTTCACGTTGTATAATACATTCTCTGTCGCTCGTATTGTCATGGCATGAGAGCTGAGCACGCAGGCAGCCGCTGTGATCGTTGCCATTGTCAATAAAAGTCATACCTTTTAATAAAAAAGTGATTTGATTATGATCAGATTCAAAATAATGGTATAATGACATGTTAAAAAATCACCAACATTTTGTATTTCTTTCCCTATGTTTTCATCTTCCCCTCCGTGTGCGTTTGCGCGTGCGCGTGCGCGTGCGCGCATTTGTTTTGTTTTTTTTTGAGGGGGGGGAGGCGATGAGCTAGGCACAAAATACATTGTCGTGAGAAAAACCCCGGATTACTTGCCTGTATACATAGATTTAAAAAAAAATGATTTATTCTTCAAAATAGAATAAAATATGTAATGATCATTTATCTAGCCGCTGATCAGATTATCTGCAAAATTTGTTGCTATTTTTTTTTTCAACACCCACCGGCAAATTATTCGTATCCATGCATTATATGGTCTGTGTATGAAATGCCTTGAATATGGAGATTATTTTCAAGACAAAGACAGCCGATACTGTCATGCCAAAACTGTTTAAGTCAGGAATGATACCATCGCACTCGAAAGTTTAGAGTGAAGTCTGAATCGTGTGGTGACACTATTTCGGAAACCAATACAGTCCTTCGAGTGCTGTTATTCCACTTAGTGGAAAATATTTCAGGTACTGGGTAGCAATCTTTCAAGACATAGTCACTAGAAAATGATAAAATGGAACAATTTGTTTGTCATTATTTAGTCAATTTTGTTTCTTTTCTCACGAGAACGGAGAGATGTATATGAATTTAGCAAAAGGTAACGTTTCTGTGTAAAAAGTGCTGTGTAATATTTCCAATTTCTACGAGAAGGAACGAAAGCTTATCACCTTTATTTAATGTAAATTGTTCTTGTCGACGAAGAAGAAATCAATAAACAGGTATACGGTATTTACCTGAGTGCTATGAAATAAAGGAGGACATTCATAACAATGATTTCAATTCAAGCTTTTATCGTATTCTCGTTTGAGTCAGTTTGCGGTTGATGAACATGATCATTCTGTTATAAGAAGTGAAGGAGGAAATGTATGAGAGAGGGTGCCTTCATATATAATGTATACGTTTGTGTGTGTTGTTTGGATATACGTGTGTGTGTGTGAGAGAGAGAGAGTATGTGTGTGTGTGTGTGTGTGTGTGTGTGTGTATGTGTGTGTGTTTGAGTGGGTGTGCCTGTGGTGTGTGTGTGTGTCTTGCATTTCTGCATGTTATTATTATGATATCATTTTTTAAAAATGTCAAGGGTGTGTCGAAGGGGAAGGGGGGGGGGGGGAAGAAGTGGGTATCCCAATGCTTTGCCGCATTGAAGTTTGTAAATGCTGCTCAACTCAAAGAATTGTTTTGCCTCACTCACAGCTTTGTTTGAAACTGCAGGATGATGTCTCTGGAATGATGGAGAAAAACAATAATGTGAGATGACTGTTTGGTAATGTGCAAAAAGTAAATCTCACTTTATTGTAGAAAACGGCAGCACAAATTGACGAAGTAAAAGACAACGCACGTAATATGCTAACCTAAACAGAGAATGGTTGAATCAACGGAGACCTACTGATGTTTTTCAGAGGTCAAATCTAATTCATAATACATACATACATACTACATGAAATACACACACACACACACACACACACATACGGCATATGTTAATATATATATATATATATATATATATATATATATATATATATATATATATATATATATATATATATATATATATATATATATATAGGAAAATAGAAGAGTGTAGGAAAGGACTCAACGTTTCGGACAGTTGACTGTCCGTCCTCAGGAGACTGTCCGAAACGTTGAGTCCTTATACACTCTTCTATTTTCCTTGCATGGTTCACAGTCCTTTTCAGGACTACACTCACTCCAGAAAGAATACTCTTACTCAATTTCTCACCTCTCATCCGACCTTTTCTTTCTATCTTTCTCCTGTCATTCCAACAGTCCTTCTATAGGACTACACATGGTGAACCGCAAACCGAATGTATCTTATATATATATATATATAATACTTATATATATATATATATATATATATATATATATATATATATATATATATATATATATATATTATATTATATGTATGTATGTATATATATATATATATATATATATATATATATATATGTATGTATAATATATGATCATAACATGATACAAATCCTCTCCAATTCGGTTTCAGCTCTGAGTAATAATTCTCATTAAAAAGATAGCATCATCACTCGGAATCAAAAACAGAAATTAAAAAGCATGATTTCGAGTGCATTACTGCGTTTTGTTTTTTTTTGCCTCGGTTTAGTTCTGGTTTTTTTTTTTTTTCCTTGGCAGTAATCAGCGTAACATCTGTTTTCCTTTGTTTGCCGCAATAATTTCATCATAGAGAGCGGGAGCACAGCTCTAGCTATAAAAACCTGTTAATAATAATAATAATGATGTCCACAATGGGGGAGATGCCCCAATATTAATCTTGCGTTCATGCACATTGGAGATTATGATATCGTAATAGCCATAAATGACAGACTGTAGGGGCAACGATCGTATTGATGCATGACGCTCATTTTCGCTCTGACAGAGGTGTTGCCTAACAGCGTATCAATGCGGCAATAAAGAGGCTATAGCAAATTTCGGTGTTGAGATAAAATAATGTGTACCGAAACGATTCATTCAAATCTGGTATGGAGGTCTCGTGGTTCTATACTCTTCAGTTTCAGTTTCATTTTGATTTTATTTTTGCATTTTCCGTGAAAATCATGCATAATATACGGTATATATATATATATATATATATATATATATATATATATATATACAGTATGTCCCAATAAAAATTACAACGGGGCCCTCTGCAATGATATCTTTAAAAATATTGCATCAATCTAAATACAAATTCAGGGTATGAAACTATAACTCATTGCCCACATCTTACAGAAAATCCCATTCGATTTGCTTCAGTGGTCAAAGAGAAATACGGAATTTTGTAGAGGATGTCGGGAATCTCTTCTGTCCAAAGTCTATTATTCACACACAAGAGCATTGAATTGCTAAAATTGGAAGAATCAGACTCATGACATGCTTTACAACAAACCACATTTCTCTGTGACCGCTTCACCAAATTGAATGGGGTTTCCTGCAAAATAGAGCTAAGACGTCATATTTCACGACCCTGAAGTAGCACTTGAGACAGGTCGATCATATTGGGTGTTATCAATTCGAAAATCTAATTGTAATTTTTAGGGCGACTTACTGCAGTATGTCCCCCCAAAATTACAATCAGATTTTCGCATTGATAACACACAATATGATTAATTCCTTTAAATGCTACTTTAGGGTCTTAAAATATAACATTTTAGGACTATTTTGCAGAAACCCCCATTCAGTTTGGTTAAGCGGTCACAGAGAAATGTGGATTGTTGTAAAGCATATCATGTGTCTGATTCTTCCAATTTTAGCAATTCAATGCTCCTGTGTGTGAATAATAGACAGAATTTGGACGGAAGAGATTCCCGACATCCTCTACAAAATTCCGTATTTCTCTTTAACCACTGAAGCAAATCGAATGGGATTTTTTGTAAGATGTGGGCATACCCTGAATTTGTATTTAGATTGATGCAATATTTTTAAAGATATCATTGCGGAGGTCCCCGTTGTAATTTTTTGGGGGACATACTGTATATAGAAGATAGCGGTTTTTGGGACTAGCCTGTTTCAATTTCAGTTTTTGGCTAACTCCTGACGGGGGTGTCGCCTTTTATTTTGGCCAATGTTTTGGTATTACATATATATATATATATATATATATATATATATATATATATATATATATATATATACATATATGTATTTATATAAACAGTCTATTTTAATCTAAGTGTACGTAATAAATCTACAGTATAATCACTACAGTCTTTAAAGTATTCTAACAAATACTATGAAATCAAAGAAATCAGTAATACACTTATTTCCAGTATAGAGAGAGAGAAAAAAAAATGCAGAAATATGCCATCTTGAGCAGGTGTTTAATACTGATCAATGACACTGATTGTACTGATGATGATAAACAGGCAATGGAATGGTATACCTAAAGTGTATCTAAAGCGTATCTTCTGGGCGTTTCTTTTACAGAAAAAAAAAAAGATAGACAAAAAGAAACATACACAGAGATGGGCAATTTGCCATTATAATAATAATAATATGGTCTTATTTACCCAGGGTAGCCTCTTCAGTGTTGCCACTGTTCTACCAGAGGGCCCTGCTATCATTATTACCCTAGCGTTGCCAGGTACCCATTTATACACCTGGGTCGAGAGGGACATTGTGGGTAAAAACATCTTGTCCAAGGATGTAAGCACTGGGCGGGATTCGAACTCACGGTCCTCCGTTCGGGAATTGAAGCTTGAATTGTACTCTAAATGAATGTATTGAACAATTGAACAATTAAAATCAAGTGGGAACAAAACAAACAAACAAACAACCAACCAAACAAACAAACAAACAATTAACCAACCAACCAACCAACCAAACAAACAAACAAACAAACAAACAAACAAACAAACAAACAAACAACTCTTCCACAAAGGGAAAAGAGAAGGATTTTGTATAACGCCGACCTGCTCCAAGGGCTCTTGGAAATACAATCGAGATGACATTCTCCTATGATTTAATTCAATTTCAATTTCAATTTTTATTTCATTTTCTACAAGAACACATAGACATCACTTTTTTGGTATGTAGGATGAAAAGAATGTACAATGATTGTAGCACCTTGCGATAATTATACATTGTCCTAAAACTCAAGTGATTAGAAGTAAGTAAAAAAATATGCAAAATTCGAACAATGGAGGGACCCACTAAAAAGACAAAGCTTGTAGGATGTATACATAAGAGAGAGGAGATGGTCAAAATAATGTGTGAGGACAAGAAACGAAACCATGGACAATGACTTCAATGTAGTTCGAGCATCCAACACTCGATTCTACAGGAAATAAAAGGTACGCTTGAGGTATTACAACTTTATTGGTCTATCTATCATTATCAATACAATCATTCTTATCGATGCCATTATCAATATCTGTATTTTCATCATCATCATCATTGCTATCAACATTACTTTTGATATTATAATCATCAACATCATCATCATCACCACCATCATCATCATAATCATCATCATTATGATCAATGTATTATTTATTTCATTCCTATGAGCAGTAGTTATAGTACAAACAGTTGAATCAACATTGAAAAGAGGACTGGCTTTCTGAGTTGGAATTTTGTTCAAACAGACATAGATTATTAAAAAAATGACAGAAAACGGCAAAAATGTCTTCATCATCTAGCTATCATGCTAAACTTCCCTGACTGCACACCGTACTCACCGCTGAACAAAAACAAACAACCAAACAAATAAACAGACAAACAAACAGCAGCATATTTAAGCGAGTATGATAGAGTATAACAAATGACGCCTCGTGTTGTGTGATTTTGCGGTTGCACGTTTGTTCTTTGCATTGCTGCACCCACAACAATCAGTCAAGAATGGTTCGCCAATCACAAGCACGTTTACATATCATTATATCCGAATTGTCGAACCACTGAAATGTTCACCAGCTTGACGTGGGAAAGTGTGGACCAATCAAAAAGTGAA
>CM067068.1:11572656-11815156 GCA_033980235.1 Diadema setosum
ATGTCTGTATATACCGCCTTGCGGATCTCACTTTGGAGACGACAGAAAATTTCGCGCGGCACGCCAGCGCGAAAAGAGAGCGCGCAGTCACGTCCGCCGAGAGGCCAACGGGGAACTGACATGATGTATTGCCGGTGCGGTCGGCGTCAACGCTCGCTGCGCCCCCGACACTAGGGTCCCCTCTTCCTCGCTGATGATGTATATCGTATCATCGACAAAAGCGCCAAAACTGCCCCTGGCGTTTTTTCCCCGACGACAGATGACATTTTAGTTATGACTCTTAAAAGCTCTGCAGTTCATCAAAACTAATCCTCCTGTCCAGCGCAGGTTTAGTCGTTTCATAACGATAATCATAGACTTGGAATCCCATCAAACACCGATCAAGACTTCAAGAAACATATCACCCGCTCAGGGCGCCCTAATTATTCAGCCACAACTCCCAAACTGGTGTTATTATAAAGTTTCAAGCCAGAAATAACTGTTAATGCCGATAACACCTATGGTCCCATTTCAGTACATCACGGAAATACACCGCCCTGTAAGATACAAAGTCGTATCTTTAACAAACGATTTGATGATACATTGACTGAGGGAAATGACGTCCTCATTTTTTATGATGTTTTATCTTTGTGTGTGTGTGTGTCTGAAATGTTCAAGGATATCACTAATTGTGATAATACACATTGTTCCTGCTTCATTCCATCTCTGAAATGCAAGATTGATTACTTTTAAAAAGTATTATAATCTTCGGCATCCATATAGAACATAAACTCAAGTCATTACAGAGATTATGAATGACTATGTATATAATATTCATTATCATATAATTGAAACAAAAGATTGATTACTTCAACTAACTCTAAAAATATTCATGTTGGACATCCATACAGGACATTGAATCAAGGCATTACAACGATCTTTAAAGGTCGCATTTCATCAGAAGCGAAAAAAAAAGACATCTTTGACGAAATCTTGATTTAGATTGGGTATGATATAGAGCTCACTATACATAGGACGTATATCTGTTCATTAATTGTGTTTGTTTTCTTCTGATATGGGTCAGGGCCTGCAAGCGACGTGTTCATATTATTACATAACGTGCTGCATACATTTAATATACAATCTTTAGTGTGTAATTTGTCATTCATGACTTATGGTATTATGCTGCTAATACCTCCACAATTGAATGACTACAATGTTGCAGTATTTCATTATGTTGCTTCTCCATTCAGAATGAAAATGTCTTCATCTAAAGTTCATTTTTTGAAAGCAGTTTTGCACAACCGAAGCGCTAACATTGCAGAACATAACAACAAATAAAAACATACAAAACATATTTTGGTTCCAATGAGAATATAGTATATGTATTTACAAAAGTATGGATTTTTGTCTCAATGAAGACATCGTTTGTTTGCAACCAAGCACAAAATAAAAAAGCAAAGTAAACAACCCCCCCCCCCAAAAAAAAAAAAAAAAAAAATCGGCCAAAGGAAGTAAGTGTCGCACACGAGTGAAGAATTTTCTTCAATGGGTGACGTCAAACAATGCCAATCACGTGACCTTGTCTAAGCTGCAAAAAATTGTAACGGTAAGGATTTTGAATGAGACAAAAAAAAAACACGAACAACAAAGCAAAACTAAATGTCATTGATACAATTTCAATGTAATCAACAAACAGACAGAGGAATGACTTTCTTGTCTCCCCATCTGCCGTCTTTTAGGAAATCGTTTTTGTTTTTGCCTGCTGGGGTCATGAAAACATCAGAAATAAGTCGAACAAGCTATCTCTGTACCTCTGTTGTGTTCTTGTTTTTTTTTGTGTGTGTTTTTGTTTTTTGTTTCCTGCATTTCCATTTGCATTTATGTTCGCTTTTTTTGCAGTGGGATTCAATTTGGTTCCATTTGCCAGGGAGATAAGAAGATCCGAAAATACAGACATTACGACAAAGCCATTATCTTTTCTTGCTGCCACCACTGTCATTCAAGCTATTACAGTAATGACTTCGAAACGCCCATACAATGCCAAAATATGATGGCCGTAATTGCCAAAAGTTCATGTCCTGTAAGATATAATCATCGTCGCCGAGAAAATTGCGCATTGGATTTAAGGAAGAGAGAGAGGGGAAAAAGATATGATATAATGTATAAAACTGAGAGGGAAGAAGGATGGGAAAATGGATGGATGAGCGGGAGAAAAAAAAAAGGCGGAATGCTCGGGTGTAGTCTGCAAGAAAGCGGCCCGGATCGGCGTCACAGTGATACTCGGAACGCAGCAGACCTCTGCAGATGGCAGTCTTATCCCGGTAAGAAAGTTAACACAACTGAAGGAGCAGTGAAGAGGCTGAATTCAAATTAGCACGGCTCACTGGCAGAATTTCTCCGTCCTCGGGCGATGGCTATCGAGTGAGGCGCGGGGAGAGAAAGCGTGATACCGCGCCCGGTGTTGCTTTTTTGGTTTTGTTTCAGTTTTATTCCTGTTTTTCCTCTCCTCTACTCTCCGATAGCGTTGGAACGGTATAGACAAGCTTGCGTATGTATAGAGCGAGCTGTATGATTTTTTTTTCTTCTGCCGTGCTATATGCTGACTGCCCGCGCCGCTGCTATAGTCATAATATCATCATAACAAGAACCCGGAGTCGATTCGATCGTCATTAGGCGCGCGGAGGCAAGGATGATAGAGTTGGGAATTGGAGGGGTCCCCGAGCAGAAGTCAAGCTATCGTTGTGTGTTACCGATGCAGAGTGGCTAAACGAGCCAGTCGGACTACAAAATGAAAACGAAATAACATAGAGATGGTGGTAGCAGGGTAAGAACAGAGACAGAAGCAGGGAAGGAGAAGATGAAGATGATGGTGATGGTGGTGATGATGAAGAAGAAGAAAATAAGAGAAGAACAAGGAGAAGAAGGAGTAGAAAAAGAAGAAGATAGGAAGAAGATGACGATGAAAATAAAGAAAAAGAAGTGGAGGAAGAGAAAGAGGTAGAAAAGAACAGAAAAACAAAAGAAAACGGATCAGGGAGAGTTGGAGGATGAGAGGGGAGAAGAATACTAAGAAGAAAGAGGTCCTGTGGCAGAAGAACGTGGTTCACGGGATTTCGGGTGGGGTGGAGGGAAAAAATGAGCGATCAAGACCCGGGGAGACGGTGAAAAAATGCGTTCAGTGGTGCGCTTCGCCTCGTATGACTGCCCACACGTAAGACGACATCCTTTTCATCTTCTTTTTCTTTTTTTCTGGAGTCTCCGGGAAATTTGAGGAAGCCTAGAGAGAGAGCTGGTGAAAGTACAAAAAGAAAAAGAAGAAGAGAGAAGATTGGAATTACAAAGGAGTAGGCAACCATAGATGAGAAATAAAGTTACCAGAAACATTATATTAGATTATGTCGCATTTTCTTGGCTTGTCTTCTTATTCACTTTGCATAAGATTATCAAGCTGATATGCACGATCATGGAGGTAGCAGGGACAAAGTATTAAAGGATATAGTTGAAGATATCTCGGCAAAAAAGAAACAAATTATTGTTTGTTTGTTTTTTCTTCACTCAGTGATCACTACTCAATCACCAGCAGCTATAAGATAGGATTGAATTATAATGACCGTCCCTCCCCCGTTAGATGACATTAATCAGATCTTGAATGTAATAATGATATGTATACATGCATAATTATACTTTGTGTAGAGCGTACAAAGGGGGTAAGTTTGAACATACAATAACATAAATGCAAGTAAGTGTTAGTGGAGTAGGGGTAACAGACCTCATACATGTTAACATATGGGCAAATGGTGATGATGTGATCTATGTTCACCACAGTCCACTTTTATAGCAATGATGAAATATCTTTGAGTTCCATCCTAGAATACCTAGTAGGTGGAATCACAACCTTTGATAGTAAACACAAAAATAACCTCACTGATCGTCTTTCAAACAATCTATTCTCTTCGATCTTTGTCGATCATCGTGCATGTCTATTGAATGCAATCGGAAAAGCGTATTTTACTTTCTGCACGTTGGCATTATGAGGGCATAAATATTATTGTCTGCATTTGTTTATATTTGGGTACAACTACGTGTGTGGAATTAATAATTTGTCTGTGTATGTGTATACATCTATGGGTGGATGGATGGATATGCGTAGGTTGTCTGCTTGAGTGCAAAAAGTGCCATGGCAATTTGACAGCAAACAATTTTCATTAAAAAGCCCTGATAAGCTCTCTGAACTTACAGAATGTGGTATATAGCAAGTATGATTACATGTGTTTCATACAACGAAAAGGCACACATACGCGCATATGAATACAATATATGTGTATAAAAGTTATATCTATATCTATATCAATGTCTGAATCTTTACCTAAATCTAAATATATATATATATATATATATATATATATATATATATATATATATATATACATATATATATATATAATATAATATGTGTGTGTGTGTATGTGTGTGTTTGAGTGTGTTTATGCATGTAAAAAATTATACGAATATATGTATATATATATATATATATATATATATATATATATATATATATATATAAGTGTGTGTGTGTGTGTGAAAGCAGATACGAGTTCTTCGTTTTGGGCTATCTTCAGTAGATCGTGACATATTTCATCCTAGAATCGGGTAGCTTCGAGTCTTTGCACAGCTGTGTTAGGTGAGATGCCTGGTTACGCCACGTATATCGCGAAATTTTGCCATTGATATGACAGTCGTCTTACCCGATTTGAAACTCAGTCTACCCACTATTAAGTGGAAAAGTGGAATATCCCCCTGCAATGCGAACAAGGACAATTTTACCGAACATGAACATTTTTGTTCTCATTTCCGACATAATAATTATACCCATCGTGTTTGTTTGAAAGCACCATGGACATAACGAGGTTACATTTTCTTCCTTGTACGACATAGATAACCGAGAGACTGCCCTTTTAAGCACGGCCAAGCTACTTTTCCCCTTTACTCCCTTAACCTGTTTGACCCCGAACAGGCTCAAGCCCTCGAAATTTTGGACAGGTGCGCTTTCGCTTTCAGACTACGATGGCGTCTTTCTGAACGACTTCCTCGCTTCTTCGTCGGACAGCTCCGCTGAGCGAGTAGCAGGTGTGCGCGCTACCGGCGCCGTAATACCCGCATTTCCGATCAATGCAACTCGCGCTTTCGCGCCCGGGGCGTTTCGGGTGGGGAAAGGAGCCGTCCACGGATATAGCGATACTTCCGCAAGGTTTAGCTAAGCCCTTGGACTACCCTTACCCCCCCCCCCATCCTCCTCCTCCTATTTTTGTGTTTCCTTCGCTCTTTTAGGAAATAATTTCTGGTATGAGGCGAGGCGACTCCTGCCCAGTGTCGGGACCTTGGCGCTGTGACATCTGAACGGCTACATTTCAATGAAAATATTTGTGTTTACTGGAGGCGATTCGATCGAGGTCTCACTGATGTCGTTCATCAGATGTTGCGACTGCAAAAGAAGCAGAAGAGTTTACTTAGACTGACATATCGTTGCTTGCTCCTGCTTCTTGCTCTCTCTCTCCCGCCCTCTATCTCTCTCCCTCTTCATATCTAGTGCTTCTCTTCTTGTTTCTTTCATCTCTTTCCATCTGTCTGTCGGTCCGTTTGTCTTCTTTGAGCTACGTTGCTCACGGCTACATGCATCTCCCTTTTATCTTACTTACGATTGATACATAGGATTTGCAATGAATACACAAACTCGCACACGTACCAGCTTCTCCTCTCTCCCCTACAATGCACGCACACACACACACACACACACACACACACACACACACACACACACACACACACACATACACATACATACATGTATATAACAATTTTACTAATTGCACAATTATTGTGATAACAAATTTCATCGATAAAGGTCACAAATTGTCTATTGAAAGCAACGTCGTTCCTGCTTGATATACGATGTGTGTATGTGTGTAGTATCTTGTTGTTGTTTTTTTTTCTCAACATACAATTTTCTAAACCAAGGCAGAAATTTGTTTATCAAATCACCACTTTAGGCCCTATATAATTTTATATTTGCCCTGCTATACTTTCCAATACTCGCAATGCTGGATATCCATATCAATTTACAATTTATGTTTTCATTTTTAATTCCCTTCTAAATATGCAATCATCATGAGCTGCATTAAGTGATTTTATATACATAACATGGATAAAACCAGATAAAGAAAACGAGATAAATTCAGAATGTCTCTGTTTTTTTTTTCTTTCTTTTCTTTTCGATAAGTATACATGATTTATGTTTTGCTCATTTTCTTTTTTTCTTCTTCTCTTTCAAGGCTGTCGTATCTTCAAGCTATATGCTCATTTGACAACAGTCTTCTGCATTCGCACTCCCAATACATGTGCCATAATTCAGTCAGATCATTTGATTCACTTTATCCCGAGTGGTTCCCAATTGACGTGTTCTCTTATTCTTTTCCTTAATCTGCACACGTATATCTCAGTTATGTTCGGATGTGCACATTGTATGTTCTGTTGTCTTGAAAGCGAAAAGAAATGACTTTATTTCATTTGTAAATATATATTCGATGCAGAAAATTCCCAATAAGTTAATTTGAATTGAATTGAATTGAATTGAATTGAATTGAATTGAATTGAATTGAATTGAATTGAATTGAATTGAATTGAATTGAAAAAAACAAACAAACCAACAAAAACAAACGAACTCTTGCGTGCATCGGCTTCGTGACATCGGCAAAACTTTTGCAACAACGCTGATCTGGTGGCAATACACGCCTCCAACCCTATGGAAAGGAGAAGCAGTTGGTTAGCAGTGAAATTCCAGCCAGTCATAGCTCCGGCTCTTGAATATTTCAGTGTCCCTTGTGAAACAAATATATCGTCATTATTCATGTTACCTAAACGATGAAATGACTGAGGTCGTGCCAATGGAGATTTCGACCGTTTGCGTTTCTCTGCGACTGCTTATTAATTCATCGTCTTGCGTCTTTTTTTCCATAGCGCTGCGGTGTATGGAGTCCACTCAAATGGAATATGAAAACGTAACCAAGATTCAAACAGGACTGGTGAAAATGTAGGTGAGTGTTGGAGAGGTTCTACCATGAATATCTTGATGCCAAGCTCATCTGGAGTATTATGGATTTGGCAACGCATCGAATCTACGGATTCTAAGATCCGCATTTTCTTTTCTTTTTTTTTCATTTCATTTTTTCTTTCTGGTGTTCGGTTTGTATATTCGTATACCAAAAAGCAATGTGATGAACGCATGAATTAGTTAAACCTAGGGCTAGATCTCAGTTAGTGCATCTGAGTTGTCACTCCATAGTACATAGGGCCTTGTATCATGTGGCATTTTTGGGCGGTAACGTTACAACCACTCTTTTTTTTTTTTTCTTCTACGATAGCTCACCCAGTTTAATATTCATCGCCTCAATGTAATTTTCTCTCAGACTCGATTTTCATTTAGCCCATTACCACCTTCATGCGTCTGACCAGGCCGTCTGTGAAATCATCTGGGATTTAAAGGATCGTGTTTCTCGCAGATGATAACTAAAAATGGAACAGCACAAAATAAGGAAGAGTGTAAGATAATAGTATCTGTCACGTACAAAATTGTTATACGCAACAACAACAAAAAAAAAAAAAAACTAGGATGAAACTGATATTTTAACGCCACTTTTAAAATCAGCACGCCTATCACACCCCCCGCCTTTTAGTCGTGACAGTGACGTTATTTCTAATGTATTTGGGAATATATTGCATGCTAGGATATACACGTAGCATAAAAATACAAAGAATAACTATAAACAACAAACTATGTCGTTAATCATTACGATTGTAATATAAGTATTGAAAAAAAATAGTTATGTATAACATGGTGTTCTCCCTTTAGCTTTGTGTACCCAGAATCTAAAAGGGAAACAAGCGGGATCCTTTAAGTGACCTATTATACAGACACTTGTGTCTTGCCCGCGCAGGTAGGTACTAGCAGCAGTCGCGCAGACGACAGGGAACGGAGAGTGTTGCAGCCCGCGTGAACGGGTACCCTCGAAATCTCGCGCCCTGTGGAATTGCCTCACACGTGCGATTCGGTCCGCGCCCGCAGACGGAACATCCGGCATTCTTGGCCTACTAAACTGGGGGATAGACACGCTACCCTTGGCTGGCGCGGCGATCAGGCAGGTTGAAAGAAAGTCGTAACTTTAATCATGTCTAATGATGGATCATTTTGTATCTTACAGACCCTAGACGTGGATGGAAAAGATTGTTGAGGTCGCCATCACATGAAAATACAGTGTAATTTGTACCCTCAATACCTTACTTCTTCCTTCTCACCTTTATCTTTCACATCAGAATCTATGATCTAGCAAGACATGATTTCATAGCTGTGCAGATGTACGAGGAGTAGGGCGACGAACATTTCAATGATTATACATGTATAAAATTCACTGGCCCATTTCTCCGTAAAGTGGAATGGACACACATAGGGGCAGATAATATAACTGCGTGATCAAATCAGGGGGATCAAAAGACAATAAAACGCCCGTGACTTTTTATTTCTTACATTTAAATAAGGATGACAAAATAATTTTCAGTTGTTTAACTACACATATACAAAAGGTTGTTACTGTTATTCAGTATCCTAAAGCCAGCGTCATCACTCAGTTGAATAAAAATTTCAAGTTGCCTTTGATTCTTTCCATTAACAGAGACTAGAAGTGGGAGAAAGAAAATAAGATAGACAGAGAAATGAGGTAAAAGAGAGAACAGACAGATACAAATATATATATATATATACAAATATATATATATATATATATATATACTTTTTTTTTTATAGATTACAATGGTCCTTTTCAAAACAGCACATATATTTACCTTTCGATCGACAGGTGTTAGTACACTGACATTGTGCCACTTTTGTGGTGCATGAACCATTCTTTTTCAACTTTGCAAGTTGTTTGAGGTTTTCTCTGGCAATAAAGAATATACTCTCTCTCTCTCTGACTTTCATCACTCTTACAATTATGCTTGCTATACTGGGGACATCATATTTTTTTGCTTCTCAAGTTTAGAAATAACATGAAAATATCAGGCAAGATCAATCAAAGTGAATGTTTGTCAGTCTTTATCATTTATTCATACTGCATAAATTTACATGAGATATTTACAGTATAATATACAACATGCAATGACTGCTAACAAAACATGGCAAATGGCGAGAGGGCTTAAATCGGCAGTCACTATTTATGTACACCTGTATCAATTCCACACAGTTTCTAACATCAGATACACACTTTGCTTAGATTCAGCAACTGCAATGCCTTACTTTTCCTCATCCCCTTACTATACCCCCTCCCCCCATGTAATGACATGTCCCAAGGTTATTTGTAGCTGCTAGGTGATTATCTTTTTCTTCAACACATTAACTTGAAGTCAAAATGTTTCATAGAAAAAAAAACAAACAAGGGCAGTATGTCACAAGCAATGTTAAGAACCATTTATAGAGGCCACAGCTAATTCAAAGTAACTGATGGATATACTGCAAAAATTTTAACATTTTACATCGTGAGATATGGACGAATTCAGATCTGAAATTTAAACAGGTACATGCTTTTCATATAACTCCAATCTCACAGTTTTAGATACTATGTAAACTGGGGGGGGGGGGGGGCAAGCAAAGTAGCAATGAAGGTTTTATGGGAAGAAAATCAAACAAGCATGACATGCAGATTCAAACGTGATTAAATCATAGATAGAATGTGTTCATTTCAGTGTCACAGGGAACATCTGTCCTGCCTCCTCTTTCTTTCTTCAACTGAGGTTGCCAGATGTAAGGGAATTTCAAGAAACAAGTCATGTCTGAAAGATAGCCATATTTCACATATCCTCACACTCAAGAGTGTAATATGGTCAATTGACTGAAGGATTTCACACACACACACTGATACTAAAGAACCCACATCCTTTGGTACATCTGCAAATGTGTACGTGTAGCACCAAAAAGTATTGAATTCTACTTTATGTGAACAAATGAAACATCGACAGATAGCTTCTGTGCATACAGCTGAACATTAAAATACAGTAAGCAACAGTCTCAGCAACCACCTGTCTATAGCACCAGCTGCTGTATACGACCGCTAAAAACAATTCCCTCCCAGAGAAAGAGCATGTCAAAGAACCTGTCTATAGCGGCCACCTGTCTATAACAGCCACTTTTTTTTTATCTCCCTTGGGTGACCGATATATAGACAGGTTTGACTGTAGCTCACAAGCACCAAGATACCAATAATAAATGGTACTGTACATAATGATGTCCACCACAATCATCTCTATTCGACATCAGAGTGATGAGGCTCGCGCTATCATGACTCATCATCAATGTCCCCCGAAACGTCATCATCGCTGTCTTCCCCATCATCATCATCTTCCTCATTGTCCTCTTTCATCTCCATCTCCCCCGCATCCAGGTTACGCCCCCTCAGCATCTCTTCCTCCTCGTCCTCCTCCTCCTCATCATCTCTCGTGGCATCCAGTCCGAACGGGCGCGACATCGACAACCGACTGTCTCCCGCATCGAAGGATTCCTCTTCCTCCTCCTCCATCCAGGCTGAACTCCTTGAGTCCTCCTCCTCCCCTTGGAACATGCCGGACTGCGCCTCCTCGCTGAACATGCCCCCCATCATCATCATCGACGACGACGACGCCCGCAACTCGTTGTCGTTGTCATCGTCATCCTCTTCCACCTCCTCCCCCTCGCTGAGGTTGGGCTCGATGCCCTGCTTGCTGTCCATATCGTCCTCCTCATTGTCCCCTTCATCAAAGTCTCCGCCCTCGGACTCATTGTCGTCATCTTCGCTGTTGTCGGGGGTGAGCTGGAGGTCATTGACCAGGACGCTACTCTCATCATGGAGTCCTTCCAGTCGGCTCTGAAATAACACATACAGGAGGAAAAAGTGCATATTTCAAAATATTGCCACAACTTATGCAAATCTATGCCAAAGGACAATTTTCACACATCACATTTTTAGTTGCCACTGACTCTGTGTGGATGCAAAGATCAAAGTAACAAACTATAAATTTTGGGGAAAAATATCCTTGTACACTGAACTTATATCAGAAGACATTTAAATGTTTAGATTTAGATTATGAGATGAGGCTCAACATACTGGTAGCTGGCATCCCATATGCAAGGATAAGATCTGAGCTGATAAGCCTCAGGGCTTTCCAGTCAACAACACTTTACCATGAGTAGTTGGCAAATAGCTGTTCTACTCTGAAAATAGTCCTCATTAAACTCATGATCAACTCATCATTTTTGTTCCATTGTAAGGCTCTAATGTAACAAAAGATGCTCTGATGTAACAATAAACAACCCTTGCTGTGTGCACTACATCAGTTATAAGTGCATGTCCAGTCACTCATTTTACTATCGACAACTTCAGCTGATCGGTTTCATGTACTACTGATGATTGTGACTACGCCAACCATTTGCCTTCCCTCCCCCCCCCCCCCAAAAAAAAAATGTTTCCAATTTCTGTACTAAATTTAAGACTCTGTTAACATCCAAGGTGTTATATAAAACAAATAGTGTATGGATTTACTCATGCAATACAACAAAATTTTGCAGGTGATGAAAGATGAGGTGCACTTTTCAACTCAGAGCATCTCCATCTTTCACCTGTGCGAAACTTCATACCATCGCACTCATAACCATTCACTTTTCGTATACTGCTTCATTTCATCGACACATCCGCATCCCCTACTCACATCATCTCCTCCTTCGATGTCAACATATTCCCCATCCCCTTCAATCTCCATGCCACCTTCTCTGTCGCCGCTCATCATGCTGTCATCCTCGAAGCCTGCAAAGATGAAATAGGAAGAGTCTTTGTGAGTAAATGGCTTTGACATCCAACAATGAGTCTCACACAAGGCAACTATCAGTGCTTTGAATCACATTTGCAACAATTTCCCCATGCTTTGACTGCATGGAGAAATCCAGAATGTTCATGCATGCATGTGTGTGCATGTGTATTTGTGTCAGAACGGCTTTCAGTACTAGGACATGTTACTAAACATTTTTGGAGTTGTTCCTGTTCAATCTCTGAAGATTTAGTGACAAGATATCCAATAACCACTTAAGATAATTGGAATTCTGTAGGAAATGCAAAAGCCTTTATTGTTACAGGTACAAGTAGCCAACTGTTTGTCAAGCTTTATTGCTGTCACAAGAAATCTCTATTAAAAAAGAAGCATGCTTAAAATCTGAATAAATTACTGAAAAATCAAATTAAATTGAGCAGTCACAATATTCACTGAGTGCCCATAAACTTATACAGTACTCTCCGCGTAATCAGGTATTGCTTAAACGGGTACTCCGTTTAATTGGGTAGTAATGTCAGAGTCAGTTCCAATGCACATTAAAATTACCTGATAATCGGGTTGCCTCTCCGCATAAATGGGTAAATAATTTTCTTTTAATCTAATTTCTACCAACATTTTATCACAGATATAACACTTTAAGAAATCATGCATGTCAAATTTTCCACTGCTAATCGCATTCCCTGCTTAATTTGCAAAGAAGAGCGATCATTTGGGGAGTGATTAAACATGGAAACACATGTACACGTACCAACTTGCCACACGAAAGGGATGTATAATGTGCCGTGCAAACACGTGTGTTAAGCATACAGGGTAGGTGTTTGGTGCAGTGTACAATGCATGTAAATACACATTATGTGTGTCCATTGTAAATGAGAGTGTTCTTCTGTTAATCGGGTACTCCGCTTAATCGAGTTAGAAACGCTCTACCCGAGTCTACCCGATTATGCGGAGAGTACTGTATTCTATGGGATGAAATATTTCTCTATTGCTTACAATTCCACATTGCTCTCTCGGGAACTCACCCATATTGCTGTCATCATTGGTGGCGCCACTCATGGGCGTGTTGGGGGCGAGGCCCTCAATCTCCGCCCCCTCCAGTGCTGCCTCCTGCGCCATGGCGATGTCCCTCTCTAGCTGAGAGATGTGATCCTCGTTGGCCAGGAGTTCATTCTTACACGTCTCCAGGACCTTCTCAGCCACTGCCGTCAGCTGACTCTCCTTGCCTAGTGATGACACATGACTTGACTTGTTAGACAAACATACACATGTATTACTATCTTTTTGTGGCGTTTTAGCAGTGCATGAAAAATGCTAATTTTTGTCCACTTGATTTCCATGTGCAATATCAGAGGATGAACACATAGGCAACTGTAGTAAATGCTTGTGCAATATCATTATGAACTGTTGACATCAATATTCACCACTATTTTGCTTCAGTGCTTTGTTCTGAATAAGCCTGCATATTGCATATTACTGTCCTCCAACTTTCCTATTTTTATTTTTGTATGACTTTTGTTCTTTGGCTTTCTTCATCTTTGTTTATGCACTGAATTGTCTTCTTCTCCATAACATCAAGATGATGATGATTTGATGTACTAAAGTGTGAGTGACAAAAGTAAAGATGGTCCTAAAAAGTGATGCATTGAAACTACTGTAACATTCTTTTTGATTGGTGATGCCTATGAAGTAAATGGACTCAGAGATAACGACAGGAAGCCCTTACACCTTAATCATAATGAGAAGCAGCATCGCCATTAGTTGGACTAAACAGAAAAGTTATTGAAGTTACCTGACATCATGGTGGTAATATAAAGTACAAAGTGGTTAATCATGGTTAATACAAGGAAGAGGAAACAACACTTCAACTCTAAGCCAAACATGAAGCAAGTAAGTACATATTTTTATGTACAAATTTCATTGATAATCTCATTGATCACAATAATAATCTCAAGGATAATCTGATTGACCATGTCATGATAATCATAATGATATGCCATGTCATTTTGTCAGGGACATCCTTTTTTACAAAAAGGAAATAATCACACAAACAACCATTCACTGTGAGTATGAATTAAACAGCTTGCAGATGGTATGCTCTCACCATTGTACTGAATGCAGTTGTCACGGATACGCTCCACATCTTTGAGAAAGTCCTCCGAGGAGTGGTAGAAGTGCTTGGCGACGTTCTTCCTCATCGTCTCCAAGTCCATAGGATGCCTGATGATCTTGTAGTAGTCCCGCACCTTCTTGGGGTTGACTGGGTTGTGGAAGGGCCAAGACTACAGTACAGGAATAAAATGAGCGATGTTTATAATGACTGGTTAATTACCTGGTACACAGAAATAACATCATATCATTGCTGGGGTGACAAGACCTTGTGTCTTGGAAAAAAAAAATCACTTTTACAGATTTAATTGTCAGATAATCAATTAGGTGATGTCCTGTCCAAATCCTAATTGTCTCACCTCAAAAATGAAGCCACTATGGCAAGTCAAAGGAAAGGCAATCTCATTTGTTGTAATGCTTTGGCTGCCATGTTCTTGGACATTTTTGAGACATGGGGTTTTGTCACCCGAACAGAGATATGCAACTTTTGCAATAAAAAATTTACATGCTACTCTAGAGATGTAAGAACAATAGACAAGGACAATTATGCAGATAATAATACTAATAATCATCATTTTCACCATCATAGATATTGCTATCTCCATCAGAATCATCATGATGTCCCCAATATCTTATTCAACATGGGTGGAAACACTAATATTAGTTCTGCTCCAAATAACATAAACATTAACCTAGCACCGCTGGGTTTATACCAATTTGTACTCCTTAGTCAGAGGGAACGCTGTGACTACAAGACTTCACCCAAGGAGGCACACATTGTCCAGGAAGCTTCCTTGAGATCTCTCCCTTAAGGGTCCAGCGCATTCTCCCCTGTTAAATACGGCTCTTAAAATGTGATGGGACACCAAAGGGAATGAAGTTTCCCACAAACAAACAGATGCACAATAGAAATCAAAAGACTTGACAGAGACTATCCCTACCTCTGGCACTGCCTTCATGGCTGCCACGATGTTATCCAAGATGAACGAGAAGGCCACTTGGTCATCGTCTCCTAGCAACGGATTGATAGCTTTCTCCAGACGAGAAAATTTGTTGGCATTCTGGCAGATAGTAGTGAAAAGACAAACACAGAAACATGAAGGCTTAAAAATAAGAGTGACATCCCATATGAGTGTATTGTAAAATGTCTCAAAGAAGATACAAAAAAAAAAATGCATTGCATCATTCTTATTCAAAACTGATTTTTTTTCATTAACTAAACTCGCAAACCCAATTAACTTTCACAAGGGCTTTTAGTGTAGTGCTGGAGTAATCTGTTCCTTTTTTTTTAAAGATAGATTTATGTTATCCATATTTACAAATCATTTGTGCCATGGGAGGTAAAATTGGTTGCTAGTTGCTGATTTCGCAAATATCAGCAAACTCTAAAAATTCACAGAAATTACGCACACGGCCAAAATACTGTGAATACAGTACCTCTTCCATCTCTTTCTGAGTGAGGAGAAGCATGTTTCGAGCCACCATCGTGAGGGGGCTCTTCGCTCCATTGTACAGGATGCTGTTGTCCACGATCTGCATCACGTCCGTCTGGAACTGCTCCCTCGAGGCGTACCTGTGTTTCCGGATGCTCTGGAAAGCAGGTCAAAATTTCACATGATGAAACACCTATTTTTGTTTTTTGTTTTTCTCATGGACTTCTGTGATATGAGGTACTCTTATTAAGACTAACACTAACACACAAGCTGTCTGTTAGGTAACTAATGTGTGTTTTGTTTTTATACTTTCTTTCAACTTGTCAATTCTAGAATGTGTTCAATTACAGACGCCAAAACATCAATACCAGGCTCTTTTTATAACTATGGCTTTTCAGTTCATTACATAATGTATCCATCATAAAGTAAATGGAAAAGATTTACAGATTAGTAAACTCCATGAATTCACAACTTCAGCAATCAATTTCACATCAACCTTTTACTGTACATCCATATAGCAACAACTAAAGGTGCCTTGAACTCCATGAAACTGTCTTTCTTTGGTGAAATCATGCAGACATTGGATATTACCCATACCCATGAATATTGTTTCACACAAAGTATACTGTTTATGTGACTTTGTTATCATTTTTTGCTGTTAACCTACAACCTCTACCACTGTTCACATATTTTTTTTTTGTTTCCTTGTCTGTTCCAAATATTACTTTAAAAGTCAGGAATGGATTTCGATGAAAATTTCTGGAAAAGTCCATTGTGGTGAAAGGAACAGGTAGCAAGTTTTTGAATGTGATTCAGATGATGAGCCGAATCCACAAATTTTATCTTTTTTAAAGGATGCATGCACAGTTCCATTGTGTTTGTAACTCAATGAGCTTGGCAGTGATTTGCGCTCTCCGAATGCTTCTAATTCTTGATGAGTTAACCCGGGCACTTTGCTTACATCTCTCATTGTCTGGAGATCCATCGGCTTGGTGACAATCTTGTAGTAGTCTGGCACCTGTCTCCTGACCACTGGGTTGTGAAATGGCTGAGTCTGAGGATTGAAATGGAACATTTGGAGCAAATGTGATAATAGTAATAAAAAAAGAAATAGCTACAAGTATTCTCTGTAGTAGATTGGTTCTTTCTTTGAAAGTTTAGGTTCTCTTCAGGACCGATGCTCATCTGAGAAAGAATTCTACAAGATGACCGTAAATTATAGAAGCAACAGTTCAGTTATTGCCCACTAGTGGATGAATAACTGTGATCCTACATCAGAGAAATCCATTAAAAATTACCAAGATTTTTAAGATTCTAAGTTAAAGGAGCTTTCGATTCATATATCAATCCAAACATCATTTATAGTGTGTGGAACATACACACCAAAACAATACATTTGTTCTCTTAAAAGAGAGATACACTAATACAGGGAATACATATGTTGTAAAAGAGATACACACTCTAACAGGGAAAATATTTAATCTAAAAACAGAGAGAGACAATGTACCCTGTTTGTCAGAAAGGCCCAAAGGGATGCATGGTTGAAAAATCACATCATACAAACGAGCTTTCAAAACTCTGTCCAATTATGTCACAAACCAAAGTTCAACTTTGGGGTCAAAATTACATAATAGGGCCTTTCTGCCGGGCAGGCAACAACATACAGAAACAGGGAATATATTTGTTCTGATAGAGGGATAATATCATACTCACATAGGGAATATCCCTGATGGCATTCAGGACATCCTCAAGTAGAGTGCTCAGAATGACCTGAGGATCAGTTCGTCTGCGATTCTTGGATTGCTTAGGTCGCTGTGTGAAAATGGCATCCCAATTAACAGAATTAGATTAAGCAATATACGAACATTCCTTGAAAATCAACATTCTCATGCGGTGACCTAACATATGGTTGAGAGTAAAACAAAAAAATAATAATATAGCATTCCAGAGAGTCTTAATTAGATATTTAAACTCACATACTTGTTGTGCAGGCATCCATCTCTCAGACATAAGAATACTAGAAAATTGTAAATAATTACTTCTTCATTCGAATCCTTTTGCTCTAATTAAGAATGCAAGGATGTATGCAGACATATCTTCTCATAAAAAAGGTGAACAACAGCTCAGTATTGAATGACCACGGTACTGCATCACATAGGAAGGACACATGAACATATCTTTCAAGGGACACTGAGAGGATTAAAGACAAACCTTGAGGTAATCACAGTGAGGCTCTGGGTTGACTCTCCTCTTCTTTGTCGTCTTGATATTCTCCTTCGGGAACTTCAGCACCAGTGACTTCCGCCGCACCTTGTCCGCACTAAATTACAAATGGTATGGGATTGATGCTCTTTGTTATCAAACATGATTTATGTGGGAATGTATGGTGTACATGCATTATTCCTTGAAAATCAACATTCTCATACTCTGACCAAAGATATGGTTGGAAAAAAAAAAAATCACAAAGCATATTGTAGATACCCACAATAGAAGAATCAATTTTACATGACATGAATTTGGGGGCATTTCACGAAATGTTTTGTTCAACAAATTTGTTGGACAAATTTGCTCTTGGCCAATCAGATGCAAGAATTTCAGTAACTTATAACAGTCTGTCGGAGAAATATCTGACAAAATGTTTCAAGAAATACCCCGCTAACCTGCTGTATGCTGCCAATAACTGCATTGTTCACTGCGTGAAGCACAGTCATGCATATGTATACGCATACACATAAGTACTTGTAGATGTACACATACACAATTCACACAAAATGTCAGATAACCTGCCTATAGCGGCCACCTGTCTATACTGGCCACTTTTTTTTGTCTCCCTTGGGTGGCCGCTACTGACAGGTTTGACTGTATGCTCATAGATATTAAACAAAGTTGTGTGACCATTTATCAATCAATCAAGAGCCATTTCCTCTAAGAGCTACTCACTGAGTAATGACTCTCTTGTCCAGCAGGATCTTGGTGCCCTCGGTCTTGACCAACTCATCATCATCCAGTCTCCTCTCCTCCTCCTCCTGCTCCTCTGTCATCGCCACGGTGATGGAGGGCTGTTTCTCCAAGGATTCCTTCTTGTACATCGGGCAGTCCTTGTTGGTCCTCATGTGACCGATCTGGCCGCAGGCTCCGCACTTCATCTGTCAGGTAAATGACACGGGGCAAAACTTGAGCATGAAATATGGTGCGTATGGGAATGGGGCTTGAACAAGTGGAGAATTATGATACCTGCAATATGCTGCTTTACAGTCTTCATTCAAATATGTTCCCACAATATTTATTAAACATTCAAAAGAGTGAGGGTTGCATTCAAGCCCACTCTTGATTTGTCATTCTTTTAGTCTTGCTTCACAAAACAGATCAGCAAAACAAGTTCATAAGATATTTGAACACATTCTGTGTCCAAGAATGAGCGAAGGGCTTAAAGGGGGCCATCAAATGTCAGAAGGAATGCAAATATAGCAACACACAAAATATTGTCGTCTAAACTTCTTGCCTGTGCTGTGTTAAATCACAAATTTGTAGGAAGAGGTTGTGTGACAATTTAAAACAAGTGGAGAATGATTTTAAACTTTGAGATGCCGTAATGTTCACTTTTATTCAAATATCACCCCTCACAGTGTAGCTCATATCGAAATGAGCAACCATCAATTGAAGAAGAGGTAAAAGCTATGAGAATGCAAGAGGAGGTAATCTCTAAGAATGACACCGTACCTTGAGGTCTGGTTTCTCCTTCTTCTTCTTGGGCTTCTTGATCGGCTTGGGTTTGGGATTGGTCTTCTCCTTCTCCATCTTCTCCTGGTTGCGTTTGATCCTCCTCAGCTGCTCCTGGATCCGGCGGCGCTCTTTCTTCATCTCCTCCCGGTGGCGTTCGTCGTGCAGCGCAAACTGCCGACTGGGAATCGACAGGAAAATATCATGTATTCCATTAAAGCTGGTTTACATCAATTTATTCACACTTGTTTACAATGTTGTCTACGTTCTAAGATGTGTTTAATCTTAAAGCTTTCCTCTCAGTAGCAAATTTATCTCAACAGCACTCCAGCATTCCACAATAATTTGTTGCAGAAGATATCAATATGACTTTGCAATGACAATTAACTATCAATCTTAAAGGTGCACGGTCCCGGTGTTTCAGTCAAATGCGTACGCGGGCGCACGGCGCAAGTTTCCTATAGAGACCTAGTACGCTATCGACTCCTCTTTAGCGCTTACGCTTTGGCCCACTTCCCCGAGTCCGAAGAAGTCCGATCCACTGTAGTCAGTGGTCCGATCACAGTTCGGCTCATGATTCGGCTGAGGGGGATGACTGCTTTAGCAAACTTCTTTTGTGATGTCATAATAACAAGCACATATGCACGCACACTGGCATTACTGCAGACTGCGCGATGCACAGAGAAGACAACGAAGGCAACGTTACTTAGCAACACCTACGCACTTTACTCTTGATGACAGCTCAACTTCGGTAATCTTCGTATCAATGCTAACAGTGATCCGCAGTATCATCAACAGCGCCCTCTACACTATCGGGACTATGCCCCTTTTACACCTAAAAATTCTAGAAATAGAACATGGCTAACTTTTGACCCAACAGGTTTAACAGATATCTGGTCAACATCTATATCTTAACTTGAAAGCATCATGAAACTAGAAAAGCACTTTAAGAGCGCAGACCTCTGCCAAGCAGATAATTTCTACCAATACAAACATGCTGAATAATCATCTAATTTCCCAATTTAGAAGCCACTTATTTATGTCACCAGCTTCCAGCAGTGCGGCGCCTTCCCCCCTGCAGACCACACGCTTTAGGTCACTAATACTCCATCAGGCCGACAGTCTCTACAGGACATCACTTTATCGCAGCAAAGTTCACACATTGATTCAGGAATACAGTGATCAGATACAAGATTGACTCTTCCTGGACTACAGGAATGGTCTAGCAGCACACAAGGCATGACCATGAGACTTACATGTATTGTTCGTCCTTAGTCTGTCTGATGCGGACGTATGTGTCGATGACCTCTGCTCTCCTTACAGTCTCCACACGCACATACTCCTTGCCATCCTCACCTTTGAAAGTCCGGTGAATCTTGAGTCGCCGCCCAGACTGTTCCAAGAAAAATGGAAAAGTTTTTTTTCTCTCTGTTTTTTTGTCGGGGGAGGGGGCATGGGGGGGTGAAGATTTCTTTTTCCCTTTTGGTTTTTCTCTCTCTTACCTAACATCTCCACTCCCTTGAGTACATATGGCAAACTATATTGCATTACTTCTCAATACTAAACAGTTTGGAACTTCTTGATGAACACTCTCAAGCAAAGCCATGTTCAAATCAAAAGCACAATGATCATACTGGCAATTGTGTCTGTATCCATACTTTTGCAAAAGTAAACCATCAAGAAATACAAATTGTAATGTTCAACATTTGTCCTCTCTTATAAGTGGGATCCTCTCTTAAACGGGATTAATGGGAGAGCTGGGGGTAGAAAGACAGGGAGGATGTATTACCATACAATTGATATTATACATGAAAGTAATAATCCCTTCAAAATCACACACACTGTCTGCACATTTGATATTTAAGCATTTGGAGCCCTAAAGATTATATGATGAAAAAACAACAACTGACAAACAAACAGGTAAATATATAAACAAACAAACAAACAAACAAAAAGCATTCACCAATGATGAGGCAAAGCTCTGCACAGATCCAGTGTCATCCTCCTTGCCAGGGATAGGGGTGTTGGTGCGACTCCCCTTGGAGCTAGAGGGCCCCGTCCCTTCCTTGCCGGGTTTGGGTGTGGCACTGTTGGAGTCCTCGCCCATGATCATGCGCTGCAGCTCCAGACGTTCGGCCTCCTCACGCTCATGGGAGAGCTGGGGGTAGAAAGACAGGGAGCAAATACATCTGTGAGGATGATGTTCCTACAGGCTCCGCTGAGAGGATCACATCTGCAATCAGGCATGACTTCTTGGTATACTTCATGACCCTACAGCATTGTTTGATTAACACATTTACATCTCACAACTTCAAACGACTGAAATCATGAGTAAGCCATCAGCATTTCACTTCCTGGATCTTTAGCTGTATTTATTCAAAGTGATATTGTTACAACAATATATTTTTTGTTGTGGGGGGGGATGACTCTGAGTCTAGTTTTTCATGAAAATAATTTTCCACAGATGAAATTTCATTGCAAATTCTATAAAAAGTATATAAAATTGTATATAAACAATCATATAAATATGATTGTTCAAGACTCTACATCATTTATCACACAAATCTGATTTGAAAATACAGAGAGTACTATGAAATTGATACTGCAGTAGTGTCATATTGTACAAAATGACATCATGTGACATGCAACAACTTCTGCCACGACAATGATGGAAAGCTGATGAGGGTGTGGTTAAGAGGAGGCCCCACCCACCTGTGAGCTGGTCTTCTTGCTGGTCAGCATGCTCTCGATATTCTTGCCCATCTCCTCAAAGTCGCTGTCCTCGCCTTCGCCAGAGCTGCTCTCCTCATCGGTGGACACCTCTGTGTTTGCCAGCACCCTGGTGGGAAGGTGGAGGGGGGAGAGGGGGTGGATGGGTGGGGTGGGGAGGTGGTAAGGAAAGCAACAAGGGAAGAGGTGTTCATTCATCCACACACTCAATCCTCCTCAAACAAGATATCAATCAGTCACATCATACGGGTCAGTAAAACACTGGTAAGCGATGGGATGAACACTTTCAGATGATAGTTGAGCATTTGTGATAATAGCGAGCTTTAGATCTGTGACAAAATACTAAGACAGTGCAGCCTCCAAGATTAGACAATGGAAACAGCAATCTCGTGCATGTGAGTTACACCATTTTTTGTCTAATTAGTGTTGTCTTAGCATTCGCCTAGCAGATCTAAAGCTTGCTACACTCAAATGGAAGGCAAATTAAAGCTAGTATCTTGTAGTTGAAACCATTGCACTTCTGGGTCATCATGTAGGCATAGGAGGGGTCAAGGTGAACTCACTATATGATTGTCATTGTCATAAAAACAAAAGGCAAAGACTGCAAACAAAAGGAACATTAGAGATCATTGCCAAGGACTTCATTCTAACTTTCCGAGGATCTTACCCTAACTTGCCAAGCTTTTTCATCAGCATTCAGTAATCCATCAAAACTTGGACTAGTTGTTAAGTAAGTAAGCCCACTTGAGTGTATTAAACAATGTGCTGCAGACCATCAGGACCGTTATGGTGACACAATATGGATTATGGGGATTAAGTGATCTCTACGCATTAACAATAAGTATCCAGACATATGTGCCAATTGGTAAACAAAGCACAGAAGGGCTTAAATATACTTTTTATTTTTCCAACTGTGGATGAGCCAAATGTCCCATGAGATACACAAATGAATCATTATCACTATTTTTTTCCTCCCACCACATCTGAGGGGTGATGAAATCATACTCCATTGCACCCACTTGTTCTGTAGGTCAAAGATGCGCTGGCACTCCTCCTTGTAGCGCTCGTGGTGCTCGGCAATCCCGAATCGGTTGCCGCGGGCAAATTTGCTTGTGGTGCTGTCTCCGGTCCGAGCCTGCTGGGTGGAGTAGGTCCGGACGACGTCGATGACTTCCCAGCGGGACAGCTTCTTGATCTGTGGGGTGGGAGCATGGTGAGATTTCTACTCATAATTTTTGCAGTACCAACCACACAAATTATGTTATACATATAAACTGCAGGACAGTAATGCTGCATTGCATCGAATATATTCCTGAAGATTGTCATACATTATTTGTATTTCAGATCACACATCATTTACTCAAGCTCATTAGAAAGTTTTTTTTTTTGTTGTTCATAATGATGAAAACAACAGGGTATAGTGGGGATATCCAAACTGGGAAATAAAATACAAATCTAAATCTTATATTTTGAAGAGAATGAAGAAAAAAGCAACCCAGATGACTTAAAGGTAAATGAGAGGAACATTTCTTATAAAGAAGGCTGGTTGTCACTAATAAAGTTCCTATAAAGAAAGCTGTATCTATTATTTAAATTCATTTCAAAGGAAACATCTGAAATATCACGCAACTGACTTTCATAGGTGAAAATAATATCACCAACCATTTTGAATTGCATTCTGTTTCAAACCTAACAAATCTAATCTACATCCTCTGAGGTAGATATTAAAGATCAAAATGTTTCCTTCGCAAATGTATGAACACTGCAGAAGTAACATTTTGTCATTTAGCATGATTTTCCCACAGAGAATTTAGATTGCGGGGAGGGGGATGCAACTTCGGCTTACATCTTCCTCGGCGATGCCAAAGTTCCTGAGGAGCTGTTTGGCCTGCTTGAGGTTGAGCCTCCTGAGATCAGCGTCCGTCCCCGTCACAGTCTTTTTGGGCTGAGGGGGCGCTGCAACCTCGTCCTGCTGCAGGGACAAATCAGACGATGGTGGCATTGCAAACACTGCATTCTACACAGGAGTATCACTGTGTGCTCACAGATGTGTACACATATCTTCTACAGACTTGCGCAACAGAAATGTTTTCTATTCCAATGTGTGCAAAGGCAAAAAGACATGAAACAGCAACCATTTCATTCTACTGAAATGTACTTTTGCTTTAACCCTTTACAAGCCACTAAAACTCATGGCATGCATTCAACACAGGACGATGCATATATTGATAAAGGCAAATAAACAAATCCCATCTTAAGTTATTTCTACAATTATCATCCATCTTTCTTGAATAACTTCTCCAATATGTTTACCCTATTCTGACAATAACCAAGTAATTGAATGGAAACACAACTTTAACACTTATGCCAGTGACAAGCTGATACAAGCAAATGTGCTTCCAGAATTATTAATCTACCAAAATGGTCACAAAATCTATACTGATTCACAGCAAAATATCAAATATTTCCACTTCAAACTGCCTCAGCTACAGGTAACATACAATCTGCTAACCCCATGTTTACCTACTTCACTCAATTCTCACCTAACTATGTGTAAAGGTTGCAATGAGTTTTAGATTTGAATATAGGAAATCAGAAGTTTACTTCAACTTTGCATGCATCTACACTGTATCTTCGGTCGATCCTCCTTGGTTATTAAATTTATCTTTCCCTTGATCCCTTTTCTTTTTTCTTCCACACAGATGTTGGATGACCTCACACATTTTCTGTATCACTTGAGTGTTGCTACCACTGGGCCATGTATGGAGCAATGCATTATGGGATCATCAATGCTTAACAGGGTTACCATGACAACACACATATGTGATTTCAAACTCATTAGGACCCCCTAAAATAACATCAAGCTCAAAATTTAGTTCAGGTCACTGCATCAGCAAGTCAATTAAAAAAATCACAGCAAGGAAACAAATGCATCAATCAATTAGTTAAATCTTTAATACGAGAAGATGTGATGTATGTTATAGAAGTGACAAAATTGAAGTATGATGACTGATTATATCAATTAAAATACATGAACATTCCTTTGCATATATGTTAAATAATTCATGAAACAGGAAATAATTGAAATAAAACATGCATTGAGCTTATTTCCAATACACGTTATTCTATCTAATGCACTGAAATGAACTTTTCTTTATATATTTTGATGCACAAAAAAAAAAAAAAAACCCAACAATGTTCAGCATGGATTCTCATCCATAAAAGTACATCACTCCATTACCAGGACTTTAATTTTGATTTCTTTGAAACGGATGCCTCTGGCAAACAAGAAGTTTACTCATTAAAGGCATAATTTACCATTTGCAGATGAAAGCATTATTGCTATAAAATAGTTCTAAAATGTGAGTTAGGGATAGAAACAACCACTGTCAAAATTTGAATCCATATAATCGATGTTAAGTGTTGTTAAATACACAAAATGTGAACAATAGTTATAATAAAAAATTTTCCAGATTAAACCGTATACAGTTACGGTTTATTGAGAAAAACCCTGATATCTCATTATATTTTAGGTTTTATTGCAAATATTTCATATGGTAGGATGTTTTATGATACAACAGACCTACACATATGCATCAAATATGATATCTTGAAAATTTTTGAAATCACTGCTCCCAAAGGTAAACTGGACCTTTAATACCTGCCTTCTAGATCAGCACTGCATTTGCATACTTTGTGTCATGCTGACATGCTTTAAGGTTGCTATTTATATTCGCCACATGCATCTAGTGTATGCAACGATAATCAATTCATTGATTGTGGACATGACCACAAAGGTAAGACAGTTTATTCTCTGTGAAGGCTCGGAGCCAAGTCCGAATTCGGCCACGCCCCAGTGCTGTACCAATGGTAACAGACACCGCGCATGCATCGGGTCACGGGACGGGTGCGAACCCAGCATTCTGCTGATGCTGGATGGGAGACACAGTGGCGGGGTGTTAGAGCGGCAGGAAAGTGAGCGGAGTGGATGTGGGCAGCATAGAATCACAAGTAGTCTTGACAGCATTACAGAGATGGGGGGGGGGGGCAGCAATGCAAGGTGTTTTGTTTTGTTTTTGTTTTGTTTTTTACATGAGAAGAGTAGGATGCCTATGAGTAGAGAGGCACGCACTTCAAACAATGCAGGACAATGCATGACAGGTAGAACAAAACTGCAGGAAGAATGGTGGCAGGGGCATAGAGGATGCATGGAGCAAAATAAAGGAAATGGTACGCATACGAAAGGGAGAAAAGTTCAGGAAGAGAGAGACAGAAAGGCAGAGAGTGAATGGAGGGAATGGGGATGTCAGTTAAGCAGATCCTTGCATGAAATTTTGGGAAGTATGTTGGGGAGTATGGATTTTTGAATACCAGTAGTATGGAAAGTGCTCTTTCCCATGATATGCAAGAACTTCATATGTAATGCATCAAACCTGCAATAGTTTTGTTGTTAACTGGCACTTCTTATGATGTCACAAAGAGGAATTAGACAAGAAAAAAATGAGGGTTAAGAGAAGAACAGACTATATGAGGAATGAAGATCTAAATACAGGATTCTTGCTATGGGTTCAGGGATGAATAGATGATATGGAGATTGCCGATAGGTGTAGATGTCTTACAAGCTGAGACAAAAAAGAAAAATGTCAACTTATGCAAGTTTGACAGAAACTGGTGTACTTCTGTAGACATATTTGCAAATCAATGTATGGCAAGAACATTGTTATGAATTATATATCATGTAAGTAGAGAAAGGCAGAGGGGAGAGAGAATTTAAGAAAGAGAAATGAAGGGGATTTCTGGAAAATGACACACAAAGTCAGATGTGATGAGGGACTGCATTCAACGGATACAAATGACTCACATCAAAATACAGAAATAGTTATAACAACCCAAGGCAAAATCCAACAGGTTAATTAATCCTTAAACACAGGATCACTTGGCAAAATACAAACAATATTTATCCAAGATGATAAAAAAACAACAACAACAGCACATCAAGGAAGGTGAGAAAAAACAAACAAACAAACAAACAAACAAACACACAAACTGATGTCAGTGTCAAACATGAGGCTCTCCTGTTTTTGCTCTTTTTTTTTGTGAGCTGCCTCTGGAACGTCTGCCTCCGTAACCATGGCGACTAATAACAAGTGAATCTGTGCATTGTATCCACAAGAGAACAGATGGTGGTGCGTTCGTTCAGATGCTGGTGAATATACGCCAAACACAAGACTGTACTTACCAACTGGAAACCCCCTGGGAGGGGTGCGTTTGCATCTCCCTAACAACAGAATTTGTGCAAATCAACTCGATCAAATCCTGAATGTTTATTAAGCTAGGCAAGAACTTCATCAAATCCTTTCTAGGTTCAAAGCATAATCAGTGAGTATTATTCCTTCTCATCAAATTAGAAGGTTTGCTTGTATTTGCGAGTGGTATGACTAGAAATAAATGATATGTTTGGTTTAAAGATTTTGAGGGTTTCGAGGCACAGTCTGATTCAGACTGTGCATACCCTGAAAATTTCTGCCCCGATCAGATACACACAACAAAAAATTCATTTTTTGAAGGTTCTACTTCACATTCTGAAATCATTCAAACGCTCAGTCATGGATGTAGGTTCTGAGCATTTAAAAAAAAAACTAGAAATGTCGCTTTGGCGACTGGTATGCCTCCACCATAATGCATGATTTTCCCAATAGGTCTAGATAGTACATGTGAACACTGTGTGATTACATTTTCACAAAATTGGCAAAATATTGGAATGACAAGTTTGTCACAAATGTGTTGAATGTTCACCTTCCTTGACGTAGGCTTAATTGGATGAATAGGAGAGCATGTATCTAGGGATTTAAGGACTTTAACTTGACTTTGACCCACTCATACATTTAGGCATTGAGTAATTTTTCAAGGTACAGGTGTGGAGAAAAAGTGCAATTTCTGAATTGAATAGTAAATTGTTACCATTTTCATCTGGCCCTTGACCCTAAAATTCATAAGATAATTACTTTCAGGTAGAACATGCATAATATGTACTAAGTTTCAAGGTAACTCGAGCCACTTCCGAGATATGGAGGAAAAAGTTAGTTCAGCACTTTCACTTGATCTTTGACCTTTTGACCTTTGAGGCAAAAGGAGAAAAAAAAAAAACTTTCCAGAGAATTTCTATTAGGTTACACACGCATACACCAAGTGTAAAAAAATAACCCTGCTGGCATTGCATAAATATGAGGGTAATAGTAAAATTTTGAAGTCTTGCACTTGACCTTTGACCACTGACCTTTGACCCCATGAACCCTACATTCTCTAGATAATCACTTCCAGTCAGTACATGTATATACTATGTTCCATGAAGATACCTTGAACAATTTTCCAAGGTATGGAGAAAAAAAAGAAGTTTTAATATTTTTACTTGACGGAAGGACGGACGGACGGACGGACGGACGGACGGAAGGACGGACGGAAGGACGGACGCCAACCCGAAAACATAATGCCTCCGGCACCACTTCGTGGCGGAGGCATAAAAAAAACAACGCTTCCACTACAATTGAGTCCAGTAGAAGAGTTTGTGTATACACTCCAGCATGCAAAGGGGGAATGCACAAGAAGAAATTGGTGATACAGCTCTTTGGATGAAGGGAGGGGCATTTTGATGAAGGCTTTTTTGGGAGGGTTACTTTTCTTTTAAAGATGCAAGACAAAGCATATTTTGCACTGATTTGGGAGCTGGGTAGGAGAGTTAGGTTTGTGGATGGGAGGTATAACTGATGCATGCATGGGAAAGCTAAACATGCATGTGGTAATGTGATCGCATACTCACGATCACGGAACCACATTACCCCAAATGAAGTTATCTACTCATGTTTACTACATGTTGCCTTATGCGTATAAACATATTTCATGAACTATGCATCAATATCACTATAGCTGATGACTGCATCAACCATACTGCATTGTAAACGGAATTATTAAGATGAAGGCAGATTTGAGTTTCTACCTAAGATTCATTTCAACTGACCACTCCAAAATATTTCAATCATTTGGATATGAACTGTTTACAACAAAAATCCTAAAAAGGAAATGGTTAGTAATGACTCTCAAAATATCAACACTGTAGCAAATCTTCTATCATGTGTATAGAAATATTTTCACTGTGGCACAAATCTTTTTTCTTTTTTTTTGTAGGTCTTTAAGTCGAAGTCTGTAAGTCTGTAAGTTTTTTTTTTCTCACAAATTACATAATTTATATGATTCCTGAGAAAACAGCAAAAATGAGTTGAAATCCTTGAAATGAAGTCTGTATTACTTGCAAAAATTGACACTTTGTTTTCGACCTAACCCTCTGTGATCAATCCCCAGTCTGTTTGTTGCCATCTTGGCATGTAGCATTCTGACTACCACTTACTGATATTGACTTTCAGCACAAGTACCAGAGCATAATGGTTGAACAACTCTGAAAACTAAGGGTCTTGCATAATAAATGTGAATATCAATGAGAAAATCAAAATAAAGAAAAACGCTATGTTCAGGGCGTGACATATTTTGCCCTTACCTTTTGCTGAGTGGGCTTGTTGGGGACCTTGATGTATGAGAACCCCTCCCCGCAGCCGGTAGGGTCTGCCACACCTGTTACTGCCAACAGACACTTGCCTTTCATCGCTGCGATGAATGCGCGGGTCGTGTTCCATGGGGCAGTCTTGACCTACGATAACAGACAAGCAGATTTTATGTCCACTGGCATCATGACCCCAGGACTCTACGTAATCATCTTGGTCAAGTCAAACTACAAACTCCAATCAAGCTTTGCTGGAGTGCTGTAAATCTTTCTGGAATAATTCCAGATGACTGAATTAATGCGTGACACACCAAAAGAGACAAAACAACAACAAATACTCCCTCACACTACCTCAAACACAAAAAAGGACATAGTGATTTACAGGACATATCAAACAATGAAACTATGACATATTTGCTTCACATATTGAGGACCAATACTATTGACAGCAGAAATATTTCATCAAAACTTTTTGTGAGTCTTTGTTATTTGTTTAACAACATGAATGATGAAAACTCTCTCCCTCCAGTATGATTTTACTTGACAACAAATTAAATACAGCTCAGTGTTGTTTGAAGACAAATTTTAGGTATATTTTTACATGAAAACACACCACATTGTACAGCTATTGTGTACACATCCCAGTGACTCAAAACCACTTGATGGACAGATAATGGGGGACCATACCTCATCATCAATCTTCTGATTGTCCTCGTCATCATCAATTTCCGGGGCGAAGAAGGACTTCTCCCCGTAGCCGGCGTCCTTCAGCCGCTGCTCTGCGCTCAGCATGCTGTAGTAGGCGCAGCACTGCTCAGGGGAGACCATGGCTCGGATCTCCTCCTCCGACGGAAGCCGGAAGTCAGGCTTCATCACCCACCAGTTGGAGTCAAGTCCTGGAAGGAGGGATGGAGGGAGGAGAACAAGAGGACACCACAGAATAGTAAACTCTGCCCCTCAGGTGCTGGGTTCATTACCTCATCTCCTACACACACATTATGAATTCCGTGGAGAATCACCTGACCCTTGACGCAGTGATCCCATAAAGCGGTATATGGATGACACTTCACTGAGATGGTAGACTGTTCTGTGTGCAAACTTCTTGAAGGAAATTAAAAAGTCTACATTTACTAGAGGCTTGCAAGTAACACATAATCTTTATTAGAGTTTAAGAAAGGTCCGATACAGAATACCGAAGTCTTGACTATTTGAATCACCATCTGCAATTTTTAGCCCAAGAGGAATTCAAAGTAAAGTAGGCTATCACTGTCATGCCACTTACTAGTATGTATTGCTCAACATTTGTTTTATAAGAACAAGGACTGTCATTCAATTTTTCTCTGAAAGAAACATCGTGTCACAATTCCACTGAAGACAAACCAAAGAAGGTCCATCCCTACAGATTCGCCGGCTATTTCTAGTGGCCCTGGTTTTGTGTTGTCACCCCTGCATTCTAGAATTCAGAGGCGAGTCTGACCTGTCCTCTTGAAGTCAGCGCACAGCTTGAGTCGCTTGCGAATGCTGCTCTCGGAGTGAGTGGGGAACGCCTTCTTTATGTCCTCCATTTTGATCCTTCGGGGGCGGTCGGGACTCTTCAGAAACAGCCTGTAGATGAACACCTGCAGGAAAAGGCAACAAACGATATATGAATCCTAATGTAAATCATCACAGGTTGCAGCACTTACCCCTGGGTAACAACAACAACAACAAAATAAAAAAAAAGACTGCCTCACCTATACAATATTGCTATTTCAGATAGTCTTGTGAAAGTAATCAAATCAATTTTTGCCATATGCTGCAGCTACATATGATAATATCAAACAGACATCATATATATTATAGTTCATGTTTTTTTGTTTGTTTGTTTTTTGAGGAATGAGAAAAGACTTGTTGAGTGTGTGAGTACAAGAAAAACCCTTGCGACACGGGTCTCATGCCTAAGATTTGAGACTTGCTCCATCTGAAACCTACCCCTTGAGTGCTGAGTCTTACCTGAAGGAAATCCCTGATGTGGTTATTGGACTTTTTGGAGTTCGGTCCCGGCACCTCCATCAGCGGATATTCCTGGCCAACAGTGAATATGTGATCCAGGGAACGGATGAAATACCTGAGGAAAATTAATGCGAGCAACACCACATTACACCAGTAAAGTCAATGAGAGTGCAGACATCTGAAATGTCTTCATATTCTTGAAAGTAACGTAATCATCTCTAAGTATTCAATATTGTTACATAGGCATCTGAGTAAATAAGAAAAGACACATATCGAAAGTTATAGATAGATTATCTGACATTTGACCTTTACAGGATAATGGCCCTTTTTACAAGTTTATCTTTGTGATTATCTTTCCTTCTTCTATTTCATATCAAGACATTAATATATCTATTTGAATAGTTCTCAAATTGTGGTAAATATAGAACAGAACAAATTGAAATTTAAACATGTGGCCCTTGATCCTCATCAGTTCAACTAAAATACGGCAACGAATGGTCCATTGCACCACGTCTGACTGAATTTCATTGTATGCTTCTTGATGGAATTTCAAATGACATCAGCCTCAAAGAATACATAACAAGGATACTGAGATTGCTGGAAGAACAAATTGAAATTGTACTGACAAGGGCAGAAAAGATGGCCAGAAGGTGCCATACCATTCAAACATGTTGATGCATCATGGTATGATGAACACAAACAAGGACTGACCCCCTGGCTTACCTTTTCCTGGTCCTGATGAGCAAGAAGTCGGTGGACGGCATCTGGTGCTTGTAAATCGGTGCCCTGAAGAGATTGTTCTCAAAAGCCTGCAGCGATTGACCCGGCCTCAGTGACCCCAAGAAAGGAGAGCTGTGGACGTTGACAGTTTCGCCGTAATCATAGCGAGGCGGCTTGGCATCTGAGCTGGGTTTCTGTCAAAACAAAGAAAATTAAGATGCAGCATTTGTGTTGAGATCAGAAACAACCGCTATTTACAGCAGCACATTTTCATGTATTAATACTAGTATGGCAGGAAAGGGTATCTTTGATCCATTACTTACCCTCTTGTAGTAGTTGGTGATGCGGGTTGCCATGCCAACCTGCATCATGTGCGGGGGATACTCCTCACAGTACTCGGTCAGGATGAGATGGCCATCCATGCCCGAGAGATCCTCCGGGGTCCTCATGAAGAACATCTCACCTCCCCCTGACGCCTGCCTCTCCATCTCTCTTTGCTGTTCCATCAAACACAAAAACAATCACTCAATCAGAATGAATGAAATGGATCACATGATAATTCAAACAGGATATACTTTCGCATTCACCTAAGTGTGTACATATATAATTTTATTCCATCTGCAAGACCACATTTGGGCATATAATTCAATTCACATTAGGTAATGCACTTTAAGCCCTTACCCTGTGCTATTAAGCACAGGAGAATAGATGTTATTGGTGCATTTCTTTATATTTCACAGTCTTCATATTTGAAAACAAGAAAGATGGCTGACAGAAATTTAATGTTCAAATTCCTACAATGCAGTCATAATGTGTCAAGGATTTTAATGTACTCAAATCAGCACTTTTACCATTTGCTCTTGTATGTGTAAGTACTCAATATTTAAGACCATTTTACCAGTGTGCTCTGTTGTAAAAAAAAAAATCTGCTGGTGTTCCATTCTTGCTGCGCACTCTTAAAAAAAAAAAAAGAAATTATGCATAAAAAAATATTAGATTACTAATCATGGAGTGACATTGCCCTCATTACCCTGGCTTTGAGTTTGATGTTTCTGACGAGCGGGAATACACCGTGGGGGCCTGGGGAGGACAGCAGACCAAAGTTGTACTTCCTCATGACGGGGCGATGCCACGCCCTTAGCTTGTTGGGCCCCATGTGGGTTGGGAAGTAGGGCTGACGGAGCTCAGATGCTGGAGTAGAGTGCTATACAGAAATGTGAAAAAAAAAAAAATAAGAGAAGATGAGTAAATTGTCATGTCAGTTGGCCAGATCGTCAAACTTTGGTATATATACAAAATAATGCACGCTCTTTTCACTGAATATGAAGATTATCACGCAAGTAATGTTCACTGTGCTCATGTAAATCTTTACAAGCACATTTACGCGTTAGTTACTTTAAAATCATCTAACAAACTTTTGCTTGTTTTCATTTCCATCCATCTACTGCTTTGTAATACAGTGCACTCCTGTTATAAAGAACACAATTATAACAAAACTTTTGTTACAACGAAGTAGAAATTCAGGTCCCCAAATTGTCATCTGTATATCTTTCTATACTTTCTTGTTCAGCTTCAATGAATTCTGATATATTGAAAGAGGTCCCTTAGACTTTGTTGTAACTGGAATCACCTGTAAGTGAGGGACAAATTGTCTAGACTAAAACTCACACACACAAGATGAACAATATATATGGTCAATCTATTCACAAAAATCTCAAAGTGACCAGAACAAAACCTGTTTCCCATTGTTAAGACCTTTAACTTCTCAACCAAATTCCCTATTTTGTCAATTCCAGGGCAAATGTCTAACAGTTTCAGGTGAAAACAGAGGACAGAGTAATGGCTGTGGTTCAGAGTACCTAACTGCCAGAGTACTTTGTTTAACTGTTGTGTGAATCACACCTACCTGCAGGTCAGATGATCTGTTGGGCCTCAGCTTGCCTTCTCCCATATTCTTTGGGTAGTAGTGCTCGTCATTTGAGATGTTGAAAGGATTCTTGTTCTCCTGCTGATCTTGGAAATCCTAAAGAAATTACAGCATGGTAATATTTGATGACATAATGCTGGTGTGTAATGACTGGGTGCTTAAAATAAAATAGTGACAGAAAAATACTCTTTATTGCCTAGGAGTACAACAAAACATTTTTGACAAAGCATAATAAAATTGCCTCATCGTAAGTAAATGAGTCTTATGACAGGAAATTATTCATTTCCTTGTAAACTTACCAGGAGATAAATTCATGTAATTAATTTATTTACAAAAATAACAGCATAATTATACACAAAAGGCACATGCAGACTCAAACTAAGTGCAGGCCAGAAGGAACTCTTTTATGACATCATAATATCTCCAGGACCAAGCACCGGTATTCTAATGCTGGATGTAAGGACAATATGTGTCATCATAAAGTTCAATTGACTCCAATGCAACGATTTCTGTAAACAATGCCTTTTGTGCACATGCACTTTTTAGGATGCTTTCCACATTTTTATTTTTTATCATACAGTGAGACCCTTTTGAATGGTTGCGGGCATTTTTCTACTATATTTTACCAAATGGGATCATCAAATAGCAGTGTCAGTGTTTGTTCCTCCGATTCTTTGCAAACCGATTTCATCTCGTTAGGATGGCTGTAAAAATGTTGATCGACTACTCGCATGAGACCTGGAGGAGATGGATGTAGAGAGAGTAAAGATGCTACGTACATCATCCGGCTCCGTTCTGGTCATCCCACTCTTCTCCATGACAATCTTGGACTTGCGGGGCTCTTTCTTCTCCTTGCCACTGGCGGCCATCTTGTCGGGATCCATGTCCTCCGGGATGCGGAGGATGATGTTTTCGTCGTTGGGGTCCAGGCGGAGTACGGGCGGGGCAGGTATCTTGTCCATGGCCTCGTGGTCCCAAATGATGTCATCTTCCCAGCGCTTGTACACTAGTTCCTCGTTGTCAGCGGGAAAGATGGAGAACCAGGTGCTTTCACTTTTCTCTTGGGGTGGGGCTAAGGGCAGGATAAACATTCAATTTGATATCAGAAGATCAATTTTGATGAAAATATATAACTTTTTTTTTCTTCCACATGTAAGGTTTTTAATAATTTCCAAATTATCCCATATTCCTTGTCAAAAACATATGGATAACCACGTCTTATAAAGTGTAGTGAAAATTGGCTGCGTGTAATCAATTCGACTCTTGCTTCTTACATGTTACTGATTGTGACCAGAATTGTCTGTTCATAGCTGCTAGATACTGTTACACGCAACTCATAATGTCAAGCTCTGGATGTGGGTGCATGCGACTACAAGACATAAAAAGACAAAACAGAGAAAATCCCATCAGTGCAGCCACACACACTTCATCTTCCTATGTAACCGATATTACCTACACATCATTGTCTTTTCCTGAACTGCAATGATTCAATTCAGCTGATTTTGGTGTAAATGAAGAATAAATGATGAATAAGATCGGTGACACAAAAAGAACCAACCTGCATTCTGGGACTGTTTGGGAGGTGTGGATGGAATCTTGGCCAGCTTGCCATTGGTCAGGTCACTCAGCATCGGTCCTACCACCTTCACGGCCGTCCTCTCGTTGTAGTTTGGGCCAAGGTAATCCACTTCTCTCTGACCTGTACAGCCAGAAAAAAGGTCATCAAACAGTCAAAACTACAAGTCTGTCAATGGACATCTTAAACATAATATCATAAAATAGAAGAAAAAAAGAAAGATATTCTTGTTGACAGCCATGCTGCCATTTGAAATTCTAAGAGGTGAGGGCTGGTCAGAACTACTGTAGTCAGAACTGGTCCAAACTGGTCAGAGCTGGTTAGAACTACACGTCTGTGAAAGAACATCTTAAACATAAAATCATGAACAGAAAAAAAAAAACAAGAAGAGATTCTTATTCTTGTTGATAGCCACAATACGTTTTGAAATATGAAGAGGTGAGAGCTTACTGGGGGTTAAAGGTGTGTCAAGCAGGAAGAAGTTTCCTCACAAGATGCCAATACTTTATAAGACAACATTACAAATGCTTTCATATCATTCAATTACTTCCAATCATTCAGTCTCTTTCCTTTAATTAAGACATCTCTAACATAATAATCATGCTATGTAAAAACATGAAACCTTCAAAAGACAGCAACAAGAACAAGCAGACAGGTACAACTTGACCTTTACACAAAAAGAGAGAAGGGGAATCCTTACCCTGCTGTTGGTAGTAGGCCAGAGCTGTCCGGTTGGCCAGGGTAGGCACCCAGCCGGCATTGTTGGCCGAAGTGGAGCTCAGGACCTTGTCTTTGACCTCCTCTGCATCCCAGATGACGTCGTTCTCCCAGGCCAGCTGGGTCACCATGTCGAAGCAGTCGTCCGAGGCCGGGGGCAAGGGGGGCATGTTGGCCAGGGGGTCCTCGGTCCCGGCAGGGCTACCTTCCAATTCCTTCTTCTCCCTCTCTGGAGATTCCTTGGCCTGGTGCAAACACGGAAGCCCAATGAAGTACCCAATGCCAGTGATCAAGTTTGTTTGCTCGTATTTCCCTTACAGATGACCGTCTGTTACAGAAGAACCACTATTTTTCCCCCTCCCTCTTTTTATAAGGCTAATCCGTTATCTACCCTGAGCAAAATAACAACTTTAGCATCACAAATGGTCTCTCTCTGACACACCCTCACCCTACAGTACTAATCTGCAAGCAAAGCTATTCTTGCTCACACAGGTAGTAATCATAAATTGACATAATACTCATTTTCTATCAACAACACATGCTTGCAGATCATTATAAGTTACCAAATGTGAATTACTGATATAGCATGTCACAGCAAAATGTTTTTGTAAAGCTGAACAGAATAAGAAGTGGATCAACTCAAGCACTCTCTGAATGAACTTCAAGAATTAGTTGTGTTCTTTTCATTGATTGTGGGGTTGATTAGTTTTTGGTTGAATTCATGACAATATTTCATGACAATATAACAACAAAACATCACGAAAAAAATCAAATTAAATCTACAGATTTCCCCCTTATATCAGGTGTTTCTTCCACCGAGACTTGAATATAGCCAAAACATTACACACATATATGAACATAAATGAGGAATAATCAACACATGAGCACACTACATAATCATTTGGAATAGTACACACTAAGATGAATTAATACACCACGTGGGTGTTATGATCTTCAATGTTATTTCTAAGATGAGACTAGAATTGATATGTCCCTCACCAATTTGAGCTTGAAGCCGTAGTCGAAGCCCTCCCCGTTATCAGGGACGTCCAGCATGTCATACCAGTACTGGGCTGGTCCGTATCTCCACTCGGCGATCTCTGGAAGGGCATCCTTGTTCTTGTCCTTGTCCGCGTTGGCGTTCTGGCCTTCTGCCTCCATTGCCGCCATTATCAACTCCTGCATGAAATGGATCATGAAAGATATTTACAATGGAGTCACTGTAGAGATGCACCTGTAAATTATTCATTACAAGGTTTTCACTTCATATTCCCAGCATATGCTATCCTGACAATACCTTCGACATATAGAATAAGCATTTTGTCTTCCTGGCAAGCTTGCTGAAAAAAAAAAAAGGAACAAAACATGGCTGCACTGCTTTTTTTCCCCCATGGAATATTACCACTTAAACTTAAAATTAAACTTGACACCAAGGAAATGTGTCTGGTGAAAAGGAAGAGAAAAAATAAATAATAATTCACATCTCTCCCATCAATTTTCCATATTGAATACTGTATAAGCGTTATTTTCGCGTGGGTTTAATTTTCGCAAATTTCACAAAACACAGTTGGACTGTAAATTTAACAACATGCAAAAATGTCACCATGCGCTAAGGTAATAGTGCACTTATGAAGGCTTCTGTGTCAATTCGCGAAAACAACATCTCGCAAAAATGTCCATGACCTCCTCATTTGTGAAAATATCAGTATGCAAAAATAAAAACATACGGTACTCAATAATCAAGTAAACACAATCTGCTTAACAATAGCAAACTCTTTTGTGAGTGGGATGTGTGTAGGGAGGAAGCTTACAGCATCATCCGGCATACAGTCCTCGGGAGGAGGGGGCGGGGCATAGATGTAATCCCACCCATCTACCGTCTTCCGCGTGGGGCTGGGAGGAGGGGACTGAACGGCCGCCTCCGAACCGGAAGGATGCCTCTTCTTCTTCTTCTTCTTCATGCCTCGCCACAGCTGGGGGAGCAGGTTCTGCTGTGGCAGGCCAAAGAGGCGGTAGAATCTCAGGACCTGGAGAGGAAGGGAAGGATACGATGCAATGAAAGTATACACGCAAAGTTTCATAGTAACATGAACACACTTTTCTAATGACTGATGAAAGATATCTATCTGCATGTGCTGAAAATTGATAAGCATTTGTGTAATACATGAGGCATTCCAAAAAAACAGTGTACAAACATCATAACTGCACTACAATGCCAAGGTTTGTACACCTACATGTCATAAGTCCATGGAAGAAAAAAAAAAGACACATAAAGCAAAACAAACTACTTATAATTTGATGCCATTCATTCTACTGGATGTACCTGTATACTCTCAAAGTATTGAATCATGAATCAAGAAAACCATTTAGCCACAATTTCCTCTAAAATTTCACCCTATTGAAGAACATGATATCATTTGACATATACTAAAACTTCCTTGGAAGTAATGATTGTTTTCCATGTACTCAATAATTTCAAGACTGTGACAAATTGAAATTTGATATCTGCATGACAGACAGTGGTTAGCGTTCTCACCTGGCCTGGCCTAAACTCTGGGAAAAGTTCTGTGACGTCTTTGCTTCTCAGTCTCTCATCAGCTGTGGCACTTAGGTGCTTAAGAGGAGCATTGATTTGAGATCCCTCTCTGGCAGTCTTGCCATCTGCACCGGCATCATGATGGGATTGCTTCTTAGCCGAGGCATCCTCGCCTTCCTTGTCCTCCTCCTTCTTGTCTGCTCCTTCCGCATCGCCCCCGGCAACCTGCCCTTTAGCATCACTGGAACCAGCGTCTCTGCCACCACTGTCTGTCTCCGTGGCTGGAGGGGCATGAGTTTGTCTTGACACGGGGGGAGGAAGGGGCGGGGGTGGCATCAGTATGGAGTCGTCCTTGGTCTTGGCTTCACTCGTGGAGTCTTCCTCATCGTCATAGTCATCATAGTCGTCATCATCGTCATTGGCTGCAAGCAGTCATTGGACAAACGTTCATTCATATTCAGAACTTTGTATAGCACAACATACTAAAAAGTGATGCTGGACAACTTTGTGTAACTTTGTGTTACATACTAAAGTGGTGCTGGACAAACTTTCATCAAATTCAGATATTTGTACAGCACAACACGCTTAAGTGGTGAGCAAATGTAATCAATAGGGGCACTCCACCATGACATCTAGGTACAAGTTTGACATAACACAGAAAAAAAATCCTAAAACAGATGTCAGAATAATGATGTAAAAAAAAAAGTAATTTTATTGAGAAATGTAACATACAGCCAGTGTGAAGCCAACATTACATCTCACATTCGAGGGATGTGGATACCTTTCTGTCTGGGTGCCATGCTTGCCATGGCTTCCTTGTAGACCTGCTCCTCCTCAGCAACCTCTGTGATGTCAGAGTAGTCCACTGCCTCCACTCTCCCCTCATCATCACCTGTTTGGAGATGGATATGGTGTCAATGTAACAATTCTGAGCATGCTGCAAAGCTACATACATGCAGTTCCTTCAGTAATATTGTAATATCATATCCAGACCTGATTAAAGTATAGATGCAGGGCCATTAACTGAAAGGGATTTATCCCAAGGAGATAGCTGTCATGAATATAAATGCAGAAATCCATGAACTTTAGAATAAGAAAATTGGGACTTTATGAGTGTTCCAAAGTCTGGACATACACTCAAACAGCACTTTGTTGGAAAACTTTAACATCCCTTGCTAAAGAGACCAAGTTGCCCATGCCATAACTCCATTGCACACAACCAACTTTGTTATTGAACACTGACTACATCAAACAAATTTTCTTCACAACCTTAAAAGTCAATATGATTTCAAAAAGAGAGGACTTATGTTACTAATTGGGCTTAGACATAAACTGCAGTGGCACATGTGTGTAAACTGTACATTGGTTAAGAAAATCTACTTGTACAGGGTATATCGTACTATGCAGTGCAAGCACAAAACATTCATTAAGAACAGTAAACAGTAAGAACAGTAAAAAAACAAAACAAAACAGTAAAAATACTGACATCAGTAATAAATAGAGAAACACTTCTTGACTCTCAATGCAGCTTGTAAGTATCATACAAATATAAAAGTCAGCTCATTAGTGGGCCAACTGTTCATCAACAAGCTGGCATCTGTTGCTGGACCCAGAGTAGCCATAACAAAACATAAAATTAATGATCTAATATTTGACACCGTCACTATTGTCTAGAAAATGATGGCTTACATAAGTTGCTCTAAGAAAATATTCATTTACAGAGTGCATAAAAACACACAAAACTCTTGCATCTTTTAAAGGGATTGTATAGTTTTGGTTGAGGCCTAACTTCAGGTTTCTAACATTTTTTGGTGAGATAATGAGAAATCTCTTATGAAATATGAAATGGCATGTAATTCCATGAAGAATTCAACTTTTTTTTGTGGATGAAAATTGGTTTTGAAATGGCTGAGATATCCAAAACAGAGCGATTCTAATAAAGGGCGGGACCCACCTTTTATTATGATTACTTTGTTTTACTTTGTTTTTGGATGTTTCACCTATTTCAAAACTGATTTTCATCAAATGAACTTTGAATTCCTCTTAGAATAGTATGTTCTGTTTTCTCATCTCCACCAATACTGTATGTACCATCCCTTTAAGTGATGGGGCTTGCTAAACCTTTAATTGTATGAAGGATCAAAAGCATATCACCAAGTTTTTTCATCTGTTGTCATAAAGTACCTTACATAAATGTGCCAAGTATATAATGTGACATTACCGCAATCCACTGCCATCGCTGGATCCACAACAAACAACTGGCAGACAAAGCATTACATTTACCCTTACTAAGAGAATCTGAATCGGAGGCCGACTCCTCTTCGCCATCTTCATCTTCTTCTCCCTCTCGAGCCATTTCTTGGACCAAGGAGTCCAGGCCACTCAGAGCTCCTAGGCCAGATAGATGACATTTTGCCTCCTGATCAATGGAAGTTTCAAACCAGATGAAATATAACAACTGATTATAATCTTCACTGATTATGTAGTGTTTAGAAAAAAAAAATAATAGGATGGTGCTTTGGAAAATTAAACTGCCTTTGCAATTTCTGTAGGCCTGCTTGTAGTATTCTGTGCCATATTATTAGTTTATGAATCATCCAATATACAAATCCTGGATTGCTTTTATACAGTGTATGTACAGAATTTCACAAAAACACTAAAATAGTAATTAAAGTACACTAAAAGATCTACTTACATAGAAAAAAAAAACCCAGATCCCACTTTTCTATAGGACCCCATTTGAATAGGATTGCTACTTTAAATAAAGTATCACCCGAGTGTATTACTTATTCCACAACCTGGAATGTTCGTATATGAAAATATTACACAATGCACTCATTATCAACCTGAATAGATTTGATGTAGGTTGTTTTTGTTTTGTTTTTTTATGGTGCTTGTATGCAGATCATAGTGTTGTAAAATGTGCCATCACAAAGCATGGTGTGCTACTAGACCTTGCATATAAATTGAGAAGTAATGAGAACTTTGCTGCTGCTTCACTTATTGATAAAAATAAAACTCCTGAAAGGCGCATCGTTAAATAAGGATCATGTGATGCTTGAAACTCAGTTACTCCCATGCTTCGACATTCTTCTTTTGGCTGCCTTGTTTCTTAACCAAACTTCAGCATTAATATATGAGTAGATGTGTTATACTCCACTTGACAAAAAAAATACATCTATGTACATATGCCGTATTCAGACATTTGAAAAAATGACCGACCGGCCACCCGACAGACCGGCCACCCGACCTCAGAGTGATTCCTATATATACCCCCATACACACTATGTGTGGGTGGGGGTATAATAACTCTTGCGTCTGTCCAGTGTGCAAGCTCATACATTTCACTGAAGTTAACTCAGCTTTTCATACAATTGGCTGGGCTAACATCAAATGATGTCAATTCAGCTGATTCGTTAACTTTTGATATTTGACGAAACTAGTGACTGACTGGGAATATGCAGATTCACTTGCAAGTATCATAAATATCTATGGGTCATAGAAGAACATTAAACATCACCTCATCTAGGATATCATCTTCGAGCTGTCCTGTCTCGTTGATATTGCCGAACATGAAACCAGTGAGAGAGAACTCCTGCAATGTTTCTCCATCATCCTCTGAATCCATTGTGCCAATATGTCAGGGCAGCGGTGCAAACACTGGAGCGTCTACACACAGGCACTGCTGACAGTGTCTATTGGAACACCAAAGACACGATATTGACAATACAGATGATTTGAAGGAAAAAAACGACAACCAATTCCATGAGGTGTTCATTTATTTCGTTGTTAAGACTAATAAGAGATTGGGAGATAAGCATAATTATATTCCACATACTAAGAATCTTGCTACTGTAAACGTCAATATTTTCGCGCAATTAATTTTTCGCGCTGAGCGGCTCGAAAACGTATTCGCGGGTTCTTAAATTCGCGCTCCGCAGCAGGTAACTTTACTGTAGTACACATTCACTTCTTTCATCCAAAGCCTCTGCTACATAGCTTGCTATGCCAGCGTACGACAAGCGACGTAGCGAGCGGCTCGACTGCGAGTACAAGCACTCAAATACGTAGTACAGCTGTGACTTTAGTACCGTAGTCACGGGGAAATGTAGCATCGGTGCGTGCGGTGCACACATGCATGCTACAGTACACAGCAATCTATCGTCTCTTCGCACAGTACTAGTAGCGTAAACATGCCTGTACATTGACCTCCCTGGTATGGTTGGACCTACTACTAATCGACCGCCTAACGTTTATTTGCTTGATAAGAATATTTAACACTGAAATTCACGTAAAAAACTTGACCTACGTGATTGAGAAAATCCAGCTCTATCAAATGCCGTTGTTCCCTTTTCGATTCGAAGTTTCAGTGCAAAAATATCACCGACGAACTTGCGTGGCCTCGTTTCAGCTCCCCGCGGTAAATCACGTTTTTAGGATCGACCGCTGTTTTTGCATTGACAATGCACGCAAACCGAGTTGCATTGAACACCATGTCGTACGAAGCTTTTTAGAAGCCTTTTAGAAACTTCCATAGACATTACATTGTGCTGTCAAATACGATTCGGTGAAAATATTCATTCGAAATTTTGTCCTTGATTAAAACCATTAATGAACAGTGACTTATCGCGTTTTCCCACACCATCCTCATCTACATTCAAAGCCAATCCATTTTTATGTGCTTTGCGCGCAGAGAAGTGCGTACTAAGTGTTCAGTGCGCGAATTATACACGGTTGGTTTCAATAAGGGTGGTCGATATGTAGTAGGGCTACCATACTACGTAGCAGTATCATCGATGAAGCGCACACAATTCATCCCGTTCAAAATGTGCATAGAAAATTGTGAAGATATATTCGCGCGTTTTTGAATTCGCGCCAGCCGAACGTAGCGCGAAATCCGCGAAAATTAATGTACCGCGAAAATTTCCACGTTTACAGTATAGGATTGGTCAAGAGCTGATCACGTGATAAAGCGTAGTTTTGCCCATCACATCACCTGAGAAGAACTAGGTCACTTGATAGTACACAGTGCAATGCACTTTCCCTTCAGTGCCGTGCGGTGCGCGCAGCAAATTCATTGTTTTGTCATCTACGCGCACACGTAGCCTAAGCCCTAAGGATACCTAAAGACAGCTAAAACGATTTCAGATGTGGAATGAAATGGGAATTTCTAGGACCCTAGATGTGGAATATAAAGCAAATAATCAACTTTTAGTTTCAGGCAATGAGACAAACTATCACTTCATTGGCGATCTGAATGTGTACGCTATCTTTCCTCAGCTGTGCTTCGGAAATATAGCTACATCCAGATCGCCTCGGAAGTGATAGTTTGCCCCATCACCTTCACCAACGTTGATTATTTGCCTACTGTAACTCAAAGCATTACCACACATTGTCAGAGATGTGAGAAAGCTGAAGCTGAAGCATGTTTATATCCATGCACATGACATGTGTTTATCAGTAACATGAACAAGTTGATTGTTTAAAAGGTGTAATTAATAACAACTTATGAGTTGAGACTTTGGAGTTCTATCAAAGATATTTTCACGGGAAGAAATATGACGCCATAAATGAAGAAACCTCAGGGAACAATAACAACAGGTTTCATGATCATTTAATTTCTACATAGGTACTACATGTGTATCTTTGAAAAATATCAGACTTACATGCAACACTGCAGCAGAATTTACCATCACACAAACACTGACAAATAAACTTATATTCATTCAAATTTAAATTCCATTTTACTAAATCTATAGAAACTGAAATGCAGGGGATGCATGCAATATGTGTTGCAGTATATATTTTTGCCGATTTCGGCCCATATCAATACTCAGTGTCTGATATGACAGCGAGATGCTGGTGAGGTGAGATCAGATAGATCTAATCTGCAAGTCCCATGCGTACAGAGTAAAAGCCCCAATTTTCGGCCGGCCTCCAAAATCTGGACACTTCTCACTTATCACAAGCCAGCAAATTCTACTGTCACAACACACACATATCACATCGTTTCACATACTGGCACACTCGTTTGTCACAAGAAAGTGCCTGAGTCACCTCCAAAAATCCATCTAAAATCCCAAATTTTGCCGTCAAAAATGCAGAACTGCCACAACTTTTCCAAAGCATGCGCAAATTAAGTCCCATGTAAAGAATCAGGGTTGCCGAATAAGCACTAAAAATTGAAAAATTACGCTGTTCTGTTGCAAGATTTTTCGTTTATTGCAAGCTCAGAGTGTGATGGTATCCTCAAAAACACAAAAGAAAAGCAAAATCTCCGTACGTGCTGATGCAGTGAATAAATGTACAGGGGCTGAATACGAATGCAAGTGCAGAGTCACCAAAATTCGGACACGAACATGCGCCGCAACGTCCCCAATGCAACCTTGCGCCAACAAGGTATGGTGCGCTCATTTTTCAGCGGCCTTTTGCGCACGTGTCCGAATTTTGGAGAGGCTGTCCAAATTTTGGGGAATTGACTAGCCCGACCAGACACTGTGCAAAGCAACAGTGTCTGACAGTCGAGGCATGCACCTTCAAAGTGGGGAACCACAACACAACTACAAAACTTATGAAAATTTATACGTTTCTTATAAAAAATGTATACGTTACTCACGTTAAGTGCATGCTTGTATTACAGAAGGTTCATAAGTCCATAGAGAGCCCTAGCGATAAGTCCATGGAACAAAAAAAATGACACTTTCTGGCGCAATCCCTGACCGTCGGGTTTCATCGTTGCAGAATTCAAAATGGCCCGTTGACCACTCAGCAAATTATGCGTGCGCATGATGGCTAGAAGTGCAGCGATCTATTGCGTGCGTGCGCTCTTTGGTAGCAGCACCGACGGTCGACAGTGTTCAGATCGTGTGAACTGCCGATTATCAGATGTACCGTTCGCACATGCTGCATAAATCTTATGTCAATATCGATAACATAGATATGTAGTATCAGTAATGAAGATTACATTTAATGAGTTTGAGGGGACAAAAATGATGATAAGCATCAAAACTCAAAAGCGATTGCAATACGATCGCTGAGCTCTCTTTGTGTTGTGGGTCATGACGGTACAGCCCTGTCGCTATTTATACAGCGACTGGGCTGTCTATAGTTAGGAATTGACAAGGTGATAATATTTGGGGATTCTGTGAAATTTCATGATGTATTTAACAAAATCAATATTGGGAAAAAGTAGGTTGATATACTGTATTTAACATACATTATTATAGATATACTGTAATTTGGTAGAGTATTATTTAGTTGAACTAATACAATTGCAAAAAAAAAATGTGTAAGTGTCCAAAAATTGTTAGTAGAATTCCACTACTGTATTAAATTTTACAGGTGTAGAGTCTAACACTAATGTAGGTAACAGGTATAGAGGCTCTACAGGATTGTCAGTACTAATAGTAATACTAAATAGGTCTAGAAAAGTCTACTGTTGTTGATTGGTCACATATGTCATAGGTAATATTAATAATCATATCTGGCTATACATAGCACGATCGGTGCATATCTAAAGGGTGCTACATCATATAGATCATCATGTACGTGATTCCGCTTTATACTAATTAGACCCTACGATAATACTGATAGATCCACGCGCTTGGACGCAACTAACTATATAACTTCTACAGTTCTAGACTGTCTAATAAGTTTTAAAATTTTACTCTGGTTCTGCATCTGCGACCGTCGGGCTACAGTTATAACATCAAATTCAATAAATGGGACCACTGTGGAGCGATCACAATCCCAAACTGATTCATACTGAATAGTTGATTAAGTCTATCTCATCCATACTAAGCGCATCACAGGCACATACGAGTTCAATACAGACACGATAACTTACTCCTGGTAAAATGCACCTTGCAATGCTTAAATGCCAAACATAAAACTCAGAAACTTACATTTTCGTGAGAGATTCTCATTCACTTCTCTGACACCGGAGGCGAAGACGAGTTGGAGTGATCTAATATTGGTTGTTGTTGTTTTTAATACGTTAGCTAGTATAGCTGGCCGGCCGCGCTTTTTAATTTAGAATGGGTGATTTGCGCCAATGATGACAATAAATCCAAAGAGAAAATCTCTTTGGATTTTAGCTCTTTGTATAAATCTCATGTTTTTTATATTTTAAAAAGCTAAAGTGTCCTACCGCGGCCACCAGATCAGCTGAGGGAAACCAATGGCCAAATATTTATGTGAATTGAGTGAAAGTAACAATATAGTGAGTAGAAATTTTGAGGGAAATTGGACAGTTTTTAGTGATTATTTTTTTTAAGTCTCCGTGCCGTCATAGCTGGAGTATAATAATATAGGCCTAAAAGAAATGAGGAATAACCCACAAAATTTCATTTTTCCTGAAAAGTGGGCCCTACATTATATTCCATCGATTTGATAGTGTTACGTTGGTTAAAGGAAATAAACACCATTATTCCCTATGCTTTCTGAAAGGTAAGTCAAGTGCTCTTTCATTATCTAGAAAAGTGAAAATATGTTACATTTTCTTTATAATATAAAGAAAATTTCACTATTGATAATTATCTTCTTGTAGGCCTATGTATGACGTCACGTCGTGAAATGTAGCAGTCTCCTCATCTAGCGATGTCGGCAACGAAATGTTAAAAATCCATAAACTTTGAATGGATTATCCGATTTTCCTCAAACTTTCACTGCAATGTGTTTTATTAACATTAATTGCTGCTTTCACTCAATTCATATTCATATTTGGGCTTTTGTTTCCTTTAGTATCGGCAACCTACGTGATCCCATGCACACTCTCCGACATGACGGGAGAGAGGCAGAGGCAGAGGCAAAAATGTGTGAATCATCTTTCCGAAGCCAAAATGTAGATAAACATAAAACATTTCGAATTAATAGACAGATTCAGACAGATAAGTTCAATAGCGGGTATACGTATAGGATATAGCAGTGTGTCTACGTAAACAAAGCTACGTCACTGTACTATTGGATGAGAGGTTTTAATATAACTGGGTAATAAAGACAATGATATCAATCTTCATTTTCTTATCCGTGGGTTCGTCACTTCAAAAACATCTGCCCAGAGTCAGTAAACATATATCTTTTCTAGCGCGCAAAGTGATCGGGAGTGACAGGAAATTCTTCTCCTTGCATGGAGTATTATGCTCCAGAGGAAATTAAGGACGTATAAAGAGAGAATTAATTGTTAATTCATATATGAGAGGATCCATTGTTATGATGATATTGTGGTTCTTTGTATATCGTAGTGTTCAATATATAGATTATTATTCTGTCACTATATAGATGCACTGGATTTTGCAAAAACCAGGACATAGTAGTATCGTCGCTGTGTGTGGTAGCTGCGGATAAAATGTGCTCGTGAAATTCATGTTTGGTGATTGTGAGTTGATTGAAATATCTCAACAAAAATCCTTCTGTGAGACCAAGGAAGACGTATATACTGTTTTGGATACTTTTTTGAGGATTTTCCGAGGAGGATTGCAGAGATTTTAGACGATTTTCTTCAGTCCCGAGCAAGGCCTTGGAAAGCATGGAGGGTCACACCGCGAGTTTCGCCATAACGCCACAAATCTTCGGATTAACGAATCCCTTTTCATTTTCGGATTAACGAACATCTAGGTATAGGGAATTTGTGTGTTTCGAATTAACGAACCTTCTGAATAACGAACCTTCGGAATAACGAACAGCACCCCATCACTGTACACATCAGTGAGGGCATTTAATAGGCCTACATAATATGCACAAGGTATATCTTTTTTTCTTAATCTTTCACTTTTTGTTAGGCAACATCAGACAAAAATTACAGAAATCAAGTACATGATCATACAAAAAAAAAAGAGAAAAGGAAAAAAAAAGACGATAAAGAGGCAGCAGCTGACAATAAACAGTGTTTTACACACCTGAATGATACAAGTACATATAGGCCTATTCTATACTGTATCCATTGGAATGACATTCTGATTACGTTTTGGGACCAGAATTTATCATCTTGTCTCATCAGGTTCCAAGTCGTATCAAAGTACAAAAACAAAAGATTACAAACAGAACTGGGACCACCAAAATGACTTCATCACAACATTTGTTATATACAAACTCATAATAGGAAAGTTCCACTGAAAAAAAAAGTTAAAAAAAAAATCATGTCTCCATTTTCAAAAATGTAAAGTAAGTTTATCCCTTTTCTTGGCCGACTGAAGTTCCTATAGACTTAATGTTCAAGCTTTCAGTTTGATGATATCTGGAGTCAACCCTCCCCAAAATTTACAAGTATATGGATACTTAATATGTTATTTTACATCGAGAAGAATATTATGTCAAAAAATATCCTCATTTAAACCCCCCCCCCCAAAAAAAAAAAAAAAAAATCCAAAATCTGAGAGACTAATTTCTATTTGTATCATTTTTCTGAATAAAATTTTCAAATTGGCTTAACTTTATCACAGTGAATAAATAAATGGACAATAATGTTTCATCCGTCTTGTTACACAATAAACAATTCGGTTAGTCTATTTTTTTTTTTAAATCTTGAACAGAAATCATTTAACGCAATTGATTTATGGAAAACTTTAGAGTAAAATGAAAGAAGCCGCGAGTCAGTATACTAGGTCTACGTTTGCAATTCCTCACACGAATTTTCTCCCAATCGAAGCTTTCTTAAAAAGAGAAACAGTTTTCAGTATATGCCTTCGTCAACCATAATAGAGAGGGACGAGGTTTACCTTTATTTGGAACAGTCCAATCCCGGAAATACTTACAACACCCCGCGGCAAAAGCCGAGGGTGTTTGGACTGTTTCGAAGGTCTAAACGAGTGTGTACACATTGTACTGCATAATAATGCCCAAATAACGTGTTTAATTGGTTTTACAAGATGACGAGGCTTATCCTTGTCGTTTGTTAACTCCCCCACCCTATGATTTAACAAAGAAAAATATGGGCCTACTTTACTTATGACCGGTCCTCAATAGGCCATACTTTATTTAGACCGGTCATTAGCAAGATTTTGCGTGATTATGCAAAATGAATGTCCATTGTTCCCGTGTTCGCTCAACCAATCATGATTTTGATTTAATGAATAGGATCTGCCCAATCATTTACTGGGATGTTTATGCCAGTTCTGTTTCTTATGAATTGAGGCTGCTTACTCGTGCTAGAGGCTGCCCTTACAATCAGTAACTTTCTTCAAAATCTCATAGTTTTCATTTTTCCTTAAGCGAAGGTCCGCTTTACACCACATGAGAAAGGTAAAACCGTAGAGATACAAAGTTAAGTCTTATGGGTAAAACGGACCCAAGTCTGTGGCCAAAAATACCCCCAAGATCAGATTTTGGGGCCACTGGAGATTGTCGTAGTTTATCTGCTAGTTACCAAGTATACAAATATGCTTTGCCTTGGGAGTTTCTGGTTAAAACTATGGGCAGAGAGGTGAATCCAAAGGAACTATTTACTGATCAGGGCGCAGTTCCGAAGTGAATAGTTCTTTTGGAGACACCGAGGCATATAGTTTTAACCAAAACTCGAATTTAGGCAAAGTGTACTAGTATTCGTTTTATATTTTGGATAAAAAATTTAAACAAAAGAAGGGGAAATTGGGAAAATGCGAAGCGAGAAGTCGTGTCTTGGGTAGTGGTGGATGCGATGTTGTTGAAGGGACTCTATGTAAGCAGCGCACGATGTCAGGCTGCTTTGTGATGCTACAATGTTCAATATGTTATACATAGTCCCAGAGTGTGACAATACGAAGCAATGCGCAACTTGTCAGAATTGCTTTATGACGTCACAATTGCTTTACAGGTTATTGATACATTTTCACAGACTGAAGTGACGGTACGAGCAAAGCAGCGCGCAATGTCAAAAATTTAAATTGCTTTGTGACGTCACTATTGTTGCTTTTTATTTAACAGTGCGCGATGTCAGAATTGCTTTGTGACGTAACATTTTTTTTTAAAAACTTGTTACATTTCACGGAGTGACGGTGCAAAGCTGCGCACAAATTCAGACATTCTTTGAGACATCATTTTGCAAATAGTATACTATTTGCAAAATGTCGTTATAGGAGTGACGTCATTTTGCAAATACATGTAGTACTTTATTGAGTGTCAAACACGCCAACACTCTGATATACCTGAAAATACCCATAATCACGTGAAGCTCTTTCGGCCAGTCACGAGAAGATAAATGTTTAATCCAAAATATAACAATAATTATTATTGTTTAAGGCCCGTAGTATTGGTTTGTAAACACACCATGGACCTACGTGTTTGGTTAATAATAAGTTTGGTGAAATGGTAAAAGCCGATTTTCATACTTTTCTAGGCTATGGGGGAATCTGTGTTTGTAATAATAATAATAATAATAATAATAATAATAATAATAATAATAATAATAATAATAATAATAATAATAATAATAATGATAATAATAATGATAATAATAATGATAATAATAAAAACAATAATGATAATTGCAGCTATACGGCACTCTATACGGGTGTTTCTCAGTGCACTGGTGCTATCTATACATGAAAACTAGAAAATACAATAACACAAGGACAATGCAAAACCAATATAACAGTAACAAAAAGGAAAAGAAGAAAAAGAATAATAACTGACTGTGTGTGCCTCCAAAAACAAACAAAAATAAACAAAACAAAACAACAAAATGAAATGCTGACATACACGATCAGATAAAAGTATAAAACAATTCAAAAGGATGTCATTACCATATTAGCTATAAACCACCCCCCCAAAAAAAACCAACAACAACAAACGAACAAACAAACAAACAAAAAACAAAAACTAACAATCTTCATTATCTTCATCTTACGTTAATAGATATGAATACACAGTGTAGCCTAACAGGATTGACACATTTCAGGCGGAAAGACGCGTCCAATAATAATTACGAGGCAATTGATATGCATCATCACTTCGTGTAATTTCCATGTGCTGTTGTGGTCATCGGCAAAGGTAAATTCTAAGATACGATACTAGTAGATTCCTTACACCTTGCCTATTCTTTATGAAACGTTTATCCTTTATAGCTAATCTACATTCATTTACCCTAATGATAATCCCGGATGGTAATTAAGACAGTTCACATGCATTCCATGAACAGTTGAACTGGAGTTCCCCCCCCCCCCCCCCAGTACCGGGGGGGGGGGGGTGATGGGGGGGTGGTTATACGAATCCATGGTGTATGTCTCATACTTCATAGTCTCGTTCGTCTCTCAGTCGTGGTCTAAATCCCCTGCTGGAAGATTACTGGATATCAATTCGAAGAATTATAATCGACATATAAGATATGAATTACAAGATTTACCTCATTTGTGTAGGTTTTTGAAATGATTATGTTCAAGGGTTCACAGTGATACACTATACGCATTAAATGAGTCGCATTCAAGATTCTGAGGTCAGCGCGTATTTCTACATTGCTCTCACCGCTCTTCTAACTCGGCCATAATAAATTCGTCCCTCATCATGGAAAACCATTTCCGCTTTGAATCGTCATACAATGTTGGAGTACGAACACTAGGCAATGTACAATGACAATGACGCTGATCGATTTTCAGTTATACCAGAGCAGGCAAAAAAAAAAAAAAAAAATGCTCATGCAATTGCAATTCGTATTTTAATGTTTGTCTGTCCTCAGTTGAATGTTGGAGACAAGCGCGCCGGAACACTTCTGTTTTTTTTTTTTTTTTGTTTGTTTGTTTTTTTTTTTGTTTTTTTTTTTGGGGGGGGGGCAAAATCTCAACGGGGGCACATTTATGTGACGATGTGAGATCCTCGGCGCGGGAGCGAAGCAAGTGAGCGGGGGGGGGGGGGTGTGTGGAAAGGGGGATACCCCCCCCCCTCCACTGTAGGGAGCTTTTGTAAAACAGGGTGCAAAAGTCGCGTTTATAGACCACTTAAAAGCGAATTTCTAAGGAATTAAACATAGTGAAAAATAATCAGTGCGAAGGACTATGATTATTACATACGGCCGAGTACATAATAATGTGATTGTGTGATACCCCCTCCCACGGTAGGGACTTTTTGTAAAAACAGAGTATAAAAGTCGCGTTTATAGAACATTTAAAAGCAAATTTCTAGGGAATTAACATATTGAAAAAATCAGTTGGAAGGACTATGATCTTAACATACGGGGGGTATATTATGTGATGGTGTGAGATCCTCGTCGAAGAAGTTACAGGGATAGGACAACTATAATAACAAGAAAAGGCACAGAGAATTAAACATACAAGTATTTTCATTTTTGCAGCATAATGAAAATAGCGCTCGTAGTAATAATGCAGGAGTATAGGCGTATCAATGCCATCTTATGTCAGGAAAAAGTGGAAGAAATTTCCTACTGGTTCTTTTCATGGAGTTGTTTGAAAAATTCTCTTTGCATTTTTGTATGTCACTTATTTTAAAATGGCACATTCATTCATGTCTTGTCTAAATAAGTTTCACTGCAAATTACATTCAACAATAGCAATGACGTTTACAGAGTGACCCTCATTAGAACTGAAACTACAGGACACGCTTATTAATAATCAGTCTATGTGATACAGTATGATATGTCATGTTTACAACAGATATTCGAAATCAAAATAATGTATGAGGAAAAGAGAAAAAAAAAAAGTTGTAAAGTGGGGTAGGCCTACGGGTCCCGAGAGAACCATTCTCGTAAACACATCTAGAAGCACATACACACACCTGACACACAATTTAAGCACGTAAGTACAGTGTACACCTAGACATTATTTCGATTGAGGGAAATTCTACTTTTGACTACATTATTATCTATTATCTCATCATATCACCGTAGGTACGTGTTTCATGGTTCAAAGAAACATAGGCGCCTCGGAAGTTCTGACATGCGCGGGCGACCTATACTGAATGAGAGGTGATCATACGCTGGCCGAATTGCTTCTTCCCTGTTCGAGCGGTCGCCAGGATGACCTTCTTCGTCACATCACACGAATAAAGCATTATCATACATCGGTATACATGGACATGCATGTATTTACGGCCGCCACCACCGCAGTATAACGTTGTGCACTGCATGATCACGCAGGAGGAATGAGCTGCCTAACGGATGCCCGTTCCTTGAAGTAGAGAAAAGATTATCCTAGTAGATTATCGAGCAGTGAAATATGCGATGAAACCGGAGCCTATGGACGCTTTGTGAAAGTGGAAACAAGGCAGTCTGCCATTCCAGAAAATAATACTGCCTGCTGGATGCCGAGCTCACTGAGTGAAAATACAAGCAGTTAACAGAGAGTCGAGTCAGAGAGGTGTGTTGTCATGTTATTGCACTGACTACCGTTGGACAGAATATTTCAGATTGCTTGCGTGTGGTCTGGGTTAATCTTGCGTATGAATTCAACGAAGCAGGATTCGAAAGCTTCGCCTCCTCGGGAAGAAGCTCTAGAAGAGGAAGCAGTCCAAGAAAGGTACGGGATTGCATTATTGTATCCATCATCATGATAATGTAACATTGTGTAAGGCATCAATTTATAATGTAAAGCCAAGGAGTGAAGATTTAGGTTCTAGAGTATTAAATATTGAGGTTACCACCTATCGTCACCGAGCCGAGGATCTGCAGCTTAATTATTTATTCCAAAAGTAAAAAACAAATTCGACTAGAATCTAGGGTCTAGACCTCTAGGCCTAGATCTAGAAATGTTTTGCCTCAAATATGCCATAGCAATAAATACTGCAGTTTTGAATATCGTGTACGTACGTGACCATCATGTTGCTGTTGATTCTGAATCTCTGTAAAATTAGTTTAGTGAAATAATGTCATTTTAGTGCATGCGATGCACTTTCTTTGCGCGGCTTAAAAGTTAAGGGTAGGATCTAACAAATAGAACTAAATTTACCTCAACATCGGCACACTCCTCCCTCCATAGGTATTTTCTACACATGAATTTCACAGTCGTGCGTCATGTTTGCAATTTACTAAGCTGATGTGTAACTGAACTATATTTAGTTTTAATGTAAGTTTATGAGTTTGTTTTTCGTGTCTTCGTTATCATTCTCAATAGCTTATGCCGCTTTAATAATCCCATGCATACTTTATCATTCTGGTTTCTAACGTTACAGTTAAAATATACCCTAACCATGCTAACAGCTATGATATGCAGGGTGCCGATGTCAAGGTACCCTGCCGATACGTGGTTACCCTTACCATGTACACTCTACAGCTGTAACGTTACATGATGTTATTATGGCTATCCTGGGTTTTAGGGGGCTGAATTCTAGCTTCAGCACAGTCATGCCCTAACCAAACCTTAACCCTATAAACCCTAAACTCTAACCCTACATTTAATCATATTAAACTTTTGATACATACTGTATCACTTACTATTCATTTTTTAAAAATGTTTACTTGGCTTTCCCAAGTCTGTAGGTATGGTTGAAGTTAGAAGCCTAGAATAATTCAGCACCCTAAAACCCAGGATTGCCGCCTACAAAACATTAAGAACCTCAAATGATTCAAAGTGCACACACTTCCCATATATATTTCTACTGACATTAAATTCAGAAGGTGAATCAAAAGTGGCTTTCTAAATTCTATGTTTCAGACAGAGCTGGTCAACTTAACTCATAACTGTACCGACATAGATCTTGTAAACACACAGGTAGATGTTTTAGTTGCAGGGGCCACATAACATGTAACAGTATAAAGGCATTACATATCTGTTCAGTATATAGAGTGATATGTACTTAATTTGTTGGGGGGGAAAAAAGTGTAGATAACTTGGTATTCAGATAATTTTTTTTTTTTTAATCATGAAAACTATTCTTTTATTTATTTGCAGCAATTCAGGGGAAGACGGTGACAGTTCAGATGAAATGTAAGTATGCCTAACAGAACATCGGATGCAACTGAAGTATCAAGATAAATAGTTTATTTTATACGCATTCACTCTACATATGCTTATCTGATACACTCTCCCCATGCCAAGAGTTTATCATTGCAAGTCAGTTTCTTGAGCTGATTGAACAGTAGTGTGTTGAACTTGCAAGTACTACACAAGCCTTTTTCATCCTCAAGTAGGGATGTTCTGTCTTTTTTTTTTTGACAGTGCAATTATTGAAGTGAGCTGAGCCATAAAAATTTGAATGCCCTGGTGCCGACAATGATGCTGAAAATTCATGATACTGAAGACTGCCTTCCCATTACTTCTGAGACATGTGTGTTGGGAAAATACTGAGATTATGAAGATGATGAACTCTCATTCCACCTTTCCATGGAAATTGCACAACTTTTGCACTGAATGTCAGTGGGAGTTGCTTCCATTTGTGGCCCGTTTTGTTGGGAACAGGAGCTGTGAAAATCAGTCTATGGTATTCCAGCAAACGGATTGTGCAGGTGTGGGATTAGAACAAACCCGTGACCACTTCTTACTGGCTGACTACTAAAGACCCTCCAATTTGATTCAGTCATCTGTGGTTCCACCAGTTTCTCACAAGATCCAATTAGGTGTCCTTGTGTCTAGGAAACTTTGGACATCATACAGGCCATCAAATTCGGTGCCCAGCAAATTCTTTTGCAAAGAGTGGAATTCATTTACACAGGATTCTGACTAACAATACACAAAACATGGATGCCTAGAACATTCTAATCATATTAGTAATAATTCGCGCAGAAAAAAAAAAAAAAGACGGTGTAGATCTCCCCATATGTTTATCATCCTAAGAGTACTTGAGACCAGGGGCCCGTTGCATAAAAGTTACAATTATGGTAACTTTGCCATCCAGTGGTAACTACCATGGCAACAATACTCAACAGCCAATCAAAATCAAGAATTCCATGGAAGTTACCATTGGATGGCAAAGTTACCATAATAGTAACTTTTATGCAACGGGCCCCAGTTTTTAAAAGGTGAATAATTCTTGCAGATAATAGATGTCGATAGACTACGCCTAAGTTAAGCATGCCATGACAGTTGCTTGCTTGCCATATTTTGTTACACCTGTGCAGGAAGCGCTCTGTTGCACGAGGGCTTATCGAGCGCTACTTCTATCAGCTCGTGAACGGCTGCGGTAATGCCAGCTGCTGCAATGAGTTCTGTGCTTCCAGTGGTCGTCGCCAGAACCTGAGCAGCAACGAGGCAGCAGCCATGGCACTGGACCTCTTCAAACGGAAGGCGACCCTGTGTGACTCTGCCCCGCCCAAGCAGCAGAAAACGGGGAAAGATGAAGATGATGGAATGGAGATGCAAGGGGTTGAGCCTTCAACGAGCAAATCAAGTAGCGTTTCCACACCATCAACGAGTTCCCCCAGCAGCATGACCACCAGCACCTCTTCTAAATCACATAGGAATAGTAGCATTTCAGAAAGTAAGGAGCACTCGCGTCTCACTTTGTGTGTACTGCATCACCCAGTTCTCAGAACATCAAACATTTGTGTTAACTTTTTTCTTTTGAAATAATATTAACAATGATATGTATATATATATATATATATATATATATATATATATATATATACATATACATACATACATTTTTTTTTTTTTTTTAAACCAAACTCTTTGGTAATTTTATGGAGCTGTCGTAACACTTTGGTCAAAATAGCCCAGTTGATATGAAAATAATGCAAATTGTTTCCAATGGTTGACTCATAAAAAACACAAAATTTAAGCATTGGCACATCACTGCAAAGTGCAGCTTAAATCTTGCTGCATATGCTTTTCATTCGTCCTTCATTAAGACAGGGGAACGAAGTAAAGATCCTGTGTGATAAGTGTAGATTTGATGAGACTGCACATTCTCAGTGGTATGAAAGACTTTCCTGTGATCATGATTTGTCATTGTGCATGGCTCTAGGCTATGAAAATGATTAGTAATTACAAAGCAAGTGCTACAAAATTGTTGTGATGATACTAGTAAATAACCAGTCTAAAGGTGAAATATTATTTTGCATCATGTATCTGTGAAGTATGTCTCTTGTTAACCAACTGATTTTTGGTTTGTCTTTTTACTCATGTAGGTATAAAAGACCTGTCTTCCTTATCAGAAGTCAAGGTCTCGGAACTCATACAGATTTGCAAGGAGTCAGAGAACTATTCGCCACTAGTTCGCGTAATCGGGCAAGTGTTTTCCTGCTGGCAATCACTGAACAATAGCTTCCTGCGGATTGAGACCGAGGGACTTTCGGAGAAGGAGAGGAGGCAGGAATTTGAAGGAGAGAAGGAGGCAGATGAGACGGAGGAAGGGCTCCAAGGTATCAGTACTCGTCTCGCGGATCACGACCTGGGAGAGTGCTCTTCAGAGACAATTCGAAAGAAGGAAGTAGACATTGGGGCTGTGCAGCGTGTTTATGATGCAATTTTTAAATTAGACCAAGAGAATGTGAATAATGCTATGCTCAATGCAGTGACCAGTCTAGCCCAAAACGCTGATGTGGAGGTCCGCTACAACGCTCACTTTCGGGACAGCATCCACCATCTGAACTTTGTCCTAATAACGATGGAAAACCCCATGATGTCAAGCCCGGAGTATCTAGAAGTTGCCTTTCCCACGTTTTGCCGAGCGCTGAGTCATCTCCCCTTGCCCGCCTGCTCCAATCTAACGAAGACGTGGGCAAAATTTCCCGCGGACAACTTGATGCGGAAATTGCAGGCCCTGCAGCAGTTGATTACTTTCAAGGTGCTCAGCGGGCACTTCAACGCCGGCCCGCGGAGGATAACAGTCAACGAAGACGATGCAATAACCTCGGCCACAGACTGCATGAAGATGCTGTACTATGCCTCCATCCTGGGAGGAGAGGTGGAGGTCGGGAGTAGACTCTCCCGAGAGGAGGAGGAACTGAGTCTCCAGGAATTCCTTGGAGCCATTGGCCACGAGAACAAGGAGAGGAAGCCACCCAAGGAGGATCCCTTCAGCAAGGAGCTGAGGGTCAGTATGATGGACTGTCGTAAACCGCTCATCCCTTTCAACGAGTTCTACAACGAGCCCCTCAATGACCAACTGGAGGTGGACCACGACTTCACCTGCTACAAGAAGGAGAGCGACGGACGCTTCTCCTTCCTCAACTACCCGTTCATCCTCACCCCAGCAACAAAGAACATGGGCCTCTACTATGACAACCGGGTTCGCATGTTCCACGAGAGAAGACTAACGCTGCTGAACAGTCTCGTGCAAGGGGAGGAGCTAAATCCCTACCTGAAGCTGAAGGTGCGCAGAGACCATGTGGTGGATGATGCGTTAGTCAGGGTAAGTCATGATAGCCACTTGCATGCTGAGATGCTGTATATTCCTTATACTGAATGATTAGATAACTGGTAGAAATATTTTTCTGTGAAAAAGTACCATCTCTTTCCTGTTCATGCCCTTATACTTTCATATGATGTGTCCCTTTGTTGACTGATTCTTTGATCTACCCTGTCTTTACCCTGAGCAGCTAGAGATGATCGCAATGGACAACCCACTGGACCTGAAGAAGCAGCTGTACGTGGAGTTTGAAGGGGAGCAAGGAGTGGATGAGGGCGGTGTTTCCAAAGAGTTCTTCCAGCTGGTCATCGAGGAAATCTTCAATCCTGATATAGGTACAGCTTCAAGTATTGATAGACGGCTCCAGAAATGTTACACCAGTTCCATTGGTGATTCCGTGATCCTTGTAGTGGCGACAGCAGGACACTTGAAGGGCTGTTTTATTTCAGTTTTCTAGATACTCTGTCTGGCTCACTGAGAAAGTACAGAGCACTCCTGTGACACTTAGGTATAATGTATTGCCTAAACAGTGGCTCAAATGCAGGTTTTGAGGTACTTACTTCAGAGCATTGTGCTGTTGTCCTATCTTTTCTTGAAGTTCTGAGTAAAACCAGTCAAGCTTTTGAGAAATTTAGGAGTGTTTCAATGATATTAAAGTGTCCTCACTAGATTAAGTAGACTAGTAAGGAGAGAACAAGAAGTTGTTCTTATAATATTTTTCCCCCGTTTCTTCAACCTCTGCCAGGTATGTTCACAATGAACACAGAACTGCAGACATACTGGTTCAACCCAATGTCGTTTGAGACGGACCGTCAGTACACCCTGATCGGCATCGTGCTGGGTCTTGCCATCTACAACAACATCATCCTCGATGTCCACTTCCCCATGGTCGTGTACCGGAAGTTGATGGGACGTCGCGGTGTCCTTGCTGATCTACACGATGCTCAACCTGTGAGTCTTGAGTCAGAGGTCTCATCACTGTTATTTAACTCTGTGCATTATTTCAGTGTGACCACATTCCATTCATTATGAGGGCCAAATGGTCTGTAAATTATCACTTGTCCAAGCAGGCTAGCATACTATATACCCCATATATTTCCGGAGCATGATATTTGTGTGAATTGGGACTTGTTTGGCAACTTTGCAAGTGGTTGAATTCATGATCCAGAATGGCAGGGATGGAATGAAAAATAGGAGTGAGTGTTGTCCCTCTTCAAGGGAAATGTTAGTGATTTCCCACTGTAGAGACAATGATGCACTGCATATCTTTTACAGTAGGGCAGGCAATATTTTCAAGAGTGGTTGATTTTACAAATATCGCTTGCAAAAACACTGACACATCTAGTGTAAACTGGCCTTGTTTAACTTTTGTTGTAGACCCAAGCAAGTTCAAGAAAAAACAAAAAACAACAACAAAGGAAAAAAACAACAACAAAGAACTGGAATTGTTACTGTGAAATTGCACTCAGTGATTGGTTGATGGCTGGAAAGAGTACTGGATAATATTCCTTGTGTAATGTGTAGTGAAAAGTGTATCACACATACAAAACTTTTTAGCTTGGTATGAAGGTCATGCACATTTATGCAAATTGGTAGAATTGTGGCACTGAAGTATTAAAAGGGAGAATTACACTTTGTGTTGATGGCTTTTTGAGTTTGATTTGTGATGAATGGTACTCTTTGTTTTCCTCCGGTACTGCTAGGTGCTTTATAGCAGCCTGAAGGCTCTCCTCGACCATGAGGGGAACATTGAGGAAGCCTTCATGATGAACTTCCTGATCAGCTACACAGACGTCTTTGGCAACACGATCACTCACGACCTGAAGGAGAATGGAGCCGACATTCCCGTCACGACAGAGAACAGACAGGTCAGTGTGGGAGGAGATGCACTCTCTCTGTACAACTTTTAACCCTTTGTGTGCTATTAGCACCAATTAGTACAGAAAACCTATAGCAGTGTACACACTGTCCAACGTCCCTTGCACAGAAAGGGTTAAAGGAAGGCACAAAAAATGGATGCAAGAAAGAAAAGAAAACAGGAGGGAAAAAAACAGTTGTTATCTTGTACAGTAAATCGGATATCATGCAAATATTTTGATTTAGTGTGAGATGCAGTGAAATGCAGTGTGATATGATTTATTTGTGAGTACCTTGTGATTCCCCTCTCTATATCTGTCAATCTATCTCCCTCCCTTCCTTTCTTATCATCTTCCTACTTTGCTATTGTTCTCCCTATTTCTGGCTTCTTAATTGTTGTAGACATATCAACATGCATGCATCTCATATTAGCCATCTTTTACATGAATGTAAAATGCCTATTTATTCTGTTGCGAAATGACTCCGTGCAGCCTGTTCTTTTGACCCCTGTTGCATTGAAATATGCAGTCAAACTTAAGCTGGGTATCAGCCAATCAGAATTGAGTATTTAGGGATCTTTGTTAGATTTTCTGACTTATGTCTGATCTCAACGTGTATGCAATAGGGCATTGAACTTTTTGCGAGATACCAAGAAAACACTTATGAAATAGTACAGAGCATACCATTTTAAGAGGAATTCAAAGTTTATTTGATGAAAATCGGGTTTGGAATGACTGAAACCTCCAAAACCAAAGTAAAACAAAGCGATCGTAATAAAGTGTGGGTCCCACACTTTACTAGAATCGCTTTGTTTTGGATATCTCAGCCCTTTCAAGACCAATTTTCATTAAAAAAAAAACATTGAATTCCTCATTGAATTACATGCTCTTTCATATTTCATAAGAAGTTTCTCATTATCTCACCAAAAAAATGTTAGAAACCTGAAATTAGGTCTCAACCAAAACTATACAATCCCTTTAACCCTAAAAGGGCCGGGGGGGGGGGGGGGGGGGGGGGGGGGGGGGGCGGAATCCGCCCCCCCCCCCCTCGACGTTTCGCGCTATAATTCTGTTACGCGAGAAGGCCTCGTCGCGAGGCTTCTTGACTTTGTTTGTTCAAGTCTCGCGCAACTTTTGAGACCAAATTTGCGACGTCCGCGCGTATTTTTGCGAAGCCACGCCCATTTTTGTAACGGAATGTCGCCCCAAAACGGGCACAATTTTGTGATTTTGTGTACATTTCCTATGGAAAACAGTGCTCTGTCGTGAAAGTCATAAAAACCTGATTATTTTTACAATTAATCACTTTCATTGATTAGTTTTGTGCTAATTATGGTAGAAAAGTGGTCAGTGACAATTTCCAATGAAAAAACAAAGAAAAAACAAAAGTTGAAAAACAAAGAAATACATAAGAAATTCTGAAAACAATAAAATACATAAGAATTGAAATGAATTTTGGAAGTTTTTGTGATGTACAATCGTTGAATATGCTGCAACAGATTTACAGACCAAAAATTAGACTCTCAATGCTTTTAATTAGGCTAAAATATGATCTTGAGCTTAATTTGCATAATTAATTAATTAAAATTAGAAATTGATTGTTTCAAAAAATCTTATGACACAATCTTGTAGATTATGACGCAGGTCTCACGCATGCAAAATTTCATTGCGATCGCGCCACCGATGGCCGAGATCTCAGGGGGGGGCGGAATCCGCCCCCCCCCCCCCCGGCCTGAGCATAGCCAAAAAAGCCCGGCCCCTTTAGGGTTAATATGATGAAATGCATTGTATGAGTCATAACATACACCTTGATATAAATATCCCAAAGTTTGAAAAACAAAAGCATGATTGAATGTCTAGGTGCAGTTTCATTTGTCATTTTATAGAATGGGTAGCGAGAATCCTGCGATCTGATTGGTCGAGAGCTATGTGTTCATTTTTACTGGCCGCACGCTGAGTCACAGTGGTAAACATGTTATCGCACACTTAGCAAGAGTATGCGTACTTGTAACAAAGGTTCGCGCACTAAAGCAAGCTTTCGCGCACTCAGCTTGGCCATGCATCCAGTAAAAACTTATGCATGGCTGGCCATGCATCCAGTAAAAACGGTAAGTACGGGTATGCATGCCCTTTACGGAAAGCCAAAAGGAAATGCATCCAGTAATTTTGTCATCGGGTAACACGATAGAAACTGGGTTTTTGACAAGAAAATTACCCATTCTATAAATCAAATGACGCACATGTCTTTTCGTGCGTCAGTCGGAATACAGTGTGCATGCGGTAACTATGGAATTTAGCCTAAACCCACTCGGCTTCGCCTCGTGGGTTAAGCATTCCATAGTTACCTTATGCACACAATTCCGACTGACGCACTCAGACCTGTTTGTCATTTGTATACTGTTGTATATACAAATGTATAAATACAGGTATGAACTTCAGAAAGTAAACCCTTATGGGTACATAAAGTATTCGTCATTTGTGAAGTGTTATGCAGTTATACTGACTGACTTGAAAGTGAAGGATTTGACTCACTGTATGTTTTTAAACTGTCACACCCACATACAGGAATTTGTTGATCTGTATGCCAACTTCATCCTCAACAAGTCCATTGAGAGGCAGTTCAGGGCCTTCCGGAGGGGCTTTGACATGGTGACAGACGAGTCACCACTCAAGACTTGGTTCCGGCCCGATGAAGTAGAGCTGCTTGTGTGTGGAAGCAAGGTAGGGTGTGGCTCTGTGGCTTGTTATCAGTCACGTCTGGTAGACAATTGTCTGCCCAGGGCCTTGTTTTATCAAAAGATATGATCGATTGTAAATTCTCTTAGTACACAGGCTGCCATAGACTTATGATAGAAATCAGCTATATAACTATATAATCAATTATAACTCTTCATAAAACAGGGCCCTGCTATGATGTGTGTTTTTGAGTATTAGGCATCTATCATTTCAGTTGAGGATCAGTTTTGGGGGCACTGTGGCACAGTAGATCAGACTTCTAATCGGAGGACCCAGGTTCGAATCCAGTCCAGTGCTTACATCCTTGTACAAGATGTATTTACCCTCCATGTCCCTCTCAACCAAGGTGTATAATTTCCAAATGTACATGTATACCTAGCAATGCGAGGGTAATAATGATGGCAGGGCCCTCTGGTAGAACAGTGTTCATATTGAAGAGGCTACCCTGGATAAAGAAGTAACCCATAGACCGTAGACCGTATTAGTTGAAACATATTATGAGCAGGATGCTATGGACTTGCTGTAGGGCGAACAGTATGAGTGGGCATTTGCCTGTTGAGGGCATGGGGGCCCTTACCTTACCCAAATGCCTATTCTGGCAAGTGGAAGAAATGTCTTTTTCTAACAAATGTGAGATTGGGAAGAATTTTTTATACTCCTGTATTTTGATTTGTAAGTTTCTTTCATTTCTCTAGGCAGGTGGTACTTGTGGCTCCACCCAAAATCATGGTATAGATATTTGTTGTTACATCGTGTAAAAGGAAACCCAGTAACAATATGGTCGCTGGGACAGCTGTTTCTTTTCCCCCTTTTTTTATCGATACCTTCTCGTGAACATGCCAAAAGAGACACCATCTGAATACAGGAATGGAAAATCGGGACTGGGGAATTCCCAGTTACAACATGGTTGCTGGGACAGCTGTTTCTTTTCCTCTCTTTTTAATCCATACCTTGTCGTAAACGTGCCAAAAGAGACACCAGCTGAATACAGGAATGGAAAATCGGGACTGTGGAATTCACCTTGTTAAAAGTGGTATCTTGTATTAAAGCGAACTTGTTACAACAGAGTTTGCTTGTATTTTCAAAATTTGGGTATGACACAAGTGACTGTTGTTATAAGAAAAATGTTTTCCAACTATGTATGTATGTTCCTAACCTTGCAGAACTTTGATTTTGATGAGCTGGAGAAGGCAACGGAGTATGACGGGGGCTACACAAGCTCTTCTCCTATTATCAAGTATGTCGGATCATCCCTATCACTCTTGTGTTTGGGAGGGTTGTGTTCCTCTGATAGGACCCACACATACATGTAGCTGCTACTAACATCTTCTGAGAAACAGTTCCTTACATTTAAAAAACAACAACCAAAAAACACAAACTGTAATGAATGAAAAGATATGCCCAGGAGTCGTGCATTTTGAGGCAGTTCATAATCATTTTATTGGTTATATATTTTGTTGCATATATGCTGTCTTGCTTTATTTCACAAAGATAAGTGCTGTCAAGTTGTAGCCAATAAAGGACAAAATTACTTGATCAGATTTTGACACTTGACATTGAATAAGACATGTGTCCTTTCACTCTGGTTATATGATGACTCATATATATGGAAGCATTTATTGAAATCATCAACAACAGAGTATGGCAGGGTTGATGCAACATGAAATCCAGTTCACTGATGTTTGATGTCATCAACAAAAAGCGGGTTATTTCCATGTACTGGATAGTGCATATAGTGAGTCTAATTTCTTTGTGAATCGGGACTTCCCAACAATTTCGCCAGTGGCTGAATTTGGGATTGTGGAGTACAGTACAATTATGAACAGAGAAATCTAAAGGTGTGCTTCGCATTCATGTTGGGATCAGACTTAATATTTTGGTGTGTTGTTAAATTTGCGAGTAGCACCCAACTCGCAATATTCGTAAAAATAAAAATCATGGGAAATATATTGCACATACAGTACATGATTCATCTTAGTCAATTATTTTTGATCTCTTTACAACCATAAATGGTATGGATGATGACAGACTCCTTTGGGCTAGTGAATTCACTTTGTTATCTTGACATTTTGTTATATTAGAGTTTGCAAGACAAAAATGTTAAAGGAGAACAATGACTTTGTTATTGCAAGAATTTCTCTAGCAATGTACTTTATGAAGAGAGTCCACTTTTTATAATTTGCATATCACTCTCACTATAATTCTCTGTCTGTACAATCAGATATTTCTGGGAGATTGTGCACAACATGGACGATGATCAGAAAAAAAAGCTGCTGATGTTCACCACGGGAAGCGATCGAGTGCCGGTCGGAGGCCTTTCCAAACTCCGCCTTATCATTGCCAAGAACGGACCAGACTCGGACAGGTAAGCAGGTTGCACGGTGTGGTGTGAGCACTTCTGATGCCAAACTTAAGCATGTGCTGTAGACTCGAGTAGGTTGATGTGAGTGCTGCAAGTGGTAGAAAGTTGAGCATATACCTCATTCTGCTCTGAGTGTAGGGGGTGGGTCTGTCATGTTATGAGGAGGGAAATTTAGAAAAGGGAAACAAATACGAGTGAAATTCACATCTACGGTGTGTTCTCCTAGTGACCTTCTTGTCTTGGTTCGATGTATACTTTAACACTGGAAATTTTCATGTGCCTGAAACTTTCGCGAATTGCGCGTGGAGCCAAGATTTGCAAAAGTAAAACGCACCTGAAAGTTTTTGTCTACACAATGCAGTGAATGCCAGTGGCAATTTGTGAAAGTTTCATTCGTCAAAAAGGACCGTTGGCTCCAATCTACAAAAATTTTATGCCGCAAATGTTTCTGGTTTTACTCTGATTCCATATCATTTACACATAAGACTTTTTTGTGTTGTAATGATTTTTATGATGGATGTGTACGGCTGTCTACATTATTCTACTCTATTCATGGCAGTGTTCAGTGTCTCTGCAAGAATGATATGCATTCTCTGGACTTATTCATGAACTAAGAGCTAGACTCGTCTTTGGGGTTGATCTATTTCATTGCTCTATGTCTGAGAAATACATCTGTATTCAAGATGCAAGATGTGTACGTGCATATCCTCTCTCTCATCCGACCTGACTTCTTCTCACCCACAGGTTACCCACGTCACACACCTGTTTCAACGTCCTCCTCCTCCCCGAGTACTCCTCCAAGGCCAAACTGGAGGAGAGGCTACTCAAGGCCATCACACACGCCAAGGGATTCGGCATGCTATAGCTTCTACTCACTATACTCTGTGCTTTCGTTGTCTCTACGAAACGCACAGCAATGCAACATCGCAACAAGAAGTATGCATGTGCACACGTTTGTCCATAAATTTCTCTTTCTTTTTTTAGCTGAGAAAGGATTTGAAAAATTCATCAATGTCGTATCAGCCTGTTTGAAGACAGATACATGTAGGCAGATATGGTTTTGATATGGTTCTGATTGTGATATAGCCAAACAGCATGCATCTTCTAAAGATTTACCTTATGCAATATTTTGATTATTTTTTAAAGTACTGTAAGACTGTATAGATCCTCACTTGTTGATCTTTCTGAACTTTAACCTGTCCAGATTTGGGATTCCATTGAAGTCATTGACCACTTTATTGCATACATTTATACTAGAAAGTGTTTTACTCCACATTATATACTGAAATCTGTTGCAGCACCAAACTGGATTCATGGAGACTTTTGAAGATGCTTTGTGAGGGGAATTATCTTGTTCATATTGTTTGAGAAATATCACCAGCAAGGTTCCATGAAGAAGATGAAAGGATAAGACATGTATGTCTGAGTGTTAGAGTGATGCATATCAGTAAGCGAGCACAATTTCATTAAATGAGGCTTATTGACCCCTTGCAAAAAGGTGAAGTCAGATTTAGATGAATATTAGTGCAGAGGAGAAAGGAAAGGTGAAAAAAAAAATAAATTGAAGACCGAATATTTAAACCATTGCTGGAAAGGAGAAGAGGGTTGTCGGATATAAATTCAGCTATTTTTCAGCGCGTATACTCACAGTGACGTATGAGTGTATATTCAAAACTGCGTGTCCAGTCCAAGGCTTGTTGTTGGTTTTGTAGAGAGAAAATGATTGCGTGCGTGCGTTTGATAAGTAATATGGGAAATGAGCAGAGCGTATACAATCATCAAAGTTTAGTAGTGTGCAAAAGATTCTCCTTTCAACAGATATAATTCTTTCTGTCTTTGACTGTTACTTTTCTCTTAACGTTATGATGCATATGTTGCTTCCATGTATGGTGTATTTAAAAATATGATACCGGGGTACTTGACATATCCACTTCTTCTTTGAGCAAAGTCACGCGATCAACACTGACCCTAGAGAAGGCACCTCATGATATCTTGGTGCATCAAAACAGCAAGTGCATGCATGGGTCTGCATCGATTGATTTGCTTCCTCTCAGCAGGCGTGGACCTGTTGAAATTGACTTGCTCTGCCACTGACAAATCTCTTTGCCCATGATAGGAGAGCAAACAATGATTAGATATGCATCAGGTTCCTTCCATTGTGCAAAGTGTCCGTTCCTGTCATTGTCTTTCTTATGTTACACTCTGTTCTTCTTTTTGTTGGGTTTGTGTGTTCTTTTTTTTTGGGGGGGGGGTGGGGAAGAGAATAATCATGCTAGTATCTTGATAATGGTCAAGGTGGATGACATGGTATCAAATTTACACTTCGTTTTCTGGGAAAAATCATAGGACAACTTCTCGGGCCAACTGATGTCATTAGCTATGAACTACTGTATACGCCATTATTTTCACGTACAGATATTTTCGCGAATGACAAGGTCATAGACATTTTCGCGAGATGTTGTTTTCACGAATCGACGCCGACGCTTCAGTTCATGCTCTATTAACAAAGCACATGGAGACAATTTCGCGTGTTGTTAAATTCGCGATCCAACTGCAATTCGCGAAATTCGCGAAAATAACGGCGTATACAGTATTCCCAGACTGCTGCATGATATGTTGTATATTATGTTGGGCAGGAACTCGTCACACCAGTGTACACATGTAACACGAACAGTAAGAATATGTAGATCACAACGCCTCATGACGGGCTGTGTGTTCGAAAGGTATATGAATGGGACTCAACAACCATGCATGATTCTGGCTTCTTCAGTGAAGTATACATGGTATATAATGCCACATACATGTAGATGGTCATTTTACCCCGTATTCAGTGATCACTGGATGAAGAAAAGCTAGATATTTCAGTAACCATGTGATGATGTTACTTCACAAAATCCATATGTATGTATAAAACGTCACTGGGGCGACAAGACCTCGTATATAATGTCAAGTGTTCAGGAGAGAAAAAAAAACAACAACATGGCAGCCAAAGCACTATATCAAATGAGATAGCCTTTCCTCTGACATGCCATGGTGGATTCATGTTTGGGGAAAGACAGATATGATTTGGACAGGACATCACTTAAATGATTATGTGACCATTAACTGGTTAACTGGTTATCTGACCTAAAAAGTCATTTTTACCAAAATTTGAGATACAAGGTCTGTCACCCCAGTGATGATATGGTAAAGTGTAGATTTCCTGCTTATTTTTTGTTCTTTCTTTTGCATATTTGGGTGACTAGCGTGCCTCCTCTTCACAGAAAGAGTATTTCCTTCCTATTTGATCACCAGATTGTGGCAAGTAGCATATTTCTATGTCTGTCATAGGAGGAGAGAACTGTCAATTGATTTAATATCACGTTTGTTGAATGAAATGCAAAAATGCCTGAGTGCTGTCAACAACGACAGGAAAAGGAAAGACATTGGGAATGGTTTAAATGATGGATTTCTGGCATTTATGCTTAGAAAATTATATGAGCAGTCAGAAAATGGGCAGGTTACCAAAGAGTAGAAAGATGTCTGTGAAACGCTTCCTCGTATGATGTCTTGCCAAGGATTTTGCGACATCAGTGGCATACATATAAAAAAAAATGCGAAGGGATAAAAAATGGTGGAACAGTTTTGTTGATGAAAATATTGTGACATTGAATGACCACCGTTTGGAGAGAAGTGCGCTCTCCGAAAGGTTTGCTCGAACGACCGTTCATTGTCTTGTGCTCTGGTTTCGATTATATAATCAGTCAAACAAAGAAACAAGAAGTCAAAATGCTGTGCGTTCCTTGTATGTCGCTAAGATACAGCTGAACCATGTATGCATGACAGCTATATAAATGAAACTTGATGCGTGAACACAGCACACACAGCAGCTAAATGTCATTACATTTGGTACAGGCGACCAGCAGGAAATAGAAGGACAGAAAAAAAAAAAATCTGTTTTCTTTGACGGAACGAATTTTCACCGACTGGAGATGGCTTAGAAAATGGGATGTACTGAACATCAGGAAGAGGCATGTGACTCGTGTACCCTGTCTTTGCCTCTGTAGGGATGTTAATTGATTACTATTGCGAGTGAAGGTCATCGTGTCTACTCTGTGAAGTTCACATACATGTCTGTACATTTATAAAGTTATATCTATCAATCATGTGGGATTTAGAAAGAAAGAAAAGAAAAGCAGCTTGAGATGTGTGAACAAATGTAATGCGATATATATCAATATTCCGTGTTGACCCATATGGTATTGAAACTGGCAAGATGCACCCTGCAACATCTGTCAACGTGGACAACATTGGTAACGACGCTTAATCCTGGTGAGCTGGCTGATTTGCTCTATCAAAGTGTTGGGAGAATAGTTTAAAAAGAATTGGCAAAGTTTGTGGCTGGCTGGTGGGAGAGAGAGACCCAGAATGCTGCTCTCATATAGACATGAATTTGTGGATGATTGGTGTCTCGTTTGTCACTGTGTGTGGTTCTTCCAGCAGTGTTTAAAGGAGTGTGTAAATGGTTGCAGCTGGTATGAAGGAATTAGGTATGACCTGATTTTACAGTAGTCTTCAAGCTGCAATCTTGTTTCTTCAAAGCTAACCAACGTTATTAGGTGATCTGTGTAGGCAGACTCTGTGTCTCAGATCTTCCCATATTGTGCATTTGCATGTTTTACTGGCAACTACCACTCACAGAAATATTTATATTTCAGCTGAAGTAATTTTCTCATTTCATAGAATTGTTTGTGATATTTTTGAGGAATAGTTTTTAAGATGGTTTGTTTTCAAAGGAATGCATTCGTGTACGTTTCAATGGCAGTCTCATTCTAAATACATGTAATTTCCATCCCGACGGATTGTTTGTAGCACTTTAAAACAAAAACACTGCTTCCACTGTGTAAAAGGTAACATACAAGCTTCTTTGACTAAAGAAAATCATTGCAAAGTTTGCAGGTATGAAATAGGCACAGAAGTGTACAGCATGTACAGTGTGTTCATCAGAGGTACAAGTCAAGGGAGTATTTAAACTGACTCTGTATACAGCAAATATCACCATTGCAAACCAAAACCAAGCTGGGCTGCTTGGAAGGTTGCCAATTTCAGATAACCCTAAGCATGGAAAATTTAGAGATAGCTTTGGGGTTCTGACAGCTGTCTTGACTTACTCAAGAGTCCAAGGATCCTGTGTAAGCTCACCAGTTTCTTGTACATCAGTGAACATAAAGCTTTGTATGTTTGGTAATCTGATAATACCGTTGGACCACTGCTTCCCTAATAATTTCATGCCTCTTTGATGAAATCACCCCTGGGGGAAAAATGAATCGCGCAAAGACTTTCAGTAAAAAAGTGTGTGTAATTCCCATTGCTGACAATATGAAGGCTGTTGGATTGGGTTGCAAAGCAATTTTTCTGAGAGCTCACGATTTGTTGAAGTAAGATTGCGAAATAAATGTGACGGAGGTGTCAGATGTATCTTAAGTGGGAGCATATGGTGAAGGTGTTGCATCCTCCCGACATACTTGTAAGAACTGTAATTATTTGACTGTTAATGTTACAAGTCAAATTGTAGCGTAGAGGTAAAGTGTAATTAAACCATGTTCATTTCTCATTTACTGTTGTCTTAAGATAAATAAATCATAATTGTTTGATTCAGCTTAAAAGCAAACAAAAAACATCTGAGCCTTCCAAATGTGCTGATGTGGTCTGTGCATTCACAGGGTGTCTTGTGTGGTAGTGTTTGGTTGTTGGTACAATGTAGTGTACATGCTTCTGATGTAGCAGAGAATGCACAGCAAGTGTTTGTATATCAATGCTGTGTAATTCGTAGTACATGTATTGCTTTTGTCCATTCATCACTACATTCACATGCTGGAGGGAGGATTGTATCACAGTTGATAAATGTGGAAATCTAAGAGTTGTTACCAAATAGACCATTGTAATACGGCTGAAAGGAAGGAAGGGAATAGAGGGAGTGGGGCTTTTTGAAATGACTAACAATCTCTGAATTATCAGTGCTTATTAATGTCAACGGGCACTTTCTCAATCAGTTGCAACCTCTGATGGCATGTTTTCTCATGTTATGTTTTTTTTGTTTTTTTTTCCAGATACGTAATCATATGTAGGTGGATGCATTTATGGGAAACAAATATATATATTTTTTATATGAATATTTCTTCAAATGTGAGTGGGTTCCCACTAATGAGATTATGATATCAAATAACAATCACAATATGACGACAAATCTTGTGAAAAAATAACAATACGATTTTATGATTATTTCCATGCACTGACATTTTAAGGTAAAGAACTTCCATATAACAGCTGATGAGCACTTGTCCTGCCAAATAAATAATGATAAACGTATTTGAACACATATGTTGAATGGAAATAAAAACAATGGCACATTTCTCATACCGTAATACAAACATTAACCCATTCAGGCTATCTGAGTTGGGGAAAGCAGGAGAACAATTCTGACTGTATCTAACTATGTTATGTAGCCAGCTCCATGTGATTTAACGTTCATCCCCAGACAAATTCTCTACATCATCATGCGTCACACACGACTCCACTGCAACTACTAGTATACAAGAATGACCTCCGGTGCAATGTAATGTAATCAGCAAAATCAGAGTCAATTTTCGATATACATGTATTTTTCACCATCACTTGCAGATGTCCCAACACTTCTAACAACATCACACAAGATGAAATGTGCCGGTACAATGTGATATTAATTAATGGTATGGCCAAATTGAATATCATTACTCTCATCATGATATCTTTTAAGCCAAGCTTTTAATGCAACGAAAGAAGTGAATCAGTGACCTTGCAATATAAGGGAATCCCGTCCCTTTTCACATTTGGCATGGATTTACAACAGTACATGCAAAATAGCAACAATACAAAGAGAACATTGAAAATTCTGCTAAGATCACAACATGTTAAGTTTGCATTGCACAAAGGGAAGTAGCTGCAGACAATGTCCTTGCAGCCGTGAAAAACATTTTCATCACACCAGTTTGAACAGGAAACTGATCCTTGCAACAGTACAACTACTCCAAATCCATGAACACAGAGTTGCACAGCCATGCTTCACAACATACTGTTGAAAAGAATACCAACAATCATTTAAATTTTCCACGGTGGGGTCTGCAAGCACAGACTAGGCTTCAGTTCAAGCTTCTGCTATACATGCGGCACGTTTTAGTTTGTGCAATTTTTGAAACCTGTCCATTTTACATTTCGATTTGAGCATCACTGTCTAGCTAAGTTAGCTGAGTTAAACAACTTCTGAGTCGAGCCACATTAATGCTGTATGGTTGGTGGGTGCAGCAGTTTGAAGGAGATATAAATTGAAGGACAGAGGTATTCACTGTGTCATTAATGTATCCTGGGCCCTGTTACACAAACAGATGCATCAAACATAAGACAGAAAATCAAATGACAGTGAGGTACAGTGGACTCTCATTATAACAAAGTCTTCCGGACCAGCAGTTTTCTTTCGTTATATCGAAATTTCGTTATAAGCGAACAAATAAACAATGAAAATACATAGAGCCGATAATGCTGCGGCACAAGTGTTTATTTCGCTGTTACTGGAATTTCGCTGTAACCGGAATTTCGTTATAACTGTATTCGTTATAACGGGAGTGCACTGTATTGGCAAATCAGAATTGAGTATTTAGAGACTTCTGTTCGACTTTTTGACTTCTGTTTAATCTCAATTTCAATGCAGCAGTGCCCTGATCTATAACTATTGGGGGGGGGGGGGGGGTTCAAGTCTTCTTTGATGGACTTTGCTCTGATATCCTCAGTTTCTGAATATTGAATTAACCTTCCCTTTTATACCTGCTGTAGTTAGAAATGAGCGGGAATGTACAATCACTTGTACTCTTGACTTTGCACACATTAACTCTACTATTCACTAGATCGTCCTCATGTCTGAAGATTGCATCTACTGGTAAAACACAGACTGATAGGTCTTGAAAGTCAGGAAAACATAACAACATCAAGAGACAACTATGATAAACCAAGGCAAATAATGTTCCTTATGAGATGAAAGTGTTTAATTCAACTCTACCTGTACCCCAAGAGAGCCGGATGCAAAGCACGCATCAAGATACTTACCCTCCAAGGCTAAATTTACTTTAAATTATCCCTCAATAAGACAGTCCACAACTTCCATGATTGCACGAGTGCAGCATGCTGAGGGTTGAATATAATCATGCCATGCTTTAGAAAAGATGGCAATAAAAGAAATAATCTGCAAAAATGCCTGGAACCCATCACCATTACATAAGAAGTCACCAATAATTCAGAAAAGTGACTATTTAATTGAAGTGAATGCCCAACCACAATGTACAATCAATTCTTGCTCTGATTGACAAATTGACATTCATTGAGATAAATATGCACATATCATTCAGTGCTGCAGTTGTAGCCATGATAAAAAACCCAAGTATGTATGCCCATGATTTTCTATCTTTGCTAAACTAAAACACTGAATAATCAGTGCTTAATTAAGTTAATGAAGGGCAATTAGTAAATCAATTGCAAAAAAAAAACAACTTGATGGTAGAATTCATTAATTTGAAAAAAAAAAAAATCTTGCTCTATATCACAAGGGGAAGGACCATTCAAATTCTTCAAATTCTTCAAATTCTATGTCAAACGGTCTTAAAAAGACTAGGAAGTGTCTTTCAATTTACAACTTCATGAGTTGAGGCATCAGAAATATACACATACAATGTATAAATAATAATTGTTAACAATTTTCACATGTTCCCATGAGTCATCAGCACACAACAAATATGACCTGTTTCTATATCAATTCAACAAGGTGCAAAGTGCTTTTTGAGTTTACAAGAACTTTACCTCACAATGCAAAGACTTAAGCAAAAGGGTGTCACAGAAAAGAACAATTTAAACATTGCATGCATCCATATTTCTTGAATCCAAGATTATCTTTGCACATATTTTGTGCATGTTTTGGGAATGCGTCCCATTTAGATACTAAAATGATGTCATACTACTATGTTTATTTGCAGTTAGTACATGTGCAACCATTGTGGATTTTTTTTTAAATTCATAAAACCGTGCAATATTTCCATGTACTTGATTCCACAAAATAATTTTGGTAAAGGCTGCAGCAGTGGAAATAATTTCAACCCAAAAAAAAAAAATAAAATCCAAACACTGTTAGTGCTCCAGTTCAAAAAATATTCTCTGACACAGTAAGCTCACATTACAGTGGTAACATAAATCTTTGGCACAACATTTTGAATTCCAGTGACTCACTTTTGTTGTTCCTCCTTACCTACAAAATCCCTAATTTTTACCCAAACTAATAGTAATATATGCTCTGTTTTATTGAAAGAAATATATGAGAAAAATACATATATAATGTAATCATATAATGCAAGATTGAATCTGAAAAAATGCCAAAAAAATGCTTTATTATAAAGCAAATTAGGTTGTCATGTCACAAGCACAAGTGATCTGGTAAATGAATGACACATCTCTGTTAATAACAGTGACGTACAATACAGTCAATACATTTACACAATGCCCGTCTGAAACATCTCTGTTAATAACAGTGACGTACAATACAGTCAATACATTTACACAATGCCCGTCTGAAACATCTTACCCACAAAACAAGAGGAATGTGATACTAAAATACATGTATCCCTGGAAATCATCATTCCACTGTAAGAGTGGAAATTTTCACGGTGTTGAAATTTTCATGCAACCAGAAACTAGCTTGAAAACAAAAGCACTCAAATATTTTAGCATGCCATATGTTTCTTGGTTGATGTCTTGATTCCGCGGAATTAAAAGCACGCAAAACTCATCTTACCCAGCTGAGCGTGAAAAATTACTCGCGTGAAAATATCCACTTTTACAGTAACTTGTACATTCCGGGGTATGAATGAGAACACTCCGCCCATCCCAGTCATCACTGCAGTAGAAGTAAATAAGCTGCGAAACACAAGATGGCTCCTCCTCCAGCTACGACAAGCATCGTCTTCCCGTACTTCTCCAGGAAGGTTTCCTCCTCGACGATCTCTCTCCTCTTGCGCGTTTTCTTCTTCTTGTTCATCAGGCGGTTGTACTCATCAAGATCCTTCTGCAGAGAGGAAAGCAACCACGACAACAAAAAATCACTCAGAGGGAAATAAATGATTTTCAAATGAAAGACAACTGCAACAATAAACTAGACTCGGAATTTGTCAAGACTGACAAATTAGGTGATCCGATCTGTTCGTAAATCAACGATTTGAGTCTCCTGATCCCAATAGGCATGACCATACCGGTTTCATCTGTGTTTAGTGGACATTGGCCGTGTGATGTTTGGATTCTCATTTAGAAAAGGGAGTCAGACCTGCCATCTATGGTACACAATTCCGTATACACTAACGAAGATACAGAATGAAGTATATTTGACCTTTGACCCCACTTTGCACAGACAAGATGGCATCTGAGCAAAAAAGTGGTTATTTTATAAAATGATCCTTGTAACATGGTCTTTACGTGTGCAAAATATGGGAAAGATGGGACATGTATTTACCAAGATACAGGATGATACATTTATGACCTTTGACCCTAATTTACATACCCAAGATGACGTCTGATCAAGTAGTTGTAATTGTATGAAATAATGTACATGACATGAACTAAACATGTGCAAAATATGGGGGTGATAAGGCCTGTTTTTCTTGAGTTATTGTAAAGAAAGTTGCAGAAAGAAAGAAATATCTCAATACATCGAAGATCAGCTTTAATTTCAACCAAGTTTTTGGACGTGATCCCGACATCGTATGAAAAATAAAGGACTCACTTTCGATAGCCCAAAGCCTCAGCTACAACATATTAAAATCTGGGAGAAATTCACCGAAGCATAAGTGAGCTAGTGCTCGATAAAGACAATCATGTCAATTTTCACATCTACAAAAATTCCCTCCCATAGAGATAACACGTCATAACGAAGATAAAGAAAGAAGTACATATGACCTTTGACCCCACTTTGCACAGCCAAGATGGCATCTGAGCAAAAAGTGGTTATTTTGTGAAATGATCCTTGTAACATGGTCGTTACGTGTGCAAAATATGGAAAAGATAGGACATGTATTCACCAAGATACAAGATGATACATTTATGACCTTTGACCCTAATTTACATACCCAAGATGACGTCTGATCAAGTAGTTGTTATTTTATGAAATAATGTACGTGACATGAACTAAACATGTGCAAAATATTGGGCTGATAAAGCTTGTTTTTCTTGAGTTATTGTAAAGAAAGTTGCAAAAAGAAAGGAATATCTCAATACATCGAAGATAAGCTTTAATTTCAACCAAGTTTTTGGACATGATCCCGACACCGTATGAAAAAACGAAGGGCACATCCACGATAGCGCAAAGTCTCAGCTACAACATATCAAAATTTGGGAGAAATTCACCGAAGCATAAGTGAGCTAGTGCTCGAAAAAGATAGTCATGTCAATTTTCATTTCCAGAAAAACTGCACTCCCATAGAGATAACACGTAAACTGGTCAAATTTGACAAGATTACTTTCAATCCATTTTTACGAGGTGATACCGTCATCCAATCAAAATGTTGTTATTACATTTATGAAAGAGTATTTAATAAGGTACAACATACTGAAATCTGGGTGAAAATTGGCAAAGGATAAGTGAGATACGCTCGAGTGAACTTGAAATTTGATGACGTCATTTTGAAAATTTACTTTTTTAATTGTATTAAGAAATTTGATATCTTTTAATCATTTTTCCAGCATCGCCAAGCCGTGAATTAACATGTACAACTCATCAGCTTTCAGAATATGTAAAGAAAATGGGGGGTCACCGTCCATCCTGACGAGTAAAATCGGATTCAAAATTGGCGGTTTTTTGGCATTGTTGCACTGTATATCGCCATTGACGCGCGCGCGGAATTTCAACTTTGACGGGTCCGTATGACGTCATATTGAGTCGGATTGACTTGAAACTTGGTAGAAATATTCCTTGACATTTCAGGCATCCAACAATTGTGAAAAAATGGGAAATTTCCATTGCATATGAGCTGTGCATGCGTATATGTGCGCGCGCGTACACGTCCGTCCAATTTTTTCAATTTTTCAAAAAATGCTCCAAATGGTCTGAAACGTGTCCAAAAAAAATTTGAGCTCGATTTGAGCATACAAATATTTCAACGCGCGCGTACGCGCACGTTTTAAGAGAAAATATGAATTTTGAGAATATGAGTAGAATGCGCTTGACTTGAAATATATGTGACGTAAATTTCATTGAAAAATTCCATTCCATTAATGAGATATGATTGAGAATGTGTTTTCATATAATGACGTCATAGTGACGTCACGGTCGACTGATCACTTTGATTTTAGTTCGATTGCCGTCTTCGGGAGACGATACATATATGGTATAAGTTTGAAATTGATAGGAAGAGGACTTTCTGAGCTAATCGATGCACAACTTTTGGGGAGAAAGAAGAAGAAAAAGAAGAAGAAGAAGAAAGAATCCGTACAAAAACAGAAGGTGATCCGAGAGGATACTCGGATCACCTAATGAAATGAAAAACAAATTCCACACAACAAATTCTAAAAAGGCAGAGCATACCGTAAAGCAAGATACATGTACATGTATTTTTGCAGCATGAAATTTTTGTGAATTGTCACTGGCATTCAATGCATACAGTGTAGACAAGAATATTTGTGTGCATTTCAATATCGCGAATCTTGCCTCTTGTGAAATTTGCAAAATTAAAATTTTAACATTCCTTGTTTTACAGTAATTGCAAATATTTGCTAAGTCCAAACCAAATTACTGTTCACACACGGAGCAATCAACATACAGTCTTCACACAGAACAGAGCATTGCAAAGAACACCTTACCAAAACAGGTTTCTTTACGACAAAGACACACCAGGAGAACACTTTGTTTTCTTTTTTTACCTGTTGCTTCAAGTTCTCCACCTCTGCCTCCTTTCGAGCCTTCTCTTCCTCTTTCTGCTGTCTCGCTGCTTTCTGCTGCTTGCAGGCGTCATCACACTCAACGCTGGTGTTTCCCGCACGCACCTCATGGCAGTAAAACTCCTGGTAAAGGAAGATTTCCACTGCACAATTCCATAAATTTTCTTCTTTTTTAAAAGTTAATGGCAAAACTTCATGCACATAAACCAAGTATTATGATGCTATTGAAACCACATACTTGCATCTTTATTGGATCAAAACGTGATCATCCCTCACACACGCATCTTTGGGTGGTTAGATAACATGAATTCAGAAATACATTAGCTTAAACTTTGGAAAACGTATCACCCAGTATTGATATCATGAATAGATCCAGCATAATAAGTCAACTTGGGCAGTCACAACTTCCTAACAGAAATAGATAGATGCTGTAGGATTATGTACACAAAATGTTGTCAGTCACATTTCGGGCAAGACAACAATCAGCTCCTGTGGGAACTCACCTTTTTTCTCCGCTTACACTGGCACCGCTTGGCCACCTTGAAGGTGCAGGACTGGGGATCAGAGCAGGGCCCTGAGTGGCATGTCTTGGAGCAGGGGTGGCCACAGGCCAACACCCGGGGGCAGGGCCCCTTGCAGGACTGCATCTCTTCCCTCTCTGTCTCAGTGGCTAATAGCCAAGCACTGTGTCATAATTTGGAGACGACAGCCACAGAGATGTTAAGTTTTCCTGGACCATTTGCAGGTATCTTAACAGGAATGGCTCTAAACTGGATGCGCAGAAAAACACAAGTTTGTGCCTTTCTTGGAAATGCATGCTTATTATTTTCTGTCATGTGTATTTCTTTGTGTCATGTGAACTTAATTCAACTAAAGTGAATGGAAGCAAGGTGAATAGAATTGAAACATGCTTCAGGCCACAAGCATCGCCAAATTTTGAGAATAAGGTTGAGATCAAATTTGCAAGAGTGTTTCCTCTGTTGGAAAGCTTTACTTAGACTTTTCTCTCTGCATTCATTGCTAATCATAGATACTATTTAATAGACAAAGATCATTGCCAGAACAGACTCCAGAAAGCAATAATGTAATACTAGTAGGTACCAATCAATTTCTTCTACTTTATAAGTGCATTGGTAGACTTAGACATTTCCAACTTGGTGTCTGTCTGCCTTTAATATGGTTTATACGCTTGTCGGTTTTATAACAAACTATTCATCAGAGGGGCATTGGTTATTAAAAAGAAAAAATCGACTCAAATTTAGCACAATCACTCAGATCACAAAGCATAGTGAGAAAGTTTCCACAGTTAAGAAAAGCTAGATGAAATAAAATGAATTATTTTCATTTTTGAGCTCCTAGCAGATAATTTCCTGCTGAACGTAGGGCTCATTATAAAAATTGAATAAAATCATCATTTTAATTCCATTACAATTATCAGACGAGACTGGTATGGACAACATACACATCAAGACATTCTTTGTCGAGAACATGCTATTTACTAGGGCAACATTGCATATGAATACAAAAATTTGATTTGACTTCTCGAAGTCTCAGAAAAGTGGTCATTATCATGGCAAACATAAGAACACTATACACTCTTGAAGCACAGACACACATAATTTGAAAGGACTACTAACCTTCTATCTTCTAAACATGTGATAATCGTGATTCATAAGTCTGGACGTTTGATTAACAAGCAGGAAGTCATAGTGACTTACGACATCAAGTAACCTATGACGATGACTCACTTGCACTCCAGATACAGGGCCATGGCCTTGCAGTGGCAACGAGTCTTGTTGGTCTTCTTGCACGGGGGGCAGGGTCCCTCGTGGCAGGGTAGCCTACAGTGGTGTCTGCACCCCTCAGGCCGCTCCTTACTGCACCCCTCCTCACACTCCTGGCAGTTGTTTCCAGCCTACGGTTGTTAAGGTTCACAAATCAGTTTATTACATCTTCAAAACAGAGACAACTAATGTATCAATTATGCAGGTATTTGACAATCTCTTAGCAATAACACATTGACTTGAAAAAAGATAAACACAATGAATTGATAACACAATAAAATTCAAGGCAATCCTAACGGCCATAAATTGTTAATATGTTTGCCATTTACACCATATAAAGCATTCAAAAATTTTTGCTGGAAACATTACAAAGACTGTGTATTGGTTTGATACTCATTGAGCATGCATTTACAGAATCACATCTGCCTTTCATTGTTTTTGAAGCTTAGAAGATATGTAACAAAATCAAACTGCATTCAGACTCACAAAACCTCACAATAACCATTTTGCACAGCCTGTAAAATAGACATACAATAATCCCTTGTGTACTTTGAGGGCCAATTGGCACACAGAAATAGCCATAGTGCAGTACACACTACACACTGTCCAAAGTTCCTAGTACTGAAAGGGTTAAGTCTCCTTGAGCTGGCAGATGTAATGCTGTCTTGACGTCTCACCTTGGTGTCGTCGGGTGACCCCGTGACCTCGTGGCACTCCCATTTACAGGTGTGATTGGTGCATGCCAGGACACGCCCACACGCTCTCCTACACGAGAATGGCTTGGCACGGGAGCAAGGCAGATCACTCGTCTGGTAGGAGGGCGGGGTGTGAGAGAGTGGAGGAAACAAGAACCAAGTTACATCATACTTTCCAAAATCATGAAAACATCCTGTCTTAGGGGGTGTTGCAAGAAAGTCGAGTTGCGATTAATTGCAAATATCTATTGCAACTTTGCAATAGATAGATCTATTGCAACTTGCAATCAATCGCAAGTTGCTGTTGCAAGAAAGGAGCTTGCAATTAATTGCAAGATGCAATTAATTGCAAGCTCCCTTGCTGTATTTTGTATTTATAAAAGCGACTGGCAAGACAAGCCTAGCCAATTTGTCCATTTTTCAATGCATTTTGCATGCATGAGATACTCCATATAGCTCAGTGTGTTGTGTCTCTCCTGTGGTGGTTTGCTGTGCGATCGTTGGGGATTCGAAACAGAGTAAGTTACAAAATTTGTCGATTTTGATCCCATTATTTACTCATTGTGTCTTGTATTTAAAAGAGCTAGTTCCTTAGACTTACTTCTTATACGAATTTTCTTGAAAAATGGGAAAATGTGTGTCCTATAACTGACAGAGTTGTGGCCGTCGCGACCACTCATTGGGCACACAGTACATCAATCATAGTCCCACACATAGCTTTTTGTGTTAGCATTTTTTCTTGCATTGGCAAGCTCCTTTTCTTTTCTTTTTTTTTTTCTGCTGCCAGAGGCAGGGCTCTTATGTCTATAGGCCAGCTTAAAAAAAAAGTCAATGTCAACTAGACTTTCTGAAAGTACTCTAGACGCTAGTCATTATCGATTCATTATCCAAATCCGCTACTTTCAAGCAGGATTAGGAGCTATCGGTAGAGTGCTGGTGAGTGCTATGGCGATGAATAGGTGCTAACACTGTTAAGGCCTACGCTACGCCTTACACAATGTACGTAGCACAGTCTATACTCTAGTCTAGAACCATCTAGATTTTACATAGCCTAGGCCTACCCCCTTGGCCTCATTCCCCTCCTGTACATGTGGGCTAACAAATGTTAGTTATTTTGCAGTGATACTGTCCATGTGACGCGAAAGCTTGCTGAATTTTTTAATTGATGTGTAAATTTATTTTTGATAGGCCTAATCACTCCATTAGACTCTGTGGTCTAGGCCTGTGTTAGGCTAGGCCTATATTAGTACTAAGTATATAAAATAGTCTGTAGGCCTATTTGTAATTTGGGCTAGTTTCTAGACCTAGCTAGGGGTTTACATCTAGGTAGGGCCTAGAGGTTCTAGGCCTAGTAGAAGTTCTACTTTTGCAGGTCTTAAAGAAAGTTAAGAGTTGGCCCAGGGTACGTGCTCCACGATTTCACTATTTTAGTCCAACGGTTAGAACTAATCAACCGTATCAGCGACCCCTACACAGACGTGTCGTTATTGATATTGGTGTGGGCCTACAGCGCCCCGGGGTTAGTCTAAAACCTTCTTTGAGCAGGGAGGTGGAATCAAAGAGGTTGGAGAACCTCTTTGAGTGGAATAGACCTTGCTTTTTTAGGTTGTTCTGTTCTGGAATTTGGACGGATCAATTGAAATCTTGCAATTTAGTGTTGACTAGCTGGATCAATAAAAAGCTAGGAATTAAAACGAACAAGGGCCAAGTGCATCTGTTTGGGTAACTATACACAGCCCAGGGGCCCAGTTGCTGTACTTCGCACCACATCTGGTTGGGCTACTGTTTGGGGGGGGGGGGGGGGGGGGAGGTGGGAGGGGGGGGAAATTGAACCATTTCTATAGCAAGTACCTACAAGTAATCAGAGTTGCGATGATAGTACTGTAGTGTAGTGTATCAAACAGTGCCAGTAAAACTTTAAGTTTTGTAATACAGTGTGTAAATATAGGTCTATAGTCACCAAGGCTGAAATTTCAGATAAAAAGCGTACGGGTAAGATGAGCAAACTGACTGTAGGATATCCAAGCAGAAATATTTACATATGTCAGTGCTTTTGTTGAAAACAAGTGCCAGTGGTTGAAGGGGTACACTTATGAAAGCTACCCAGGCCTGGAATTCAAGTGATTTACTTGATGGAGTCATAACTATGAGTACAACAATTCTTTATGCTCTTTTTGTTTGTGGAAAGAACAAATAGGCCTTGTTAGAATGCATTTAAACAAATGGTATTTATGGACACTTACCAATTAGATACCAGAATTTGCATAGTACCATACTCTACTACTTACAAGGTGTGTGCCACCCTATAGTGTAGTTGTATGTAACCCCATAGGCCTACCCAAGCATCACGTCACACTCACAGTGACCTCCGGATTTGGGAGATGAGGAAACATAGTTGAGAGTGCTTGCAATAGGCAGGACACATGAGAGCCTAATGGATGTGTGATTTGCAATGTACATTGTATAATATATACGGTACACCACTAAAAATATTGTACATGTCTGCATATGAATATGAGTGGGGGTAATGGATTGATGGGCAGTCAACAGTCAACTGTGCCTAAGTCGATTTGATTTGGACTAAAGAAATAGATTCTGCTTCAAGAAATTTTGGCTTATGAAGATTAAAATTAATAGAATATAAAGAGAAGAGGATGTGAAAAGACTGTAGACTTTGGTGATTATTTGGCTTTAATATGCAAGGTGAATGACTGTATAGAGGGTTAATTTGTTACAGAGGGGAGGATATGAAAGCAGTTCAAAGAGTGTTCCAACATTATTGTAGTATCAAGAAAAAAGTGCCTGCTTCTAAACACCAATGTCCATTTTGTTCCTACACTGTTTGGTTGCAATTTTGCAAATTCTCATTGCTCTTTTGTACTTCTGCACGATGAGACAATTTTATCTGTTCTATCAGCAGGGAAAGGAAGAAAAAGAGGAGAAAACCATGTTTCTTCAAGACCGAGACTCACACCAGCATGAGAATTCCAGCCAGTGCACACAGACAGTAAGTGAACATTGTACATTGTACGATAATTTCCAGTTAAGAGAGAGAATGAAATGTGTAGAACCTTTCAGCTTGAAATGTGAATATATTGATTTGTTGGAATCTGTCATTATTGTTTTAGGATAAATTCTGATGTGATGTCTCATTTGAGGATACTTGTACAATGACTTCATCCTACTGAACAAGAAAATGTACAGCATGGCATAGTAATGAGTAAAGAAGACTTCGCAGCAGTTCATACAAAATTATAAGCAAAAATGATGCATTGAAATTTACATAACACAAAGTTACCCATAATGAAAGGAATGTTTTGTACAGCAATGGCTGCTTATATTATGTTTAATAAAGAGTTTAGACATTCAAATCTCTTTATCAAGCCCCCTGAAAACTGAAAATGCTCTATATATCCTGACAGTAGTATTCAGGCCTTCATGATTCAGGTACATTGTATTATTTTGGCGTATGAAGTTGCATATAATACAAATTCTTCAGTATATTACCGATTGTTTGAAATTTCCCTCATTTTCAAATTAAAATGTTGGCACTATCATACCTTTACACAAAACGCCTTTTGGATGTCCACAAAATGACTTTGTGAGTGCAATGTTTCCATTTTTATTTCCCATTTCTTATTTCTTCAATATTTCTTGTATCATGTATAGGTATAACTTCTGTGAATCAAGAGGAATGGCAGCTGAGGGCAGACGGGCCAAACTTGATGTCAAGAGAGGGTATACACTGCAAAGGATGAGCAACTCGCTGTCAACAATGAGGAAAAGTGTGAACAAAACAAGGCAGTGATTTTTTAAACACATTTCATCAGGCTGAGGTCATCACTCTTAGAAAACAAGGGACACACGAAGCAAGCAGTGTTTCAGAGCTGCAACAAGTGCATGGGTAGTAATAATCTCGGCTGCATCACATGCATCCAAGTGTGCTAGCTACAATAATAGCACGTTGTGCTTTTCAATGATATTGAAGAGTCCTTTGGATATTTTGCCCCTGTCACTTATTCTGTGTGAGTCATTTATTCTGCAGTATTAGCACTGATAATGGGATAATCAACCTTTTACTGAACCAGTATTCAAGAAGTTACGTGTAACATCCAAAACCCTCCACGTAGAGATTGGCAGAAAACATATTGCAGAGCCCTGTTTTTTTCTTTTTCCATGGGAAGAAATGTTCAGTCCATGATGTGAGTATGTATATAATGCAGGGAGGTGACTCACCTCCCTGGTATATATGTACACTGTAAAGCACCACAGTTTGAGTTTCTAGAGAGCTGTAGGACAATTATAACTTAAATATACAAGAGTAATCTGGCCATGAACATCATGTCTATGGACATGTTTTACTATATTTTTTCTTTCCTTACCCTGGGACATTATACACCGTAAATACAGCTACTACTGTATTCATAATCTCCAAGGTAACAGTTCACTGGTCCTTGTTTTGTTATTCAAACCACAAAATATGGTTTGTTACTCTGAAGGCTTGTAAGTCTCAGCCATATTCCATTTCAGGCTATCAACCTTTAGAATAAGGAACATTCAAAATAACAAACAGTTGTATTAAAGGACATCATCGAACTCAAAACTGCCAAGGTATATTGTGAGACATTTCATGTTTCTTGGTGGTAAAAAAAAAGTTCTTTAATAAGCACTGGTTGAAATTATGATGATCTTGATCTTGTTTACAGTTGTGTAGCACCACCTGGGGGCAGATGAACCTGTGCTGTGGCAAGATGGCACTGAATTTGATTTCTCAGCAATTGAACCACTTATTTTTATTGATTTCATGGGTCCTGGGATAGTCCCCACTAGAAGGCTAGAAGGTAGTTACGAGATATGTAGTAAACCATATTTTCCAACAAGCTGCATCTGTTTCACACTAGCACAAAAGATCAGTAGATACTGCTTTGGGCCAATTTGCAGATTACATTACTAATCAGGGGGGTGTTTCATCAACGTTTGTCGGCACTGACAACTTGAATCACCATAGTAACAGTGAGTGACCAGAGCATCTCAGCCAATCAAAACCAAGGATTTTGCTGAAATTGGTCAGCGCCGACAGTTGTCGGCGCCGACAAACGTTGATGAAACACCCCCCAGGTGTACAAAGTTACATGTATACAGTGAACACAATGGTGAATCTTTTTTGGTTAATATGTTGTTTCCCAATTGACATCGTGATATTGTAGCATAATTGAACACATTTCTAGGGCATTTGCATACATTTTTGGGCAAAAAATTAAAAGTTCTGCATGTCAGAAGTATCTGTAACATTTGGTTACCTTAAACTTAATAAAGACATGTTTGTATGAGTAGATCACAGCACAAGTATACAAATGCAGATAAGTTACATGTAGATAAGCTAACTTTATGCATGGTTGTCTTGATATTCAGTACTGTATTAGTACCTCTATGACCATGCATGCTTAAAAGATATGCATGAGTGCATGACAGTGGGGAACACACACGAGTATTCAGCCATAGATGTGGGTTAATTTTGAGATCAGTTGATGGTATGATCTGGGATAGATAGGGTTTATGCAATGGGAAGAGAAACTTGGTGTAATTCAGATGTGAGTGCATGATGTTATCATGAAGATGTTCATGTCATACACTACATATGTATGTGTTCAGTCGTGCTGAACTGCAGAGAAGACATAAGGTATAGAATACAGATTTCAATGTGGAGGATTTGACACATTTAGCGATAGGCCTACATGTCCTTGGAAGAGAGCATGTGAAGTAATCCTATTTATGAGGATAGCTACAGGTAGTTGACTGAAGGGATTCCAGCAGACTGTCAACCAGTTTGCAATTAAGCATGTTACAGAGACTGTTCATTTAATTTATCAGTTTTAAGTATAAATGAATCTGATTATTGATTTAAAAAAACATAAAAACAAATAGAAAAATCACAAGCAAGGGATTATTGAAAACATTACTCTTTGTTCACTGTTTTAATGGAGTCAATCACACAGTGACTAGGGAGCTATGTATTGAGCAACATACAAGAAACAAACAATCAGCAGTAATGAATTATTGAACCTAGTAATTATTCCATTAGTTTAATGTTACATATATCATAATAATATGTAACACTTTGATTTACTCACCCCTTCTCATTTTGTAGGTGTAACTAGTGTTTCATAATGAGGAGTGTATACTAAGTACACATGTTATTGGCTCTTCTGTACTCAGCAATGTGTGCATTCTCATTAACTGCCTTTTCATACTTGTAGTATGCTTTTCTTTTGCACATTTCTCTGTACTATCATTCATTATATGAACATTTCTTTCAATATGAGAGCAACAAGAAAAGAGGTACAATGTAGGGGTCCTACATATATGTGAAAGTGCATGCTGTCTTGTTCAGAGAGACAGTGTGTCTTTTGTCTCCATCATGTCTTGTCATCAATTGCCCAGCATCATCTGATATGGGGCAAATGGGGGGGGGGGGGTGGATGAGGAGCAAGCTTAATTTGCGATACTGTACGCGCCATATATTTAACAAGTATTTATCAAGACTGAGACAAATTGTGCAAGTAGTTCAATTCATGATTGTGGGGTACAAAGTACTGAATGTAGAAATATATGTTTGCAGATGCACCCTAATGTCAGTGTCAGAGTTGATATTTTTGTGTGTCTTCAAATTCATGGATACATGTAGCAGCTGTCTTGGGAAATTCATGAAGATATATACCTTGCAGAATATTGAGCATATACAGTAGGTTCATTTTAGTGTGGTATGGTGTATATCATGTAATGCATCATATTCATACTTTACGTCATTAAAAAAATGTCATTCTAGTGCTTACAGCTGCTTTAATAAATACTTGAAGTGCACCTTTAAAGTACCATCCTGACATGCGCCAAAATTTCTTCTGAATTTCCTGAAAACTGCAGGTGAATTTAAATCTGCATTTTTAAACTTGAGTTTAGGGTCAAAATGCACTGTTTCCATGACAACAGAATTTCAACTATACTCTTGTTAAATGTGTTCATCACAAATTTGCACTGACCTTGCTATATGTGTGTTTATGTGTGTGTGTGTCTGTGTGTGTGTATACATATGTGTAGTACCTCGTGAGTACCTGGTGAATTTGACTACAGGTACTTCACAATTGTGGAAGTAGTTCACTCAAAAAGATTTGAAGAAAATATGCCCTAACCATGGCAACACGTCACATACAAACACAAAGAGTGTCATGCATAACTACACCTTTGGATCATTACACGCCCTACATAATTATACTGAATTTGAAATAAATAAACCAATAGTTCGTTCCGCAATGTTTTAGGTAGTTACCATGGCAACGCTTTCCCCGACAGACACACACAAAAAAATGTCTTGCATATCTACACCTTAATGTCATTATGGACACCAAATTTGAGTTCAGTTGCTTCAAAATAGTGAAAGAAGTTCAAATATTAAGATTTTCAAGAAAATATGCCGTTACCATGGCAACGCCTTGTCGGGTACAAACACAATTAAGTGTGTCTTGCATAATTTGAAACGAATTGCTTAAATACTATGAAAGTAGTTCACAAGGTTTTTGGAAAATTGTGGTTACCATGGCAACGCTTTCTCTGACAAACAGAAAAGACATGTCTTACACGTCCACACCTCAATGTCATCATGTACACCAAATTTGAGTTCCATTGCCTTAAAACTCGAAATAGTTTCACCCCACATAATTTTCAAAGAAAAAATTGCTGTTACCATGGCAACGCCCTGTCAGGTACAAACACAACGTGTGTCCTACATAACTACACTCATAGATCATTATGCATACCAAATTTGAAACAAATTGCTTAAATACTGTGAAAGTAGTTCACTCCACAACGTTTTGGGAAATTTGTGGTTACCATGGCAACGCTTTCTCCGACAAACACAAAAAAAAACGTGTCTTGCACATCTACACCTTAATGTCATTATGTACACCAAATTTGAGTTCAAGTGCCTCAAATTTGTGGAAGGAGTTCACTCCACAAGATTTTCAAGAAAATATGCCGTTACCATGGCAACGCCTTGTCGGGTACAAACACAAAGTGTTTCTTACATAACTACACCTAAAGATCATTATACACATAAAATTTGAAATGAATTACTCAAATACTGTGGCAGTACTTTACTCCACAAGGTTTTTAGGAAATTGTGGTTACCATGGCAACGCTTTCTCCGATAAAAACAAAACAAAACGTCTTGCACATCTTCACTTCGATGTCATCATGTAACCCAAGTTTCATCAAAATTGCTTCAAAACTGTAGATGGAGTTCGCGACGCAAGATTTGCAACGGACTGCCCGACCGACCACATGCTGATTCATAAACTAGTATACTGAGTAACCCCTTATACACTTTGTGTATGTTAAAAAAAAAAAAAGTATCTTACACAATCATACATTACATAAAAATGTCATTTATACGGAATATTTTCTTCTTTTTTCGTACATGAAATGATCAAATTTGGAGATTTGTCCCCCAGCATCTATACATGTATAAGCAGCCGCAATTATGACATTTGTAATCTATTGCAAATTGATTGCAAAATTTGCAACTACCCCTGAATCTATTGCAAAGTTGCAATTGATTAGCAATTGATTGCAGAGATGCAATCGATTTGCAATCAATTGGCAATCAATTGCATCTTTCTTGCAACAGGATTGGTTGCAACTTGCAATTGATTGCAAATTTGCAATGGATTTCAGGATTTGCAATAGATTTTGGGGACTTGCAATTAATTGCAAGTTTCTTGCAACACCCCCTTAGTCTTATCTTTCTTTTCTCACATGTTTATTTTCATGTTTATTTTTGATTTTTTTTTAACATTCTGCTCTATCATAGTGGTGTGTTTTGAGTCTTATCATATCATGGCTCATCAACAGCGTACAGCACTGTATGGGTTTAATTTGATACCATTTAGCGATTGGATACTGGTAAACGAACAGCTCTCCTATCAGAGAAAGTGGTGATATATTTGTCATCATTTTGAAATATTTCCTCACAATACTGTAAACCAGAAATGTTTTCATGCATTTTAATTTCACAAATTTTGGAAGAGCCAAGATTTGCAAAACTAAAATGTGAGCCAAAGTTCTTGTCTATACTATGCATCGAATGCCAGTGGTAATTTGAGAAAATTTCATGCTGCAAAACAGGCCTGTTGGCTCTAATTCACAAAAATTTAATGCCGTGAAAATATCTTACTGTACATTTCATTTTTCATCTGAGACACAGCTTTGTGTTGTTATCTACATCACAACCACCTTCCAACTCTAACTCCAACTTCAGCTCCAGCAAAGACCTCTTCACATGGGCCTGACAGTGTTACAATACAACTGTACTGTCTTATTCCTCGATGCGAGAACTCCATCTTACCTCATGTTTACCAAGGCACTGGACAGGCACGGGGTGTTCACACGGTGGGCAAGGCTCATTCACGGTGCTGATCACCGTCTTGGGTGCTGGTTGCCATGGCGTCCTGACTCCCTGCAGACAATAAATCAATGGCATGCATTGCATTTGGCTTTTGTCATGAAATGAAACCTGCTATCAATAGGACTGAGCTGTGTTGTAAAAGAGTGAAAGTTTACATGTAGCATTAAAAAAAAAATGAGTTGAAAGGGATCTATTGTAATGATCTGATATGCCTTAGAGAGTAATACCAATTCATTCAAGGGCCATTACAATGCACAGAGAGCTATCAACATGAAGATCTTTCAATGACAGATGAATCTTATATCTCCCAAAATACCTGAATGTAGCTCCATTCAGGAGTATGCTATGTGGCCACTCCAAACATCACAGATTAAATGTAAAAGAATGATTGAGTGAGTAGATAAGTGGAATGTGGACTGTGATAAAAATATGACATTGTACTGCTGAGTGATATACATTACATCTTGATGTTATACATTGCATCTTGATCAGTAAAACCACATTAAAATTGTTGTGAGCATTCTTTTATCAGTTAGTATTGACAAAAACAAAAACGAAGGAACACACAACGCCAGTGATGATCAGTGCTGCTGCCAACGTACCTTGTTCTCTATGTTCTTGCGGATGACTGCTGCATGGCACTTCTTGGGACAGGTATGACCACAGGGGAATGCCTTCCCACAGACCTGCTTGCATGGCGGACACTTCTTGAAGTGGCAGGTGTGTGGATCTCTCACCCTGTGATGGCAGTCTGGTGGTATTCTAGCAGAAAGTAGGAAACAACCAGTAGTTAATGATTACTCAACATGCTATAATATATGCATCTCATTTTTTCGCAAATCAAAACTTCACAACAATTCCATGAGAGATTATAAGTTTGTGATCATAGAGCACAGTAATTAACAGAGAAATACACCTGTGCATGTTGCATCCATGTTGGGAGAAGAGTCAATATTTTTGTGTGTTGTTAAATTTGCTATTAGACGTAAACTGCGAGATTTGTGTAAATAGAAACCCTGCGAAACGTATGCTGTATATAGAAGAACTGTATGGTCAGCACTGACTGAAATATTGGTACAGTTTGGGCTGGAATGTCAAAATGGCTTTGTAGGCCATGTGATGACAATGAAATCCATTAAAAATAATGTGTATCTCACACAACACTCAGTAATGGAAACAAAACTGGTTTGACAAAATTAGTCTAAATCTGTCTTGGTGAATATTCATAAAAACTACATGTAAATCCTTGACTCATCACTGGGCTGAACAATGGGTTTTTTTTTTTATTCCAATAATGCACACAACTAGCATAAAGAGGTACACAACAAGGCAGCTACATGATCGAGACCAAAGGTCTAAGTTTCTAATAAAATGTCACATTTGATGACTTTAAAGAAAGTCACATCATAAATCTTTTATCATTTCCCTGAATGTGTTCATGGTTTGATAAAGTCATTCTGTTAAATATATTTATATATGGTTTATTTCACCTACAGGCAAGGCTTCTTGCATTTTGGAGGTTTGATCGTTTTCTCTCTACCACAACGGACGGACATCTTGGCACTTCCACATCGGCACTTGAGTTCCACCATCAGTGGACATGGGTAGCACCTACCTACAGAGACAAAGAAATGTATTTCACAGACAGTGACACAAAAAGTATTCACACAAGATACAGGTACATTGCACCAAGCCATGAGAACAGAGTTAAGATTGACAGTCTGGTTATAAAAGGGCCCAAACAATAAAAAAAAAAAAAAAAAAAGCAGAGGCAAAAAAATCTGTCTCTCATCATCCATACATCAGACTGGGTAGCAGAGTCTCTTACAATGACTGGCTTGTGTTTAAAGATTTTGTTTAAAGAAGATATGTGCGTGCTTCCATCCACCTCTATAAATTCAAGAACTTGGTCTTGATCCTGGACAACAGGCTCTTCCCTAACAAATCCTGACACAACTCGTTATCAGCAGCTTTGAGATAATTACTCCAAACTTCAAACTCCAAACTGGTGACACAAATGGTATGAGGGGGATATACGGGATCTTTTCTCAAGGGCAATGAATTTTCAGACATCTGTGCCAATTGGCAGAGAAAGCGCTCCTATGGACAAGTTAATTGGTGAACAAAGCACAGAAAGGGTTAAACAAAAATATTAGCACTATATTCCCAAACGTTTAGGATCTCTTTCTCTATATTTTCAGTGAAAGCTGCAATGGTTTCTAAGTGGTTTTCACAGTGGAATGAGAGGAAGGAGCAAGCAAAAAGAAAACATAGGCCAGTTTCCGCTCACCTGGGTGACAGAGTGACGGACACTTGTGGTTGCCACAAGGGAGGTATTTGTTGCATTGTTGTTCGCATGGTGGACAGTCACCACTACAACACTGTGGGAAGATAATACAAAAACTGTTTTTTATTTCGTAGATCTACAGCTATCAGATGGACAAAAAGATGCTCACAATAGAACATACCCTCAATGTTTCAAAATACAGGGTAATTTGTTGGGACTTTAATATTCAATCGGTCTGTTCTGTAGCAAACTTGCTACAAATGAGAAAACAGGCACTTTGCTAGACTGAAATGACCAACATGCTTCTCAGTGTATTGCTCACGATAAAAATTACAGTCACTATCATCACCACTGGGAAGTGCTGACGTGCTGACATTTGACCTGGCAAAGAGCCTCCAATGAAAAGTAGTTTGTAAATAGGAATACTTTATGGTGAGTTGTCCTTCTGGATGTTTTATTAACACATTTATATGCCATAATGATATAAGTTAAAATAAGGATTTTCAAAAAAAGGACTCCATAGAGAAAGGAATGGAACAACAAACATGGCAATTTACTAGGGCATGATTGAAGAAAAATATCCACAAGAATAAGAATGGTGTAAGTTCTTGTCAATCAGTAGTAATAAGAATTGCCCTTCGATGAAAAACAACATTTGGGAGTGTAGTTATGGTGTGTGTACAAATGAAGAAAAGACACTGACATAACATCATCGAAAACAGCTTGATCATTACAATCCAGCTGTGGTTAGTTCCTTGACTTCCAGATATAACTGTTTTATAACTGTTTATTTTTGTTGATTTGGTTTTATTTTTGCCAGGGAAAACATTCAGGCTTACTGGTATCTCAGAACATCTCAAGTTTATGAGGAAGCAACAATACCCTGCAGCATAGCATACACCAGCTGTGTATCTCTGATTGATTGGACTGAATGATAACTATCCGAACAATTGGAGAATGTGATATACCCTTCGTTTGCACTGGTGTTTGTTGCAGTTTCTCATCTTGGTGCACTTGTGGTCACACTTGTACTCCTCTTGGCAGGGAAGCGTCTTCTCTCGCGCCCCACATCTGCATTTCTTTCTTGACATCTGAAGGCACTGCGAGATTCAATGGGAAGAGAGGCGATGAAAAAGCACTAAACATCTCTATTTCAGCATACATCACCTACTTCAATGGGGTTTGAGCATGTCAAAGAAACATCCTTGAAAATTATGCAACATTCCTAGCACCATGCCAAAAATTGACATGATGAAAATAAGAAGTTTGCCCTTGAATGTGTCTACGTACTCTTTCCCTGTTGGAAATGAAAAATAAAGTTGAATTGAATTGAATTGAATACGTACTACGAAATGGCTACAGATTTGGGTCTTTGGATTACAGCTCAATCACGGTGCCGGTGGCCAAATTGATCAAAAAGAAGACCAAAAAGGCAACTGACAGCATCTAGAACTTCTTATGGCTTCAAGGAACCTCAAATAGGCCATGAATTCAAAAGAAAGTATCCACTTTAGTCGTGCTCTGTGTGGACAATACATTCACATACATAATCAATTTTTTTTTTTTTCCACAAGTGCTGGGCATTTCACGGTCTCTTTATGACATCACGCTCACTCAGCTTTCCCCACACTTACGCTTTCACATTTTCCCGTGTGGCACCGGCGAGTGCATCGGTGGATTCCGCAAGGAAGCGGCTTGTCACATGTGTCTCCACAGGGAGGGATGTCTTCTGTACAATGAAGCTGGAGAGCTGAAGAAGGGGAGGGTTAGATGGTAATCACTTTTTATCACCGGGCAATGAAAATTATGATCTACAATCTGTTTACTGCAAAGCAAGATATTTTTGGCAGCATGAAATTTGTAGCAAATTGCCTCTGGCAGTCAATGCATATGGTGCAGACAAGAACTTTTGCATGCATTTAATATTGTGAATCTTGGCTCTCACAAAATTCACAAAATTAAAATGCATGTGAACATGTCTATTTTTATAGTAATCTCCATCAATCTATATGGGTATCATGCTTCTTCTCTTTGTTGGTGGAGCAGAAGAATATGAATTTCACAGTCTATCAACCTGTGATAAAGCATTCAGGTTTATCATGTTAGACAACCAATTATGGACGGCACTGGCCAAATCTTAAATCTTTTAAATGCTCTTTGGTCTGCAGGGGATGATGTTTTGAAGAAGAGAAATCTGCATGACTACATCTGGGTATGGAATTACAGAAAAAAGCAATAAGTTTGGGCAAGGAATGAAGGTATGATAGTATATAGAATATACTTGATTTCACAGAAAGTGCTACAACAGGTGGAGCACAGATCACATCTAGTCTTCTCTTTCTTCTACCTATACAAGTTACATGAATATTTTCATGCATTTAGTGACCCATTACCAAGCTGAGGTACTGTAAAAGTGGAAATTTTCGTGGTGTTGAAATTTTTGTGCATTTCGCGCAACTATATATACACGCAAAAATAACCACTTTTACAGTTGTACCTTGTCCTACTCCCTCAAAAAAGGGAGTGTATTTATATTTTCATAAATTAATATGAGAGGATGTAACAACATTTAATTGGTGAATTTTGTGGGACCCCTTATCGTAATCAATACTGAGTTTTATTGCTGTTAAGCACAATAAGCATGTGGTCTTTAACAAAATGCAAACAGCACTGGGACAAGATGAAGCGACCAGTTGATCAGTTCCTTTCATCACAAAGACATACCTGTTTTCCCACAGGGGCAATATCTGGTACCAGAGCGGGGGCAGTCCCCACATTCACCCTCATGACACACCCTCTCACACTGGTGGTGGCCACAGGGGAGGGGTTTCCCGCACACTTCCCCACATGACCACCTTGGGGAGGCGCACTCTCGGAGGGTGGTCCTCTTCTTGCACAGGCAAGGCTGCTGGCTGGTGTGGGGGCAGGGCAAGCAGTCACCTGTAAGATGAAGGATGGGGGTTGTGATGGTGGTGTGATGACAAGGAAAGAAGTACTGGTGTACTCAATACCTGGCTGTTGGGGACAAAGTGGTTTGAGCTAAATTCTACATGAGTAATAGGATTTTAAAAGCACCATTTTAATGTGATAATGCCTGTAAGAGATAGTAATAGCCAAGAATGCCCAGTAACTTGATAGCATTCTCTTATCAATGAGGAGCCAGTGACTCTGGTTGGCAATTTGCAATGTCTACACACACACATGCTGCATGTCCTGAAATATTGGTGGATCATTCTGTGAAGTTGGACAGGAATAAGAGGAGGAGGAGGATGAGGAAGAGGAGAAAGATGAGAACAGTGATGATAACAGATGGAGGATGACACATTGCATAGGGTAGTAAAAGTAAACTCTTACTCCATTCTATGCCATCTCATTTTTTTTCCCCCTTGAGCATTGATATTGGTGAAAAAATGCTGTGAGAGGGGGCTCTTAAAGGTTGATTTGATAATCATATATAAAGCTGATCAAAGGAAGACTTATTACCTGGTGGTAGTCACGTGGTAATCACATAAGATGTTTGAATGAATAAAGCATAGATTTATTCAACACAAAGATGGTCACTATACCACCATAGCAGCTTGGATTTCTCTTCCACTTATAGGTCATGACACATTATTTGCAGCGTGGCCTCCTTTCTCTCACCTGCATGGCATATCTGTGTGCATCGATGCTGGCCACACGGGAGTAGCTTGGAACAGGTCTTTCCACAGGACCAGGTCCTGGAACTGCACCGTCTCAGCTTGGCCTGTGCCCCTCCACAGTGACACTTGGCCCTCACAGTCTGGGGGCACGGAGGACACGCCCCTTGGGACCAACACAATTACAAGAGGACAAGTTGTAAGTTTGCATTACTTTGCAAGAAAACTACACACATCTATCTAGATACTTCTACTCATCAACCTGTCTATTCATCATGTGCATACATTATACATAATAGTATACATGCACATGATTATACATAAGGATATACCAAATTGTTGATTGACTGGTTGACAAATTGATAGATGTTTGTTCCCACTGTAGCACTGCGCTGGAGGGTAGGCAATTCTGAGAACTGAAACCAGTTACCGATAGGCTAGCACTTCTGCAAGAAAGGGCACAAAATACCACTCGGGCACTAACTGCAAACTACGCATGTAGAATCTAGGGGGTAAAAGTATTCACACAAGCCCACAGTCAAAGGTATAATGATTTGATAAATCTAGTACCCACGCACGATGAAAGGCAGGTATACATTTCAGTTTACCTCAGACAAGCATTTTGAATTCATATTCATCCAAGTGTGCAAGCAAGTGCACGTGCGTATGCATCAAGACATAACTTGCACAAATCTGCATCACTTACATTCTGTTAATCTGTATCCCCCGTATATTACAAAAGAAAAGGGGAACAAGGAAAAGTAGAAATTACGCGGTGCGTAACATATGTCCCCGCCGGAAGTAGCATTTTGTAACAAAATGTGCAATATAGGTAAAAAATCAAGGTCAAAGGTCAAAGAAGTCAAAGGTCAAAATTCTGTGTAGAAGTTTTGAAGCCCTCACCTAGTGCCATCACATAAAGCAAATGGAATCGAAATTGGGTTAGAAATGGCGAAGGAGTAGCATTTTGTAGCCAATGTACAATATAGGTCAAAAATAAAGGTCAAAGGTCAAAGAAGACAAAGGTCAAAATTCTGTGTAGAAGTTTTGAAGCCCTCACCTAGTGCTATCACATAAAGCAAATGGAATCGAAATCGGGTTAGAAATGGCGAAGGAGTAGCATTCTGTAGCAGAATGCACAATATAGGTCAAAAATCAAGGTCAAAGGTCAAAGAAGTCAAAGGTCAAAATTCTGTGTAAAAGTTTTGAAGCCCTCAACTAGTGCCATCATATAAAGCAAACGGAATTGAAATCGGGTTAAAAATGGCGAAGGAGTAGCATTTCGTAGCAAAATGTACAATATAGGTCAAAAATCAAGGTCAAAGGTCAAAGAAGTCAAAGGTCAAAATTCTGTGTAGAAGTTTTGAAGCCCTCACCTAGTGCCATCACATAAAGCAAACGGAATCGAAATCGGGTTAGAAATGGCGAAGGAGTAGCATTTTGTAGCAAAATGTACAATATAGGTCAAAAAATCAAGGTCAAAGGTCAAAGAAGTCAAAGGTCAAAATTCTGTGTAGAAGTTTTGAAGCCCTCACCTAGTGCCATCACATAAAGCAAACGGAATCGAAATCGGGTTAGAAATGGCGAAGGAGTAGCATTTTGTAGCAAAATGTACAATATAGGTCAAAGGTCAAGGTCAAAGGTCACGACTGAAATTCTGTGTAGCAGTTTCAAAGCTCCCATGTAGTGCTATCATATAAAGCAAACAGAATCAAAATTGGCTCATAAATGACAGAGAAGTAGCAAATTGAAGATTTTGATCACACACGGACGCACACACGGACACACGGACACACGGACGGACGGACACACGGACGGACGGACACACGGACACACACACGTACGGAGCCCGTTTCATAGTCCCCTGCTCGAACTCGTTCGGCGGGGACAAAAAAAAAACTTTCATGCACTGTTATGTTGGTACTGTAATAGCCGCTGAGGTGTATTAAATATGATATTTCTACACAAAGCTCATTATTATGTGATAAAGATCAAAACAATTACAAGACCCCAGTTCCTTTGCACCTATCCCTAAAATATCTATGCCCACTGGCGAGCAGGGCACATCAGCAGAAGTCTTGGCCGAGCTCGGCGAATTGGCGTCACAGGCCAGATATGACCCCCTGCGCCTGCTCTGAGCAAACCAATGATGGCTGTGAGAGAGGGCCAAGATTATAACTCACCCGGGTGGCAGAGTAGCAGGCAACGGTGACCACAGTCGGGTCGTAGGGCCCGTCCACAGGTGTCCCCGCAGCTGTGGGGGGCTAGCCAGGGGTGTGGTGGGGGCGACACCACCTTCTGGCAGAAGCACATGTATCTCCTGGGGCACTGGGACATAGGTTTCTCTGACCTGCAGTTTGGGCTGGTTGTCCAGAGAACAGGAAACACATATGAGAATGAAGGAGAAAGATATATCTATTTAAACCTTGTCTATCAAAATCATAAAGCTCTTTTTCTTCCAACTCTCTCTTCTCTTTCTTTTCTTTTTTTTTCTTTTCTAACACTAGACAAAGCAGTTTGCCCCTGTTTCTTGTACACATTGGATTGCAGAAGAATCTCTGGTGTAGCAGCACAAGTCATTTCGTTCAAAGCAATCGATTATTCATATCTTCTTTCTACATAAATATTGGATATGAAACAGAATGCTCAATGCTGCAATTTGCTTTAAACATACATTTTTGTCATTTATATGTGCTTGCAAATGTCTACCAATTGAAATCATGTCATCAAAATCAGTGCTAAATAGCTCATTAAAATTATAGCTTGTGCTCCTCATGTTAATGATAATTGGACGATGCAAACGAGTAGCTTGGATTGCCCATTTTCTCCTTACCAAGACCATACACTGGCTGCTGATTGTGAGTCTCCATCTTCATTTTGCAGGCTTGCCTGTAGGATGCCCTCTTGAGCCCACTTCTGAATGCACTGAAGGTGTAGGCTAATGAAGCATGAGTCACAAGTCCAAATCTGACAAGCAACAAAGCAGACAAGAAGCACAGCCATGCATATATTCAGTAACAGACAAAAAACAAACAAACAAACAAAACATATTCCTATAAGGTCAATAACTTTTATCATGCTGGAAGTTTTATGACAAAAAAGGGACATTATGTGTGCACATAGCGGTCAAACAATAATAAATTGTTTGGTATCCGTAAGCTGCTGGCTGAATTACTGCAATGTCAACATTTGTACATGGAAAAGGTGTCCTGATAGTACAACATTACCAAGAATATGACAGAAGATTTATTGTCTAAATTAGTTTGGTTTATCTATTGCTCTGCTCTAAAATTGAGTTTCATGACATTTGTACAATACTGGGGCCTTCAAACATACAAAATTAATACAAGCCTGCAGGGGATTGTAAGACCAATACTGACAGAAATTATGCATCAACAAAGAAAAACTTGCCACGAACTACAGAGACAGACACAGGGAACTCACAGCATCGGTGCGCCGTATCTTCCCTAGGCAGACAGAGCAGTCATTAGCACCAGATTGGCAGGCCTCCTGAAGGTTCTGCCTGCTCTCCGTCAACACACCGTCCCCCTGATCACCTGAACAGGTAAAAACAGACCATGGTTATATCGAATGATGACTGGTGGAGGAAGGGATCATACAGAATATTTCACTTGAAGGGATTCAAATGGTGCAAAAGGAAGCTCTTGGTCTAGAGATGAAGTCGAGGGGGTCATAAACTTCCCTGACACAACAATTCAAATGAAAGTCAGCATATTGTGAATATACTTGTTGAGAGTAAGTTAAAGTACTTTGAGAACACATACATTAAACTTGTTACAAAACCTCTCCTCAGCCTCATCTCAAGACAGTTGCCAGCTACCCTGAAAAGGTGTTGTTAAACTGTTTTTATCGTTTGCATTAAAATTATCATCTCCCTTTTGTTTGGTGTCAGTCTCTCTTATTTTTCCAAACAAACTCCAATGTTTTCAAATCATGTGATTTTTTTTCATCTGACTAGTCTTTAACAACATATCATTGCTGGGGCGACAAGACCTCATATCTACAAAATGTCAAATGTTCAGGAGAGCCAAAAAACATGGCGGCCAAAGCACTGTGGCAAATGGGATAGCCTTTCCTCTGACACACCATGGTGGCTTCATTTGGGTGGTAAGACAGTTGGGATTTGGACAGGACATCACTTAACTAATTATTTGCCCATTAATCTAAAAAAAGTCATTTTCACCAAAATTTCAGATACAAGGTCTTGTCACCCCAGCGATGATATGTAACATAGCTAATAATTTGAGATTAATATATGCACACAAATTTGTCCTGGATAATGTCTTTAAAAATCAAGGGGGGAGGGGGGAGGAGACAATCCCCCGGAAAAAAATTCCAGCAGGGAAACATTTCTCCCCCCCCCCCCATACCAAAACCAAACACTGATAATTCTAATAATGTTAATGGAAAGTTCATTCATAACAAGTAATACTCACCAAGCTTGCCTCCGTAGGCCTGAAGAATCTTATTAACGATGTTCTCATCAACCTCTTCATCAGATGAAGAGTCCTCATCCATGACCAGTTCCAGCACCTTGTCATTCATTTGCGAGGCTGGTTCTTTTGGCATACTGTGCTTAGCTGCTGTTTGGGTGAAAATGACACAGGCCAGGACAAATGAAAGTAAATAAAACCATGACACTGACTTGAAGAACATTACTTGTGATTCACACTTCTTTAATATCACAAGATATTGCATTTTTTTATTTATTTTTTATTTTTTGCACATGTGGGCACTTGGACATCCAAGGCACATATGAAAGTCCTATGGCAAAGAGATTCACTGGGCCATCACTAATAACAAGTTTACAGTCACCTACAACACTCTTGAATGCTGGGCCCCCCAAAACAAGGGAAACTTGATTTCTCACCATAAATACACGAATGGAGAGAGTCTCACAAAGTCTATCTTTTCATTTCTATGGACACACAAATTAAAAACAAATGCTCTCGATCATTCTCAGTAAGCGAATTAGATCAGAGTCATATCTGTAGTACAATTCATATCTAATAACTTTAACACACACAAAATAATAAATTTTCTACTGGAAAAGCAAAACCATTTTCTTCATAACATCAATGTTGCCAAGGATTGTATATGACTTGAGGATATCTTAGCATGCCTCTGCAATTACTATTAAAATGCACTGATTAAATGTTGGATGTTACTGCTTCATTTCATCACTCAACTTTTCAGGTGTGGCCAAAAGACATTCCAGACAGAGTAGGGATTGGGCAAAGACAGCATGGAAAATAGCTTGACGCATGGGTAAACAGAGTATCAAAGAAAAGAGGCTAAGTGAGGAGAAGATATGAAGGCTGCATAAGTAAGACGAGAGAAGGAAAAACCTGGAAACAAAGTTCCATGGGAAAGGATGAAAGACCGTCAAAAGAAAATAAAATCTCATACATTTCATCACTGTACCACACACCTTGTTGAAGACCATTGCGTTCTGTTTTTGGCTCTGACCAAACATTCGTCTTCTCCACAGGATTCCTCTGTCTTCGCTGACCGAAAACGTTCTCTTTGTCCATTTCCTGGGCAACGCCGCCTCGTCCTCTACCACGTCCGCGACCACGATTTGGTCGGGCTGAGGTCGCCATGATCAGGTTTCAATCAGTAGCTGTATTTGAAGTAGAAACATTGTCGTTTTTGAGTATTACAGATGCAGCACTCTCAGCCTAATTCTAAACTGGGTTTTATGATTATGTCTTCACAAACTCTTACATATGGCTGACAGGTACAAAAGTCACTGCACTATATTGCAATCAAGCCTTGTTTACAATACAGATGCAGTTCGCTGTTCTTTTCATCTACTAAGCATGCTGCTAATGGGTAATGTGCTAATGTGCATTTCCTGTTCAACAGCTACCGTCATCCTACATCTGAATGTTTAAAATTCATCATAGGTCATGGACATCATGCATAGCTAGCTTGAATGATTTAGTACATATATGTAAATTAATGTCACTTGTAACTGTAAGACATCTATATGAACATTCTGGTAGTTTGCACTTGCACACTCATTCTAAGTAGACATGTATAAGCAGAGTGTTCAAGTGTCTGCAGTTGTACACACTGTGAACTTCAAAATTATTACAATGTAATTGATTATTAGAGCTTGAATTTACACTAAATTTGCGGCTTGCATGCACGTATATACAGGTATGGTATTACCGGACAGCACAGTAATTCCGGACATGCACAATTCTGCATACACTAATGACATTCAATATGCGTGGGACTTTGTAGACTAGTCTCACAGAGCATTGTATGCACCGAAACTGCAAAAAATGTGACACAAACATGTAAAAATGCTAAGAAATTCACATTTTAACTCAGATTTAGAAGAGGTTGATTTATCACAAGATTTTATCACGTGAATTGTTATCATGTGAATTGTTGCAGCCATTCACTCATCAACAAGAGGTCATAAATTTACACTCTTCACCAAACGCTCACGGTTTAATAGAACTGCGAAGCATATCTTTCAGCCAGAGAGTAGTTGCTGAGTGGAACAGATTGCTTCCTAGTGTTGTTGAAGCTTCCTCAATCAATAATTTCAAAGAGTTATTGGATAGACATTTGAGCGGGGAGAAATTCAAAACCTCTGCTCCTAAATGCACATAAAGCAACAAAGTTGAAGTTAATTCCATTACGTTGAGATCGGAACACTATACAGGACCAGTCCTCTACTTCCGTATCAGATGTAATGTGATGTGATGTGATGTTTGAAATATTCATGTTAGAGTGACCGTTAAATACAAAATTTGAGCCTCATTTGCCGACTTCCACTTTGTCATCCACTCCGTAAGATTAAAAGAATGTGTATGGTGAATTGTGATTGTGGTCAAGGGCATGGGACAAGATGTGAAAGATGTCAATTATTCCATTACGAAAATCGTGTCCAAAATTATAACGTGATTTTGCACTGTGCTAAATGACAAGTTTTTGGAGAGGGGTAAATTATAGACAGAAAGATCTGTCTGTCCGGAGGAGTCTTTTATTTTTATTGACGACGTAATCACCTTCCGTAGCGTAGGAGGGGATCCGTGCGCATGCGTGCAGTGTAGCCAGACGCAGCTCGCAGTCTCCACGGAACATATCCCCGACGCAACGACCAGATACAGACCGATCTTTCGGTCTATGTAAATTAGACCTATAAAGTTTACTTAAGTAAAGTCTATCCAAAACTCGGAAGGAGTCAGAAGGAATAGGCCCCTATCTTTTTTTTTTTTTTTTTTCTGAATTCGTAATTTTCGGGACTTTCCAAATTCCCTTTATGAACAACTGGACTGATGATGTTATTTTTGACCAAAATTTCATCCTCTCAGTACGGAATTGAGAGCCACGAAAAAGAAAAAAAAAAACCGATCAACTCTCCTATCCTAGTAGAGTTTTTCTATGGTCTAATAGGTCTAACGTTAAGTGTTTAGAATAGTGTCTAAACTAGTAGATCTACTGTAGGCCTAGGCCCTACTGTTTACATACTCCGCTTCAAATCAGCGAACGTGTTTCTCTACGTATGGGACTAGGAGGAACATCACCTCGTCAATGAATGAAGAAAAGTTTGTATCAACGAGTTAATTGTTTCGAAAGACAAAAAAAATCAGACATTACAAAAATATAACCATTTCGGTGAGCATTTTAAACAGGAAAACATAGGACGTTACCTCGCTTGCACCGGATACTAGTATTATGACGTTTTAGACTTACAGTGGTCGCACGAGAGCAACCGGCCACTTCGCTCAACGTCACCGAGGGGGGGGGGGGGGGGGGGGGGGGGAGGGGGGGGTCCTGTCCGATACCAAGAACAGTAAAGAACTCTCCTCTCCCACAGGCAGCCTACTGCATACTAAATTTATTATGTAGGCAAGGAGGAGATAACCATTAAAGCACCTGCCACTACGTCAGGAACATTACTTTACATGGCCATATAGATGTCGACAATATTATCTATTGTTTAAATGGTTTAAACCCACGGCAAGCATTATCTCATTCGATTGTGGAAGGATTATTTTGAAGATGCAAATGAAAATGGTATGGTGGGGATAGACAGGAAGGAGGGAAATTTTTCCTTCTCTGTGGAGTGGAATTGTCTCTAAACAGATTTGATGCTCGTTCAAACAAGATGCACTTTTCTCTTTCTCTCCCCCCCCCCCCCATAATCTATCTCTTTCTCTCTTTTCTTCTATGTAAGCGTGGTGTCGGCCAATACTTATTGGGATACTGTACACAAATATTTACTTTGTTTCAGTCTAATGTCATTTCTGCATTTCGTTCATGACATTTACATACATAACAATATATAATAACATATGGCGTAAAAATCTACAGAATATATGTGCAGTGTTAATACAAGTTGTGAAATACTTTTACTTGTAATTTAGCATTTTATACATATGCATATATATATATATATGATTTTGTATTGAGTTTGTAAGCCATATGGGGTGTTTTTTTTTTCTCCTTTTTTGGACTTACTGTACTTTTGTATTCAACTTTGTATATGTACTGTATTTTGTATTGTTTTATTTTAAATGCAGGGCCCCTTTGTAAATCAGTTTTTTAACTCAAAGGGCCACCCTGTGAAAATAAAACGGAATAATATATATATATATAAAAAAATCAGAAGTGCGTGTATTAAACTCCAAGCGTCGAGATGGTGATGCTCGCGCGTCACCTTTTGAGATTTAAGGACAGGGAGGTACCCCTTGATCCTTGCTAATCAAACATTTTGAAAAAACGTTGGGTTTAGACGCCACTTATCACCGAGCTTCTTCATCACCGAGAGATAATTGTTCAGATATTTTACCTTGACTATCAACCCACTCGATTGACTACAGGGTATGTGTGTGTGTCTTATACATCGTATTATTGACTCTTGAGACGTGATAAGATATAAGCAAGTATACAATCGACACAGATTGGATAATCACTGTATTCTACACTTGTTGGGAGCACAGGATCGGACCATCTTGTCTTTTGTACTGTGATGAGTATTATCTTTGGTTAGGGTGCAGCTTGGCCACCTGCTGCGTACGACCACTGAATCAAATATAACTGTATATAATTATTTTTGGAGTTTTCTCGCTATTTTTGCAATGGCGGATGAAGAGCCATCGGCATTGGTTGCCGTCGACATCGTCATCATCGTTCTCCACTTCCTCATCGTCTTCAGTCTCGGACTCTGGGTAAGTGTTTGGAATCTTCATTGATAGGATTATTTTCCATTGCACACAGTGTTTATTTTCTGTTTTGCTCTGGTTTCGGGGCATCAACACTATTATATACAGAAAGCAGCTCAGAAATCGAGGAAATTAGCTGAATCCACAATATTTTTGTATGATTTTTATTCAAAATACACTGTTGCCAAAGCAATGCAATGCTCCAAAAAGAAGTCTTCTCTCTGGTTCTCTTGCTGTGATCTTGCTGTAGTCTTGATTGAGTAAACCCTATCGACTGACAGTCACTTTCAGCAAGAATGGAGGCATCGTTTCACTGAGCATTCGTTTGTCTAAACATTGATGGTGTCGACATTATTTGTCATTTTTCGTTGGACAAGAGAGATAAAGAACCTGTTATGCCTCAATAATTGGGTACGTGATGAAATAAAACTTCCAATATAAGAATCAAAGGGTGTCAGTCTTCATGTCGCATGAAAATCGGCCTCAGCATGCAGTGAAGCTTTGTTCAGAGGGAATTGGAGAATGGAGAATTTATCAGGGCCAGCTCACAATCTCACTTCAGTCAACACCCATCAAAATGTAGTGTTTTCCCTCTTTCATTTGTTTATTTAATTTGTTTATTTTCATTTTCAACAAAGAATATAAAGAGCGCAAACATATCATGCAAGAGAGAGAGAGAGAGAGAGATAGAGCAATATATAGCCATGGCAGGTGAAGATTTTTTGCTTGTTGTTTTCTCTATTTCTCCGATTGTCAATAACGTAATGGTCAATAGGGCGTAATACCCTGTCCGATCAAATTTAGGATTTTGTTGTTGTTATTGTTATTACAATGAACAAGTTTTTACATTCCACTCCAGGGGCCGCGAAACATGTTGTTGTTGTTTTTACCATTATTGTTGTTGATATTTTTATCATTATTGTTATTGATGCTGTTAGAGGCAAAGGTTGTTTGGGGTCGAAGCATGTAGGCCCAGCAACCCTTACCCCTGCACTCTCATGTTGCAGTGTGGAACAATAACATTACGTTGATAATAGCATCAACTATACTATTCGTCCATTCTCCTCAGAGCAGAGTTCATACCTGCCACATACACGCCTCCCTTAAATTCTTTCAGCACTACACATCGTACGAATGGCGATTACATTACTGAATTAAGCTAATTAAGATAATTCAGTGCGTACAGTATATAGTCCATAGCTGTAATGCATTATCATTAAGATCCAGGGTGTAAACAGGTTCCGATCAAAGTTTATATCTGTCGAATCTCAGAAACGTACGCTGATATCCTTACTCAAGAAAAACAAAATGTAGAAATAAGGACAGCTCTATCTGTAGCTCGAATAGGAGTTGAACAAACTGGTTTCATGATCTCAATTGAGTTACGCTATTATCAATACCAGCGCGCACCTCCATGTAAATTAATGACTGTGGCAGTCAAGTTGATTTCTTCCTCATCTTCATTAATTCTTCCTTACCTTGTACCTTACCTTTCCTTACCTTCATCTTGTCGGGGCAACTGTGACTTCATTGACACATCCTTCAAAGCTTTAAACATAGGGCACTGACTTCGAAATGACTCGAGTTCGACTTCGAACTCGAGTTGATTTATTGCCATCCAGGACAACACAGAGTGCGAAAGTTTTTTTTTTTTTTTTTTTTTTTTTTGACATGAACAAAAATACTAGTGGTCATTAGGCAGGCTTCCACAACCACATACTATCGTGTCCACCCCGCCCCCTTAAAAAAAAAAGTCACAAAGAATATCTCAGCCCTTGGGTTGCCAACAAGATAGCGAAGGTGCCACATTTTGAATTGCAACAAGACTACTGATGAGGCATTAGATATTTAAAGGGACTGTACAGTACTGGATGATGTGAGGATTCAGCTTGCAACATTTTGCAAGATATTTTAGAAACCACTCTATGAAAATTATGTTAAAGAGCATACAATTCTAAGGGAAATCAACAGTTTATTTGATGAAAATGGGATTTGAAATGACTGAGATATCTAAAAACAAGGTAAAAAAGAGAGATCCTAATAAAAGTCTTGGCCTTTCAATTTCATTAGATTCACTTTTTTGGATATCTCAGCCATTTCAAGACCAATTTTCATCAAATACACGTTGAATCCTTCTTGAAATTACATGTTGTTTCATATTCAATAAGAGGTTTCTCATTATAATAATGTTTTAAACCCGAATTCTCACCTCAACCAGTATACTTTACAGTCCCTTTAATAGCTAAACCATTTGAAAAGACCAGGGGCTCCCTTCATGCTAGTTTACAGACCAGTATTCTTTAGTTTTGTTTTATTTTGAGAATGATCTATTCTACCACTTTGGCTTCACTGTCTTCGCGAAGAGCAAATATTTATTCAGCCGAGTGATCCGTTTTAGTTTATTAGGTCTTTGTGCCTTGAGCTCTCTTATATTTTGGTTTGATTTTTTTTTTTCTTTTTCGACAAGAGAGTAAACGAGAACAGCGTACAGATTTTCTTATCTCTCCTATAAATGGCATTCAAGCGTTGTCATCCAAGTCTTTTCTGTCGTGTATTTTCTGTCTTATTTTCATGTAATATTAACTATTTAAACCCTGGATTCATCTAAGTATCCTTTTTTTTAAGCATTTCTCGTCACCGTCTCTTTATTTATAGCTGTTGTAAATAGCCTCCATGAGGAGGTGCTAGAATGTCAACATTTTCCTTTCCTTAATTAAATAAGATGTTTTATCTTTGATCAAAACATAAATATCTCAAAATCATAGCTGGTGCTTTGTTTGGGTTTTTTTTTTCCATCTATTTTTATGTCTTTTGGGAATCAGAAAATCTCTATCCGAATAAAATGTATATCACAAATAATACAAATCATCCTGAAAAAGTATTATTTACCATTTGCAAATGAAACAAAAACGAAGCTTGAATGCTTCAAAATAGTTCTAAAATGTTAGTTAAGCATAACACAACCATTGTAAAAATTTTGATCAAGATAATTAATGTTAAGTATTGTTAAATATACAAAATGTGAACAATAGTTATGATAAAATATAGTTTCTAGACTAAACCATCTACGGTTATGGTTTAATGATAAAAAGAGTGATATCCTCCTTACATTTTAAGTTCTATTGCAAAATTTTTATACGATAGGATGTTTTGTGATACAACTGACCTACACATATACATCAAATGTGATATATTTTTTTTTAATTCACTGCTCCCAGTTAAAGGTAAACTGTAGGCCCACATAATAATCAGTGTTTGCAACTTCTGACCTCAACTCTGTAATCTATATCGTCTTTCCAAACTAGGCGGTTGCTCTTTTGCAAACGTAAAGATGATCTCTTTATAAAATGTAACTTTTCCCATGGTTTTTATTCAGCATTTTCTTCGTCTGTTACACAGGCATCATGGCGGGGTTCGGACAAAAACACAACAAGTGGATACTTTCTTGCAGGACGGGATATGTCGTGGTGGCTGGTGAGATATATAATATTTAATGTATTTTCTTCGCCTAAAACGCAACAGTATTTTTTTCGACCTCTTTGTAAATGGAATAAGCACAAGTGGATATAACTGTAAACGGATTTATGGATGCATGAGCATCACATTCAGAATATACTGATATAAGAAAAAAAAAACTGTTCATACAGGAAATTTTATCCTGACTTGTCACTTCGACACGATTGTATAATCAGCATATTTTTAACAACGCAGTCACAGATTGCATTGTGTCCATGACATTATCATGATGATAAACAACCAAAAACATTTTCAACCTTCTTTTCGATGGTAAGTAATTGAGAGCTGTGCACGCGTGGAAAGAAGAGAACTAAGCAATGTATCCTTGACAGAAATCTGATTACTTTTTCATACAAACATAATTAACTTTTAAGATTATAGGGGCCTACATGTTTGATATTTCAAGTTAGGGATATAAGTGACGTATAGTGAATAAGAGATTCTGCACAATCACGAGTCATTTAAGTCCTTCTTCGAATGTAATCTGCCCTTTACCAACAGCCCTTTTAAAAGGCATTTGTATAGACATACTTCTTTACCATTGCGAAAAACATATTTTCAGGTCGGTCTATCGTTGTATGTGAGTAACATCGGAAGTAGTTCATTCATTGGTCTGGCCGGGTCAGCCGCAGCTTCCGGCTATGCAGTCATCGCCTACGAATTCCAGGTTAGTACATGATGTTGCTTGACTAGTCAATAAATCTTGTCAACACTTGGCGAGAAGCTAGTGATATGAAAACTGCCTTGGACATCCCACTTACTCTAAGCTCTTCGTTTCTAGTACTCAGTATAAGGTTAGGTGGTGGTAATGTAGTATCAAAGGACCAATATACTTGGCCAAGGTGAATGTGAAGTTGTATTTCTCGGGTATCATTGAAAGAGATTCAGCAACCACTATTGCAGCATTAATACTTTCCAGATATAGAAATTATGTTCTCTGCTTTGTGCTGTCGCATTTTAAGGCAGTCACTGCGTCACGAACAGTCGTGTTGTTCCTATTTGATTCCTATTACTGGATCGTCATTAGCTAGTATTGTTATTGTTGATGCTGTTCTTATCATTGTCATTACCATTACATTGTTGTTGTTTTTTATTTGGTGAATATGATAATCATTTTTTGTCCTTATTATTACTATATCACCATAATCATTATCATTGTTATCATTATCCGCATCGTCAGTACTAATGTATTCATTTTCTTGATGAGGGTTGTAAAATCTTTGTACTATACATGTATTTTTTTTTTTGAATGCTTAGATGAATTTGAAGCCTTGTGATGTAACATGCTATGTTTTTGTTTCCACCAAACTTCCAGGGGATATTCTGCCTTCTTCTGCTTGGATTCATATTCGTCCCTGTGTACTTTGCTTCTGGGGTAGGTATCTCGAGGCTTGTTCATGAAAGATATAATGTGGTATTTGATGCATGATGTTGGATGAACTGTCAAATAATTATTTACATTGTTGCAGCCGAGTGTCCGGTAAGCGTCTTATCATTGTTATCGTGATCATCGAGAGTAACTTGAGTTTCATTTCGTACAAGGGTTGTGTCACACTCCCCCAATGATAATGCATTCATTCATTCGTTCATGAAATGGTTTCATGATGATCGTTATTAAACTGCAATTTGGTTTTACAATGTAGCAAAAGGTACAGCGAATGGCAACATTTCTTGTGATCCTGCAAGTATCAATGATCGCGTTATCTTTAACGTTCCTCCCCTGACATGGTCTATTCAATTCTCATTCTCGACAAAAACGACAAAATGCAACCAACATTTCAATTTAAACTCTATACACGAAATGTTCATGGTGATAGACTCCTAGTGGTCTACAGTGCTTAGAATTCTAAATGAATAATTTTGGTGTATGTTTTTTCAGATCACAACCGTCCCGGAATATCTGAAGTTGCGTTTTGGTGGAGAGCGCCTCCAAGTGGGCATATCCGTGATCAACCTATTCCTGCTCGTCCTAGCCTCATTGTCGGTAAGTTTAAAGAAGATGAAACATGGTTTAACTTTCAAGTTTAGGTATCAATGGTTGAGCGATTCGTGCTCGTTTCAGTCGCATTTTCAGTTAGATGTGTAGAACAGTATTTAATTTTCGGTAAGGTATAATCAGTGAACATAATTTTATCATCCTCTTCTCTTCCCAGATCATTCCCAAGCGCGAACTAAATAAACGAAAGCCCGAGAACCATGCTAAATACTATAGGTACCGGTACTATACCATAGCAGGGGTGAATCCAGGAATTCTGTAAAGGAGGGGGGGGGGGGGAGACTAATTATTTCTGGTGCCACTTCCGGGTTTCATTTCATTTTTTTTTTCTTTTTATTTCTTTTGTTTTTAACGAAAAATAAAGGAGGGGGGGGGGGGCGTGCGCCGGTTTCGCCCCCCTCTGGATCCGCCACTGCATAGTATATTATATGGTGAAAGACAGTAAACATCATCATTCATTTTGAAGTACTGATAATGTGAGGCTATTATATCCGATATGACTGTGCTCCCGCAGGATCGTTTAGTCCTGGAAGACTTTTCTTCTTCCAGTCTATTTGCATCAATTATCATTTTCCACCAACACACTTTGAGGAGGGAGCATGACATTTTGAGCGTCGATTACAATTTTTTTCTTTTTTTCTTTACACTGACTTTCTCTTTCCTTGGTCCAACAGGCTGAGATGTATGCTGGCTCAATCATCATCCGAGAGACCCTTGGATGGAACATCTACCTCTCGACCATCCTCCTGCTGGCTCTGACAGCCATCTACACGGTGGCCGGAGGGCTGAAAGCCGTCATCTACACGGACGCACTGCAGACAGTGGTTATGATCACCGGAGCATTCATCTTAATGGGCATCGGTTAGTGTGAGGCTCCATGTAATACTCGTCGGACCAAAAGAACAACTTATTCTCCCGTTCATTGTGACGTTTGCTCTCATCTTCTTTGAAAGTTGGGATCTGAGGGAAGAGGGAAAGGGATGTGGGATGGGGGCGTGACGGAGGAATAGGATCGTTATCACGAATTAGGGATGAGACGTGATTGGGAATAGGGGCGTGACGGCGCGGGATCGGAGAACCGAGCCGGGATTTTTTTTTTCATGTTTACTATGCATACTTTGCAGCTCATAAAGATGATGAAGGCGTGGTTACCATTGAGTTACTACCTCCAGGTACCTCTTCTCCTCTATCAACGGCATCCATTATAGACAGAGTGATTGTTATTAGGTGGTGACGAGATTGTGGTTTGCATATCAAATCGAAGTGTCTTTCCTGTGTCTACCTGACGATTCCGCGGCACACTCAACGTTTAAAATTACTTGACGCATCATTTAATGTTTGTTAGTAGTTAATGCAGTATTGTTCTTATCAATAGTACCTCTTCATGAGCTTGGAATGCCTATTTCTAAATAGGACTGGTGTCACGCTTGTTTGAATATTTCTGTATTTATAATATCTCGCTCTCTTGGCTACAAGAAATGGGAGATCTTCTTTAAGTACAAAAAAAAAATGAACACAGTTTTTTATACTCACTGATGTTGACATATGAGTGAATCGTCTTCACTGGTGACGTTTACCTCATAAGTTTAATATGCAAATCATTTTTCATATGCTAGGATTGAACGAAATCGGAGGTTTGGACCAACTTTATATCAAGTACATGACAGCCATACCCAACACTACCGCCATCTACGGGAACACCTCCTGCGGCATACCGACCCCCGACGCTTTCCACATTTTTCGCGACGCACGCGCCACCAACCCGAACGCTCTACCCTGGCCTGGAGTGGTGATGGGGATTTTCCTGCTCTCCGCCTGGTATTTCTGTACCAATCAGGTGAATAAGAGATCTGAAGAACGTCCTCCCCTCATATGAAGTAATTTATCATCACCATCAAAATAACAAGCGACATCGCATAGTGCATCTGATGAGACATAGGCCTTCCCTGCAAACATAATTCTTATATACAGGTATGATGGTGTCAACCAGCTTGTATTCGCAGTGTCTCAGATATACAAATAAACTTTTGAAGTAATATTTCAAACGCATGACTTCTAAAACAAAGTGTATTCGACACTGCAATAAAGAGAAATACATAGAAAATGCATTACCATTGCAGTTAGTAAAACACGGACGGCTAAAACAATTTATATTACAATGTCATATGCAATAATTATGATTTCAGATCAAATGGTTCTCACTGATGTCATTTGCTTTGCAGTCGATATGATCCTAGAAGAGTTTTTATGAAATAGATATCGTGGCTTTTGCCGTTTCATCAGAGGGGCTGTGTTAAACGTTAAACGTAATGTTCCAAAGTGACGACTTTTGCACACTAAATGCTAAAATAGAACGATTGTCAGATGGAATACAGGGACATAAGAAAAGAATGAACGAGGTAACGGGAGAAAGAGAGGGATTGTTAAATTGAGAACACAACTATTGGTTATAAGAAACGAGAAGACATATAATATATAATATATGATATATAATATATGATATATAATATATAATATGTGATATATAATATATAATATATAATATATAATATATAATATATAATATATAATATATAATATATAATATATAATATATAATATATAATATATAATATATAATATATAATATATAATATATAATATATAATATATAATATATAATATATAATATATAATATATAATATATAATATATAATATATAATATATATGATATATGATATATAATATATAATATATAATATGTAATGTTTCCGGTGACGTTTGCTTCTGCAGGTGATCGTCCAGCGAACGTTGGCGGCGGCAGACGTGTCTGAAGCCAAGGCTGGTACCATTCTGGCGGGATACTGTAAAATCCTACCCTTCTTCCTTATGATCATCCCTGGGATGATTAGTAGATCGCTGTGGCCTGGTAAGCTACCCAAACAAAGCTTCATTGAAGTTACCTTGAAATAGGGAATAAATGAGGGAAATATATTATATATATAAATATGCGTCCTTTCGCGTATGATTACAGCAAGTTTAGGAATAAAAATATCATGTTTGCCCGTTGTAGCCATCACACAGCGAGAGGGCCTTGTCAAAAGGCTACCGAAGGTGTGACATCAGTGAATGTGATCCTATTGGATGGCAATACATTGTATTTTGTTACGTTCCCCGGGATAGAAGAGCCTAACTCATTTAACTTGCGCACGCAACAAAAGAAAAGACCTGAAACTATAATAACAATATTGATGTTCGTCCTTTACACGGTGTATAGTGGAAAGCAGTTTCACTAATACCATTATTTATCTTTTTAGTACTAGTATATAGTTAGGTACACGCCCTCAACCTGGAATTTATTTGCATATCTGTGTTTCAGATGAGGTGGCGTGTGTCGAGCCAGATATCTGTGAAAACGTTTGCAGCAACCAATACGGATGTTCCAATATTGCTTACCCGAGGATGTTGATATATCTCATGCCTCCAGGTGAGTGATACAGGATGAGTTGGTAGCAATAGAAAGTCATGTCCATTTTGTTGTTGTTGTTGTTGTTGTTGTTTTTTGTTTTGTTTTGTTTTGTTTTTGGTGTGAGTGAGTGTGTGTGTGTGTGTGTGTGTGTGTGTGTGTGTGTGTGTGTTTTGAATTCTTACGGTCCCTCTCTTACATACAATATACCTATAAGGATATTGTTCGAGTGATGATAGTGACATCTATATCCATGACAACATCAATATATAGATATATATATTTTGATATAACGCAGTGCTGACGATTTATTTTTGTGTGAAATCGATCGTTTATCAGATACATTATCATAATAACGTCCAGTCCAACATTCCTTTTTCTTGTTTCCGACACAACAGCAGTTCATCTTTTTGATATAGAAAAAGACAATACAGGCTATCATCTTACCAACGTTGAATCGACGTCCATTATTGGTACTTGCATTGGGAAAACTGCATTATAGCGACTTTGAAACACAACAGCAAACAAACCAACAATAGCATTTAAACATGAAAATTATTAGTATCCTTCTGATGGCCTGTATAACAAGATCAAGCTAATAAGTGCCAAGGTACACCTGGTGTGTGACTCACCTTTGAGCGTTGGATATAAGAGATCATACATTAAATGTCGTTTACTTTGCTTTTAGTGGGACCATCCATCAATCCTTGTATTATGCATATGTGTATACCTTTAAAATGAATTTATGTCGTTACTCGTGATCACATGTATTCTGTTAATTTACGTTTTTGAAATTATTACAAATATGTTTTGTCAATGCATTGCGTATAATTTTCCTTGTTTATTTAATGGAAATGAAAAATAAAGTTGAATTGAATTGAAAGTTGACGTGAGGGGATTGACCTCCGAGTAAAGTTAATTATCATGGTTTAAACACTTAGATTCAATAATAGAAAGTCATTATGACATTCTACAAGGATATCTGTGATAATCACTCTAAATATCTCGCTTGTTCTCTCTTCTCTCTTTCAGGTTTAAAAGGTCTTATGTTGGCAGCCATGCTTGCTGCGCTCATGAGTTCCCTAACGTCCATATTCAACAGCGCAAGTTCCATGTTCGTGATCGACGTTTGGCTCAAGGTCCGACCGACGTCCACGGAACTGGAACTTGTGGTGGCGGGAAAGTAAGGCGGATTCATTGCTCTGTGAAGTAAACTATATCAAACACTTTCAGATTTGTTCAAGGTCTTTTCCATGGTGAACAGAATACCATGGCAATTCAATTCTGCACCCCACAGTTCAAAATCATGATAACTTTAGATTTAACTATTTGTATTATTATCATCAACATTAAAATGCGAATTTCGTGAAAAAAAAAAACAGGGTTTCTTGTTACCCTCGTTTGATAATCAAGAGCTTTCCTTTCATATCACAAAGCCCCCACCAATCCACGACTTCATAGCATTTAGTTTTTAACTCTCTTTTTCCCCCCATGAGGTTATGTACTCTAATCTTGGTGGTGATCAGTGTCCTGTGGCTTCCGGTCATCGAGGCCTTTGGGTCCGGCGAGCTCTTCGTCTACATCCAGTCCATCTCGTCATATTTCTCACCAACCATGTTCGCTCTGTACACGGCCGCCATCTTGTCAGAACGAATCAACGAAACGGTAGGTCACGTGATATTGCACGTCACTATTGCTGGCCGTCTAACTTTGTGGACACATATCGAGTACTAGTAATCATTTTAAGATGATTTAACATTCAAAAGTTTCGAAACGGACCCAATTTCATTGAAAGAAAACATCTCTATCCCTATATTGTCGTATCAATAGAGCAAAGATATCAATACCCCATATCTATTATTAACCTGCCTCCTTCTTATTACAGAGTCCTTAATTGGAAATGATTTTGTCACCCCCTCACACACACTAAAAAACAAACAAACAAACAAACAAAAAATGACTGACTGAAAAGATTTCTTGTTACTCTTTCATATTCTGTGTATAGGGGGCTTTCTACGGAATCATCTGCGGATTCCTGATCGGTCTGACGCGGGCGATGCTCGACATCGTGTACGGGGTCCCTCCCTGTGGCGAGGAGGACTTGCGGCCCGGATTGGTGAAGAATTTCCACTATCTTCATTTCGCCTGTTTCCTGTATGGCGCCACTCTCGTCTGTATTGTGGTCATCAGTCTGCTGTCCAAACCGATCCCGTCCATTAAGGCAAGAACTTTCGAGTTCTATTCTTTTATTTCCGGTAGATTTTCAAGCTTTCGTTCTCTTTTGTGTATGCTTCGTCGACCGTGATATCGTAATTATTATCTATCTCTATCATCTGCCCGCATATTGCAGCAACACAGCCACACATACAAAGATACTTTTCATAAAATAGATAGATAGATAGATAGATAGATAGATAGATAGATAGATAGATAAATAGATAGATAGATAGATAGATAGATGAATAAATGAATAAATAAATAAATAAAAGATAGATATATAGATTGGCAGATAGATAAAAGATATAGATATGGTGTACACACAGATGGAATATTTCCTGTACGTCGCAGTATTATATTTCCCATGATTTTTATTGTCCACTTGCACCAATTAGTTTTCTGCTTTCAGTAATGTGTACGCATTTAATGGAAAGAAAAAAAAAATGTGAAACTATTTTTTTTTTTGCAGCCAGTGGGGGAAGATCAATCATGTGAAAATTCCTATACCTTACGGAAATCAGTACCAATTCTGTCGACATTTGAGGAAAAACAAACAAAACATTCAGGAGTGAAGAGAGTGTTAACAGCCATTCTATCCTTTCGTCATCTCTTTGTCCCACTGCCTCTGCTAAAAAATATAGTCATGTTACTTCCGATTCTCGTTACCACTGCATTTACTTGAATAAATGTCAATGAAAGGATGGCAATCATCGTGTAGAGTTCATTGTACATAATATACATGTTATTAATATGTTTGTATGTTTCCTTTATTTACTCAAAGCCCATGCATAACTGCTTATGATGGGGGTCGCCTCTGAGATTCAATTAATATCATTTCCAAGAGATTAATGACATGATTACACGGACGTTGTTATCAATATAATTTGACAGGAATATATCAATATTGGTTTATCATTTCGTTAAATCATATTGTATTTTATGTATACCTATAGTACTAGGTTATTTATCTACTGTATGTCATATTGAGTAATAATGTTATGTATTATTTTGTTCGTATTGAAAAAATAGAAATAAAACAATAAACCAAGCCAAACTGATCAAATACCATGCATGTCATCTTCACATTTTCCATATAGCTTGTCCGTCTCACATGGTGGTCCAAACACATCCAGCTTCCGCGAGAACCGATGTCAGAGAAACAAGCTTTGAAGGACAAGGAAAACGAGGCAATCAAGATCGAAAAAATGAAAGAAATTGCTGAGCGTGAGTAATACTTATACATCGCATGATTTAAAATCAGCTTGCCGATCGCCTTTAAAAAGGCACTCGTCAACATTGTCGCCAGCTTGGTATATCTAGCTGGTAGACCGGAGCGTCTCGATGGTCCTGCTATGCCTACATGCAACCAGTGTTTATTGTGTAAACACGAAAGTATAAAAAGTAGTGGTTGGAACCTAAAATAACAAATATGTACAAGTACAGAAGTATAAAGTACAACGTATAGGCTGCATGTAAAAGAAATCTCTTTGAATTACCCTTTTGCTACTAGTCCAGTATTTAACCCCTTGCTTCCGACGTACAGTAAATCTGTCCGAGTTTGATAATACACTCGGTTCCCGATTACAGATCTGCCGTTTACTCATGACAAACAAGTAGATATAATCAGCTACCGGGGTAGATACACGAGTATAATGAATATGCTGTCAGTACTTTACCAATTATGTAATTTCGACATCATAATTACCATGGCGAGTCATCCTTTCTTTTTAATCCTCAAAATATTTAACCCTTTCTGTGGGGGTGAACCAAAATTTAATGTGCACAAAATTAATTCCTCATACAAACCCATGGACATGAAATAAACGTGGCACGCAAAGGGTTAACTGAAAGTACGACAACATTAACAATGACTGCGACGTTTCAATTCATCCTTAACATGCTTATTACTTTGTACTTGTCTTTGGCGGGAACAGAGGCGGCAAAGAGGACGAGCTTTTTGGGAAAGACATGGAACTTCCTCTGTAGCATCGACACATCCGTGCCCGATGTCGAGCCCCTGAGCGAGGAGGAAAAGAGGGCGTTGGAGAGGAAGATGACATCGATAGTAGAGAGGCCCCTCATCATGAAGATCGTGGCGTGGAACGGCGTTCTCCTGGCTGGAGTTGGCGTGTTTTTATTCGCGTTCTACGGTTAGAGGACTGTGCATTAATAAATTCACGTGGGGACTTTCCATGAAAGGCGCAAGGAAGTGAAGCTGTCAGTGCTGCAAAATCGGTCATTCCTGATTTCAGAAGAACCAATAAATATACGAAAAGAAGGAAAAGGGGAAAGCCAAGTCTCCTCTGTAACTTGAGATTCCATAGGCCTACTGAGAATGTGTACATTCAATCTGTTTGTGTATGCAAGCGATGATTCCGTACCAAATAAAAATAATTGTTGCGGGAGAACTTAATACATTCTTCAGTTCTAGAGAAGAAACATTGAATGAAATAATTGAACATTTTGCTCCCAGTTGTGTCATGTGCAACGAAAGACAAGGATTTTTTTTAGTCATTATTTCCACTAATATAGTGTACATATTTCTGTGAGTATATGAAGAGTATGACACTCTTTTTCTTTGAAATTCAGACAAACCCTGCCAGAATTTGGCTTGCTTCCATTGTAAAGTTACTACAATGTTAGAGTCACATTTGTTGGTTTTCGTAACATTATCTTCATGGCTGTGCTTGTAAAGAACGGAATAACTACATATATCAATTGATCAGGGATTACAAGTGTATTTTTCCTTGTTTCAATTTTTGATACCAGAAGCCTACACACACCATAGAAAACGCACATCAAATTTTCAATAATTCTGTACGGTTTCTGCCAAAATGAGCATTAAAAAATATGATATGGTGTGAATGAACGGTTGGAAACAACTTATGACTATAGCACAACAAGAAGCACTTACTCATCGTTGCGATGTATGTGATAAAAACGGTAGCTACTTTCACGATGAATTTATTATCATATTATGGCGTGTGAAATCAGCCGTGCGCGCTCTAATATTGTTGACAGTATGGTGAAATCAATGGATGTTTCATAATAAATGATTCCAGTTGCTGCGCGTTTATTCTCTTTGTCGACCAATCTGGGAGTTTGAGAGTGCAAACAGTAATAAGACGACGAACTAACATAGCCTTGTACAGCAAATGCAATGGTGTACATATATATATTACTTTGATGGAATTCGTATTGGATAAAAATGTGTCTTTGGTATGCAGAGTATCACATCAGCCATCATGATTTCCAAAAGGAATCAAGGCAGTTCAGGGGTAAATACACAACGTACTACCCTTTGCTCGCAGCAGGTGCATAATAAATTGAACAAACCAGTGAGGTAGGGCCTACTATACACGAATGTATTTTCATTCCCCTCACGCAAAGTACCTTGTACAACTATCACCAAGGAGCCTCTAGCACCTCCTTGGTGTCACTTACAAACGTTGAATTCAATCATGCTACATACGTGTCTACATTTGAAGCGAATTATGCAACACACTGTAGCTCATTTGCACAATAGCTAACCATTGATATGGTTACATCATCTTGACGGCTGTATGCAGGGAAGGGGGGGGGGGGTTGTAACCTGGATTACTGGTACTGACAAGAATGATTTTATTTTGAATGTAACGATGCAGTTGGGGAATTGCGAGTTAACGTCATTACCAAGTCTATTTTGCATATCGTTGTTACTTATACTGTGTGTATTGCTTTTATGAAACCATGTAAAACTTGTGAAACGAACATTCCAAAACTGTTTACGTGTACCAAACAATAGTATATTTCACTGAAACTGCCATTTCACAGTGTGATTTATTTGATCTTGTTCAAAAGTCAGCTTTACTTGTCTGCATCTTGCAAGCTTATGTCAGGTAAGCACCCACAAACGGAGGTAGTGTCTCCTGCACTCAAATACACGAACAGACAGAAGAACAGATATGATGACCAACATACCTACAATCACGCACAGAAATACAGTACATACATTTTAGCCCTTAACCATGGTACAGTATGTATATTCCAGTACAATATACATGTATAGACCTACAGTACATCGAGAAGTCAAAAAAAGAAGAAAAAGAATGTTGTAATTTTGATGCATCAGCCAATAAAATTTTATGGAACATGTGACTTTAGCAGAGGACTTCAAACATGTTGTATTCTGACCGTGTAGCATGAATGTGTCAAAGCAATGATCTACCGTATTTACAAAGTACAATGTACAGTTGTACTTACAATTTGCACTCAATTTGACTTGATATACAATTCATTGAAGTGCAATGGCATTAATGTGTCCTTTGTTGCACCCAAGTGTGCATTTCTGCTGCAGTTTGCAGCCATGTGTAACATACACATCAAAGCACAAACACTAAACACACACAGACACCCTTTAATTTTCACTCTATCGCGAAATGCTGCGAAGAAGTGAGAGACGCACGCACAAAACAGTTTGAAGAGGCAGTGAGCCGATTTATTGCAAAGCTCTGCACAGCCCTAGAACATCATCTCTGACAAATCCATGTCATCTCTTTCTCTATATCCATCAAATTTCCATCTTCACCTGGGTGGGTAAGATCTTGATGGTATTTTCCTGTATCTATGGTAACATCTGTGGCAATCATTTTGTTTCATTGTCACTTTATGTTTGGCCAATAGACAAAGGAGCAAGGTGCAGCAACCCATGTGCTACTAGCTAGGCCCACATAAAGGACATGCTGCTAGTTTATCTCACCGACTTTGGTCACAGAAGCCACTCGGCTATGACACACCCGTCAGTTTAGAAATGATTTTCACTTTTTCTCTAGAGCTTGCAGGATACTGTACATGTACTTATGAAGTTGCACTCTCCTCTTACACTGGGATATATGCATGCAGACCTCCCAACCCTTCTCACTGAAAAATATGGATCTGACTCAAAAGTAGGAAAGAAAGAGCAGTTCCCGTTGGAGTGTGCAGTGAAATTATCAAGACAAATAGGAAACTCCTATTAATACAAGAGGTTGTAATAGTAATACTGTAGTCAAAATTCAGATTCTTTCCTCAAACTTCCTCAGAATGATTGGAAGGTCTGCGTATGGTACAACTAATCCAATGGAATGCCTTGAGTTCATTTACTTTGCAAATAATACCTGTTTTGGCAAATTTGTATCTCAAAGACCTCATATAGTCAAAGACACTACACTGTATATTTCCAGAGACTTCAAAGAAAATGCAGTTGGAAGCTCTTTAATGCCACATTTCTCTCTAGTACATTTCCACAAATCTAATCCCATTTTGGCCAGGAGCTACATATATCCTCATGATAAGCTCCTGATCCTGTTTGGTATAAAAAATGGAAAATAAACATAGAGCGATTGCAATAGCTCACTTTAAGGAGAGCTAAAAACTGGGGCTCATGCCTCTTACATGTACATGCATAATTTCTCCACTTTTGCTTTTCTCCTTTTTTTTTCTTCATTTTTTTGGTTTTGTTTTTATATGACAAGTATACATTAAACAGACTATACACATATACACATTTTTTTTTTTTTGTGACTGTTTTTTGGGAGAAAGATAAACCATCTGTAGGACATGAAATACATACAATTCAACACTCGTACAAAGGGAGGACAAAATTGGGGAATAAAGGCACAGATGTATGGGGGAGGGATAATGGCCGAAAAACTAGTGCAGACTTGTCTTTTCAAACGACATGGCTTCATGTGTCCATGTCTTACTGTGGTGTCAAACAAATATCATGAACATTACTTTTTACTTGTAATGATGCAGCAGTGCAATAAAGAAAACAATGCATGTTAGTTTTCTGGAATTTACACCAGCCTCATGACAGACAAGGACAGTAAATATCAAATCAAAATATAGTACACCCTGTACAACATTTTAAGTGGATGACACCCACATGAGTACATCCAAATTCTACATTCTATCATACAAAATTTGGTTTTTATATATTTCATTGACTTCTGCAATAGTGCTAATGTAGAAAAGATGTATTTGGGCAACAGACACTGGAAAAAAAATTATTCATTATTCAAAACAGGATTCATTCTTAGAGGATGTTTCTGGTCCATAGATAAGGAAATTCAGTGTGATTGTTATTTGTCATATTTTGGTTTCAAACTGAAAAGAAAAGAAAAAACTTGCTGAAAAAAATGGCATCTTTAATTTGAACACAATATGCACACACACACACACTAAAAGAAAAAAAAAGAAGAGAAAAAAATGGTAATGGTCTTCACTTGATCAAAAGTACTAAAAATGTAGTAGTAATGTAGATTTTCTAACAGTACATCATGTAATAAATATGCTTACAAGCTACTGTGCTTTGAATTCATACAAAGGTAGCAAGAAAAAACAATTACTAAAGTAATGGTTCAATACATCTCTTCTGAGAAATCAAGTTCAGTTGGGTAAATAGATTTGAATGTACTTCAAATATCAACATTGAAAACAGTAGAAAACAAACAAGTTGATATCATGAATGTGGACATTGTGCTCATATTCTTGACCCGTTTGATGAAGTCGATGACCTCCTTTGTTTCTTAACAAAGTTTTTGTTTCTTTCTTTTTTTTTTTTTGGGGGGGGGGGACCTTTCTAAGAGCCGCATGATAAACAGGCATCCTTGTTCTCTAAGGAACACAACATGGCTGCCTCATTCTCAGCCTTCTTGCTGGCCTCTGAGGCCGCCTTGCCTGCCTTGTCCTTGAGGCTAAGCTTGTCCAGGGTGAATTTGATGGGGTCAGCTGCCGGTCGGGTGCGGAGGTAGTACATACCGGTCTTGATGCCCTGGAAGGAAAGACGAGCAGGAATGGTAGAACAAAGGTTAGCACGGCACAAAATTGGCTTCTTCAAGGGGAAATCTACCCTGAAATTTGCTTGTGTGAAAAGACTGAGAGGAACAGGACATTGAAAGTTTGAGTAAATTTTGGTCAAATCCAAGAAAGTTATAATTTTTTGAAGTTGTGAGCATTAATCATGAATTTCTAATGTTGTGATCAATCAAGCACAAATTGGAACACAGTGATGCAGTACATGAACTTCCTTTCCATTTTTCCTGTGCATAAAATTCCATAAAATCTGTTATTTTCTTTATTAATGATGAAATATATTTGTTAGCAATTCACAAGGTTACTGTAAACCAGAAATGTTCACATGCATTTTAATTTCACAAATTTTGTGAGAGCAAAGATTTGCGCAATTAATATGCATGCAAAAGTTCTTGTCTACATTATACACATTGAATGCCAGTGCCAATTTGTGAATATTTCTCATGCTTCAAAAAAGGCCATAATGTGAACTCTCATGACAGAAATCAATCTTCAATCGATTGCAGTAACCTTCAAAGTCAACGTCTTTGCAACAGGAGAAAGTGCTTTGACTTTAGCAATGTCTAACTCTCGCGCAAACAATTTTGGACAGTACGCAAGTGGACATCAACATTGGCATCAAACTTTGTCATCCAAATAATTACTGTAAAACGAGTGCATTTTAATTTCGCGAGAGCCAAGATTCGCAAAATTAAAATGCACACGTAAGTTCTTGTCTACACTATATGTATTGAATGTTAGAGGCAACTCGCGAATATTTCATGCCACGAAAAAGGTTGTCGGCTCCAATTCGCAAAAATTTCACGCCGTGAAAATATTGTATTTTACAGTAACATTATTCACAACGATCTAATTCGCATTGCCGAACTTCACTCACCATCTTCCAGGCATAGAAGTGCATGCTGGTCAGCTTGCCGTAGTTTGGCTCTGCGATGTGGATGTTTAGGGACTGGCTCTGGTCGATGAATGCGCCGCGGTCGACGGCCATCTGGATGACGGTCTTCTGCGAGATCTCCCAGACCGTCTTGTACAGAGCCTTGATGTCGTCGGAGATTTGCGGGATTTGCTGTGCCAGATCAGGAAACATGACATGGCATTTTGATCAGGATACATGCTCTACTTGTTGCATACAATAAACAATACAAGAAGGTAGCATTGTGTCTTGACTTACAGGTCTCAGTAACCCAAGAGGACAACGATCATGAGAGCATTTTGATGAAGGAAGCTATCCTTGCAAATCAAGCCAGATGCAGTTGGCAAAACAAAGATGATCCAATGTTCAATATTTTGACCACATAAACTGCACCCTTTTTCTTCCCAATATCTCTTTCATAAAACTATACCTTCAACATTTATCTTTCTTGTGTAAACGCAATGCCAATTGGGAAGATGGTTAGCAGTGCAGATTTCTGTACATATCTGGTTAATAACTTTCACTGGCCTTACAAATATCCACATAGATTCTTCAACTCAAGATATTAAGAAAGTTGTGTACATCTGTTTTAAACTTTGTCAACTCCAATATCCTGTACAGTTGTATTTGATTATTACATCAGGTGAGTGACTGAAACAGGTCTCAATTTGGTAGAAATGTCATCATTCCACATCTAATTTGCAGACATCTCTAGACAAATAAATCGAATGTGGACTAAGTGCTCTCCTTCCCAAAACCAAACACCTTACTAATTCTGTCCTAAAGTCTAAAGCAAAATATCTTCTTTTTTTTTTCTAACTGGTCTTCATCTGGGAAATTGTACTGTCGTGGCATGGTGGACAAGATGCAGTGAGAATAAGAGTGCTGTGCTGCCACCACTTCTTACCTGGATGGAGCCATTGTGGGCGATGAGTAAGTTCTTCATCTCATCTGTCCAGAGGCCCTTGTCCGTCAGGTCTCGCAGCAGGTGGTGGTTGACGATCTGGAACTCGCCCGACAGCACGCGCCGGGTGTAGATGTTGCTGGTGTAGGGCTCGATGGATTCGTTGTTGCCGAGGATCTGGGCGGTGGAGGCGGTCGGCATGGGGGCCAGGAGGAGGCTGTTGCGCAGGCCGTGCTTTGCAATGTCAGCCTTGAGTGCGGCCCAGTCGTGGAGGTCGGTGGGGGTCACTCCCCACATGTCGTACTGCAAGATCTGTATGTTTGTTTTGGACAGACACCAAAAAAGTTTTAAATAGGCATTTGTGATTACTGATGTATCCCTAGCCAGAAAAACAAGCACTAAAGCACTAAGTGAATATACCCCAATGGCTGCAAAGCTCCGCAGATCAAAAAAGCATAACTTTACTTTTGAAGGCAAAAATAATAATTGCGTTAAAACTGGCAAAGTTAAATATATCATTCATGTAGCATCATATTTCAGAGGAATCATTTTGCATTAAAAAAATATCTTTTCTTATAATGGATAAAGAGTAAGCACATTCTATCCTGCAGAGTGTATACTGTAAGATAGCAACTTGTCACTTCTGATTTCAAATAATGCCATATTTTCTTCACAGTAATATCTAAATCAGTTAATTGAAGCACTCAGTTATGTGGATAATGGAACTGCCTTCAACATTAAATAACTATAAGACAGGATATCTCTAGCTACGGTTTGTTATGGCAGTATATGAGTCACTGGTTTGCAAATCACTCACCCCTTTGCTGGCTGGACATCCTGGATAGGTCTCGTAGGGGCCATGCTTGGCCGCAAGCTCGCAGCTAGCCTTGACGGCGGCATAGTAGATGGTCTCGAAGATCTGGATGTTGAGCTTCTTAGCCTCAGGACTCTCAAAGGGGTACCTCATCAGGATAAAGGCATCAGCCAGACCCTGGACTCCAATACCGATGGGCCGGTGTCGCATGTTGCTACGCCTTGCCTGCAATCATGAATAACATTAAAGAAAAACAGGTTGCTCAGCTTTGCTGCTACTAGTGGTAAATTGCAAGTGGCTTTCTTCCCTTCATCTTCAAGCTGCCCCCATTTAGAGCCACTTTGAGCAATACAGTACTGGCTTTGCCAGTCGGCTTCACTGGAGCTGACGTACAACTGTATATGGGCTGGCTCTTTGCCTCACCTGCCTTGGAAATAGTCAGCGATTTTAGATTATGAACTTTTTCCATATTGTCAAGAAAACCCAAGGATAGCAACAAGCTTGTTCCTTTTTAACAATTTTGAACAACTAGTTTTAATAGAACTACGGAGTAGTCACACCAACCCCATGAATTTTCCGTCCAAATCTGCGACACCAAATGTGGCAGATGAACAGGCACACATGCACAGATGATCTTCACACGATTGTGAATGATTTTGAAATAAAATGTCAGGTTTTTGAACAGTGATGGAGATTTAGTGGTTGTCCAGCCGAAGGGGGGAAAGGATTGCTTCCAACATTCCCACGCCCAAGCTCAAAGAGGTTCCAGGGAGCACTTGGGGATAAGTTTGTGTGCCATTTGCCTCTAAGTGGCCAAAAAATTGTTCCAAAATCAGGAAGACTGTCATATTCTTATGCCAAGATACAAAAAGGTTTGTTAAATTTTTTACAGAGCCTCTTGGAGAATCAGAAAAACCACTCTGGAAAGAGAATGAATCAACATGTGTTTGGAGAAAGTAATATGAACCCATTGGTAAAGAAACCCAGGTATTTTAGGATTCTGCAAAGCATTTCTACAAGTGACATGGATACGGAATAAATTCATTTGTATCCTGAATCAAACCTGAAATGACACAAAGACACTCTTCAGCATACCCTTTAGCAGCTATCATACAAAACACAAACAGCCCAAATATGAAAGGCAATTTCAGAGTGTGTGCATGTTGGTTAACCCTAACTTACCTGAGGGGTATAATGGCCCCCCCGTGACACTTCGCGCGACATCTCCGCAACATGAGAACGCATCCACATGGAGATTCATGACAATTTACCTTGAAGCCTTGCGCAACTTTTAAGACCAAATTTGCGACGTCCGGGTACGCGGTTTCGAAGTTACGCAACATTTTGTAAGTGCATGTCAGACTGAAAATCGCTCAAAAACATGATTTTGTGTACAAAACCAATGCAAATCATGTTTCTATCTGAAATTCGTAATTGTATCATTATTTTTACTTTTAGTGATTAAAAACAATTTTATGTTTCTTATGATTGAAATAGTGTTGCCAATGATTCCCATTGAAAAAACAATAAAAAACAAAAAGTAAAAAAAAAAAAAAACACCAATGAAATACATAGGAAATTATAAAAACAATAAAATAAATAAGAAATTAAAATCGATACCAATTTTTTCCTGAACTAAATTAAATCAGAATTCACCAGAGTCCTCAAGCAAAAAATTTTGAAGTTTGGGAGCTTTATTTAATGATTTCCAGGCAAATTCTAATTTTAGGCATAAATTAATATAATTCATATAAAATAAAATAAAGCGATTTATTGAAATTTAACAACACAGCCCTATAGATTTCGTCATGAGTGAGGTGTGTACCAATTTTTGTAACGAACGTGCGAATCGCGGCTGAGATCATAAAGGGGGGGGGGGGGGAGCCTATTATAACACTTGTTTAACGCAATGCCAGGGCAATCAGCTACTCACCTCTGGAATGGGGTAGTAGTTGATGTCTATGATCTTGTTGAGATTGCGAGTGATCACCATGGTGACCTCTTCCAGCTTCTTGAAGTCGAACTTCTGGTCTGGGAGGACGAACCTCGGCAGAGCGATGGAGGCCAGATTGCAAACAGCAACCTGTACGGGAAAGAAATAAACGTCGTTAATAATTCAACACTGTAACTGCACATATATTGTGGGAATGATTTCAAATCCTCATTTCAATTGCTGCATATGCATCAAAATAACCATCCAGACCTACAATGAAACCTTTGGTTGGCGGTCCAGGTATTGCCTGGACACCAAATGTCTGCATGCATGTGATATAATTTAGACGCAGGCGAGAGTGGAAGTTCTTGTATCTTGCGTATTATGTCCCAGAGCTTGAATTCAACCCTAAAAATGCTATCAAAACAGTATTCATCATGTTTTTGTGAAATCTGCCAATTCCACAAGAAGATCAAAATTCATGGCCAAATTTGGCTGGAGCAGGTTTAGTTCAAACTTGCCTCTCTGCCTGTGAGAAAAGCATCAATTTTCTCTCTCCAGGGCTCAACCATTGGCAAAAATCATCTTACACATTGACGTTTAAATGTCCATGTCTTTAAGTTCAATTTCTATCTCCTTATTTATCATATTTGGACTTACTTCTGTGTTCTACATTCTTTGCATACATGTCTGCTCACAGCATGCCTTGCTGAAATGAACTGCGACAAATCTAAAGGCTTAATAAAATTCAGATATCAATATCCCTCACCTCATCTGGGCTGGAGTACTCCACGATCTCGGTACATAGGTTGCTGCACTTAATGGTGCCAAGGTTCTGCTGGTTGCTTTTCCTGTTGCAGTGGTCCTTGTAGACCATGTACGGGGTTCCAGTCTCCGTTTGGGACTCAATGACAGCATACCACAGACTCTGGGCCTTGATGGTCTTTCGGCCACGCCCTTCCTTCTCGTATCTGGTGGGGAGAAGAAACCAGCAAAACTCTCAACAACCATGATCTAGCCGATATGCTAACTTTAATGGCAAAGCTTGCTACATACAGCAGCTGGTAGGGGACAAACAGAAGCAATTTAGAATCAAAGAAAGAAATGGGCTTGACATTTCATAGTTACGTTTTATTCCCCAGGTATACGAGCAATTGCAAATCCCTCAGGCAACAGCTACAGACAATGATTGTACCAGCTAAACAGGGTTTTCATGTTTGTCAGTGCCAAGTTCCTTCAGCAAAAGTACAGTTCACGAGAAAAACTTAAAAACAGAACAGCAACAGCACATGAAACGTTGACAACTACATTGCATGATGAAAACTGTCCATTGCAAGACACAGGTGGTCATTACAGATTTCGGGAACTCACTTGGTGTAGAGAGCCTCAAACTCTTCTCCCCATACGTCAGGGAGTCCTGGACACTCGTGGGGGCACATGAGGGTCCAGTCGCCATTCTCCTCCACCCTGCGCATGAAGAGGTCAGGGACCCAGAGGGCGTAGAACAGGTCACGGGCACGCTGCTCCTCCTTGCCGTGGTTCTTCTTGCAGTCCAGGAAGTCGAAGATGTCGGCGTGCCATGGCTCAAGGTAGATTGCAAAGGCGCCAGGTCGCTGGAGGGGAGAGAAAAGGGGACAAGCAAAGAGTGTTTAGTGAGGAACAAGTACTTGACCTTGAATTACATGTTGGCTTAAGTGTTATATTTTAATGCCTGTGCACAGACTCCAACCCAAAGCATCTCCTAAACTAGAGATTTTCCTGCAAGGATCCTTAACAAATTGGATCTCCGATCACATTAACATGTGCACAATATCTATGCTCAAATCAAGACTGCAAAGTCCACTGCAGCAAAGATTTAGGGTCCTTACGTGGACCCTGTAAGCTCTGAGGTTATAGAAGCTCTCTGGTGCTATCTTAGAATAATTTCTGTATTTTTAAGAGACAATAAAGTTCCTTGTATCCTTGTATTTAGTATATATAACAAAATACAACTGGGTGGGGAAAAAGCTCAATTTTAAGTCGGAGGAAATGCATTTTACACAGGAGACACACAGCTAGAGCAGAAAAAAATCAAACTCACGCAGGAGAGGGGGAGACATGCCCCTGGAAGCAGGAGAGTTGGAGCATGACATTAACACCAAGTACCTTACTTACAACACAAACAATATCACTGTTTGACAATAGCAGTCAACTGCTGTGTTTAACCCTAAAAGGGCCGGGGGGGGGCGGAATCCGCCCCCCCCTCGACGTTTCGCGCTATAATTCTGTTACGGGAGAAGGCCTCGTCGCGAGGCTTCTTGACTTTGTTTGTTCAAGTCTCGCGCAACTTTTGAGACCAAATTTGCGACGTCCGCGCGTACTTTTGCGAAGCCACGCCCATTTTTGTAACGGAATGTCGCCCCAAAACGGGCACAATTTTGTGATTTTGTGTACATTTCCTATGGAAAACAGTGCTCTGTCGTGAAAGTCATAAAAACCTGATTATTTTTACAATTAATCACTTTCATTGATTAGTTTTGTGCTAATTATGGTAGAAAAGTGGTCAGTGACAATTTCCAATGAAAAAACAAAGAAAAAACAAAAGTTGAAAAACAAAGAAATACATAAGAAATTCTGAAAACAATAAAATACATAAGAATTGAAATGAATTTTGGAAGTTTTTGTGATGTACAATCGTTGAATATGCTGCAACAGATTTACAGACCAAAAATTAGACTCTCAATGCTTTTAATTAGGCTAAAATATGATCTTGAGCTTAATTTGCATAATTAATTAATTAAAATTAGAAATTGATTGTTTCAAAAAATCTTATGACACAATCTTGTAGATTATGACGCAGGTCTCACGCATGCAAAATTTCATCGCGATCGCGCCACCGATGGCCGAGATCTCAGGGGGGGGGGGGCGGAATCCGCCCCCCCCCCCGGCCTGAGCATAGCCAAAAAAGCCCGGCCCCTTTAGGGTTAAGTTGGCAAGCTTTACACATTGTATGTTTCACAATTGAATATCACATACAGGTCCAAGATGAGTTTAAATTGTCATGGAAGAAACAATTTTGCATCGATAATCCTACCAAAACCCGGAGATGCTATAAAGAAGTTTCATCATGTTGTTGTTACAATAGAGTCATGGCTAGCAGAATCATTCTCAGTTCCATATGGCAGATCATTATAGAGCATGAAATAATTACAAGCACCCCCAAAGTTAGGTTGGAAAAAGGTGGGGTTATCTCACAGAAATAAAAGATGCAATAATTGCTCTTTTGGGGTAGAAGTTCCTGTCTATCAAAGCTTTAATTATCACACTACAATGGCACCCATACCTTGTTTCCTCCTTGGTCGACGTATCTTGCCGTGTTGTTGTAGACACGAAGCATGGGGAGCAGGCCATTGGAGTTACCATTTGTCTGCGGGGAAAAACAGTTTGCAGTCATATAAAGGTGCTCCATAATGTGAGGCAGTTTAACTCAATGAAATGGCCAATCTTGCTAAGAGCATCACATTTGTAAGATTTCAGTGACACCAAACTTCCCTCCATGTAATATGCCACAAAATGAGTACAAGAGAAACAAGAAAAGCACATTTCATTGCAGAATCCATTGCTTAGTATCTGAAGACTTGGCACACTACAAGATTTTCCTGATAGAGTTTTGGGAGACAGGTCTTGGCATCTGAATACCTCAGTGGACTAAAGTAAAGAGTTTTGAAACAAATCTTGGAAATTACCCTCTCTACAAAATTACTACTTATGCAATGTTAAATATCCATTTCTTAAAACACTTAATTTGCAAATACCTGTGGGTGATCATGCACTGTCTGTATATGGTCAATTGAAAAATAGTATTAACACCTGTTCATTATACAGTTCATGATTGTACGGGGACTGCTTTCTTGAGAACCACCCATTTTCTTCTTTTTTTTTTCTTTACTTTTTGTATCTGCTGAATTCTTCTAGGTCTTTTAACATTACCTGTCAAAATCACAAATATCTTTCTACAGGCTTTGCTCCTATGACTTTCATTCGCTTAATAACACTGCACAGGAGTATGAAAAAAATCAATTCGGTTAAATTTAATTCCAATTTCATTCCATTACACAGCCTGAGCTCACCCCAGCAATGTAGCTACCCGATGCCCTGATGCAGTGAACATTCAGACCGATCCCTCCGGCCGTCTTGGAGATGAGAGCACAGTTCTTCAAGGTTTCGTAGATTCCCTCAATACTGTCATCCTTCATTGTCAGCAAGAAGCAACTGGACAGGACAAAGTATTTATGACCAATAATGATCTTTAGAATCTCTCTCCTTTTACCCACTCTTTGCCAAGGACTTTGGACAGAGTGTACAATGTTAGGAGGTTTTCTGTGCCAATCAGTACTCAAAGCACACAATGGGATCGAGGCAAGAATGGGAGTGGTATTTGACTTGTACAAACATCTTTGTCAAACAATGGTAAGCAATGTCAGCATTCACTCAAATCTCAACTTCACTTATGATGGGCATTGCAAAATACTTCTGATCTCTTTCACACATTGCAAGTGAGGAGATTTCAAGAAGATATCAGGGAGAGATGCTTGTGTGTCACATGACTCTCAATGAGGGGACAATTCCAAAAATCAAGACTTTGATAGTCTCCTGCCAGAGCATGAGGAGATATTTTAGTTTTCAGTGAGTCTCCTGCAAAATCAGAGACCTGACAGCTTGACAGTCTTTTCAATGACAAATCTGCAAAGCTTCCATGAATGCAAAGAACAAGGCAAACAAGTAAAAAAAACCAACAACAAAAATACAAAAAAAAAAAAACCAACAAAAAATAAACAAAACAAACAAGCCAACCAACCCTAAATATACTTACCTGTATATACAAATATCAAAAATACAAAAGTGGAAATTTTTGCATAATTCTTCAAGCTCAGTCAGATAAAATGAATTTCGCATGTTTTCAACTCCATGAATTAATGCATACTACAAGCAAAGACATTCACACCTTCATTTTTGTGCTAGCTTCACGTCACGCGAAATGCGCGAAAATTCCCACTTTTGCAGTAACCAAAATGGCGACAGTGGTATGAGCTCACCTCGACAGCTGAGGCCTGTTCGTTCCAGCGTTGAAGAGTGTCGGTGAGGCATGGGTGAACCACCTGTCTGACAAAAGGTTGTATGTCTGTACAGAGCAAAAAGGAAGTAAAAATGAAACATGTCAGCATTCAATAACCACATACTTGGAAATGTTGAGCAGTTGAAAGGCATTTAAATCATCTAACATTCAGCTAACATAACATTACAATACATATGGATAACTGCTGACAGATGAGGAAACACACGATTTTTTTTCATGAGATTTAATTGCTATTTAATAGGAAGTTTATCAATTCTGAGACTAAATCGAGACTGTTAAGTTCATCGAAACAGCACTTCAAACTCTGTGGTTTAAACACTTTTTGGTCCCTAATGACAAATGTAACTATGAGGTATTGTATCATATGTGTACATATAATATATTATATGGTAATTATAAGGTATTATTTGGGAGACACATAAATCTAGGGTAATGCATGCCCATAACTATACATTTCTGAGGCACCTAGTTTCACATCACCACAGAGCCAACATATACTCCCATCATCTATGCCATATACTTGAAGTGTGAAACCAATTATTCTATCTAATTCTATTCACATTTCCTGTATGTTTCATAAATAAAAAATGAATATCATTGTTGAATTAATTAGTGCTGTCTCCATCTGGAATTTCTGAGCTATGCTTATCGAGTATTATGACTTAAAGGGGATGGCTAGTAACTGATCATAACTATACATTTCTGAGGCACCTAGTTTCACATCACCACAGAGCCAACATATACTCCCATCATCTATGCCATATACTTGAAGTGTGAAACCAATTATTCTATCTAATTCTATTCACATTTCCTGTATGTTTCATAAATAAAAAATGAATATCATTGTTGAATTAATTAGTGCTGTCTCCATCTGGAATTTCTGAGCTATGCTTATCGAGTATTATGACTTAAAGGGGATGGCTAGTAACTGATCATAACTATACATTTCTGAGGCACCTAGTTTCACATCACCACAGAGCCAACATATACAGTGCACTCCCGTTATAACGAACACGGTTATAACGAAATTTCGTTATAACGAAGTAAATCTTCTGGTCCCAAAATAATCACCATAAAAGTCTATGGTAAAAGATTCGCTTATAACGAACACAGTTATAGTCCGGCAGCCATGGGGGGTAAGGTTGCATTGGAATGTTTTAGTTTTTTTTTTAATTGATATTGACTGTTAAGACCTTCTCTTTTATCAATCCACATGCTGGAGCTCTGTCAGCATTGAGCAATTTGAGATATACGGCGGAAATCCAAAATGGCCGCCGGTGGCCATCTTGAAAATGCTATTTACTTTCTTTTAACCCCCCAAGTACATTAAAAATGGGCATTGAATGTTTTTAGGGATGGAGAATTCAAATCTGAGGTTAGTTTCAGAATATTACTATGTTTTGATGTCTTAAAATAAAATGGCGGCCATTTTTCAAGATGGCCGCCATATAAACATACTGTAATATAGACTACGTAGAATCGCGCAAAGACCTGACTTATCATTTAAGTTTTCCCTTTTTTTTTTTTGGACAAGGGAGGTGCATAATGTAACAAATTTATGAAGAGAAAGGCCTGTAAAGCTTAGATTCAGGTTACCTGTTATAACGAAGTCGCTTATAACGAATGACCGCTTACAACAAAGCAATGCTAGCTGAAGTCCCGATTCTCTGTACATACAAACCTATAGCACAGTGATTCGCATACAACGAAATTTGCTTATAACGAAGTATTTTATGTGATCCCAAGCATTTTGTTGTAACAGGATTCGACTGTAGTATTACAGGGGCCGCAGAACCGGGGGAGGGGGCTGGCTGCAGCCCTCCCCCCCCCCCCCCCACACACACACACACACACTTTTGGTTTGTGAAAAAAAAAAAAAAAAAAGAAAGAAAGAAAAGGAAAAAAATCTGGGAATAATCAAAATACCCATGAATATAAATATCCCAAGATTCCGCCCTTACAGAAAGTTCCCGTCTAAGCACCAGCATAGCAGAAGCGGGGGGAGGGGGGATGGGGGGATGGGGCAGTCGCCCCCTTAAGATTCTGAATAATTCTGAGTGCACAAGACTTATCACTTACATTCCGAAAAAATCAAAAGTTACGTCATGTACCAGGGGAATATCCCCTTTTAATCTACCCTTTCCTCTCTCGGTTCCCCCGATCATTTTTTAAAATACTTTCCCAAATATTCCATCAAATATGCGTATACGAAATATAGATCTCAATTTCAATTTTAAAAAGGCAAAAGCTCCCTGTACGGGGAGGGTGAGGATAGCACTCTCCCACGCTTTCTCCCCATCCCCCCCCCCCTCCCATGCAAACAAGTAGACTATGGCTACACTTCGAGTTTTCCAAACATATACGTGTACCACAAAATGTGTACACAAAAACGTTTAACTGCAATCAGAAAATACAGAATCTCCCTCATGTAGGAGGGAGAATAGGGCTTATCCCCTCCCACATCATCCTGCTATGTCTCCTTCTGCAGACTTGCACTTTTCTATTTGACAAATTTTCAGATATGCCAACAGAAGTGTGCGCCAGATTGTTGAATTTCAGTTCTAAAAATGGGGAAAAAAAACCTCCCTCGAATATGGGAGAGGTATCTTGCCACCCTCCCGTTGATTGGTCCCCTCTATAGACTAAGTACACTTTGGGGAATGGTAATTTCCGATTTTCCCACAAAAAGTGTGCTTCAGATCGCTTTATTTCAGTTTTTAAAACTCAATAGCTCCGTCGAGTGGGAGGGGGCATCCCCTTCCCACACCCTCCTCCTCTAGACTTTGTACATACACACAGGTGATGCACATGCGGAATAATAGCTAAATCCCGTGATTTTGCTATTAACACTTCCCTGAAAAAAGCCCTAATTGTTTCCATTTTTTTTTTGGGGGGGGGGGGAGCTAGAAAAAACTCCAAGTATTGCAACAAAAGTTTGCTCCAGATCGCTGAATTTCAGGTCTGAAAATGTAAAATCACCTCAGTGTGGAAGGAGAAATATCCCTTATGTACACCCTCGACGTGTGCATGCCTTTTCTGTTTGATTGCTTTACAAGAGACAGCGTTCATGAAATTCATTAATTAATACAAGAAGTTTATTCAAATGCTACCACTAATGTCTTTATAGGCAAGTTGTTCAATAATAATCCACATCTAAATATCCTGCTACCTTAATTAAACAAGTGTGACCGTTTCAAGTCCATAAGACGCGCAAAAACACGCATCAAATTGTGCCATTTACAACATAAAAATGCAAAAAGTTCTCACCCTGGGAGGGGGACACACCCTCCCCCTCTTTTCGCTCGGCTCGCTCGGCTCGGTCGCTTCGCTCCCTCATAATACAGCCCCCCCCCCCCAACTGAAAAACGTTTTCAAAGTATCTTTTTGATATGAATTTTTTTAATACTTCTTGATTGTTTTGAAAGTGATCTCTTTTGGGTGATACAATATAATGACCAAACTGGAACTCTAATGACGGTTGAAGATTTTTTTTTTTACATCACCCTGCTGTTGGAGGATCTGTCCTTGCTGAAGAGTAGTGTGAAACAACAACAATCCTACCTGAATGAAGTGCTTGTTCCCTTGTAGTGTCACCATTGGTTATACTGCTACAGGCAGAGGTGATAAAACAGATCTTCTGTTCTAGCAAGAACCAAATATTTTAGTTTGTCTACTATTTTGGTTCAGATGTATGGATCATGTTCCTGAATATCAGTCTTTTTCCTGAAGATACTGTTTATGCATCTATTTCATTTGTTTCTTCTGGATGGCTGGTAATATCTCTTGCCTCTCTCGTTTGGTCATTGTGACAAGAATAATGAGCCGTTACAGAATAGAAGTATTCAAAAAATATATCTAAAAGATACCTTGAAATTATGTGTATACCAAAGTATACAGAAAAGCAACATGACTATTTTGAAATACTTCTGATAATACTACAGTCGAATCCTGTTGTAACGAAATGCTTGGGATCACATAAAATACTTCATTATAAGCAAATTTCATTGTATGCGAATCGGTTGTATTTACAGAGAATCGGGACTTCAGCTAGCATTGCTTCGTTGTAAGCGGTCATTCGTTATAAGCAACTTCGTTATAACAGGATTAACCTGTATTGTTTTTATCAATGAATCTAAGCTTTATAGGCCTTAATCTTCATATTTTTTTTTTTACATTATGCACCTCCCTTGTCCAAAAAAAGGGGAAAACTTAAATGATAAGTCAGGTCTTTGCGCGATTCTACCATAAAGTCTACACTATAGCATGTTGATGGCGGCCATCTTGAAAAATGGACGGCATTTTATTTTAAGACATCAAAACATAGTAATATCCTGAAACTAACCTCAGATTTGAATTCTCCATCCCTGAAAACCTTTAATGCCCATTTTGGATGTGCTAGGGGGGTTTAAAGTAAGTAAATAGCATTTTCAAGATGGCCGGCGGCGGCCATCTTGGATTTCCGTGTATATCTCAAATCGCTCAATGCTGACAGAGCTCCAGCATGTGGATTGATAAAATAGAAGGTCTAAACATTCAATATCACTTAAAAAAAAACTATAACATTCCAATGCAACCTTAGCCCCAAAATCAGTGTTTGGCTGCCGGACTAAATCGGTTGTATTTACAGAGAATCGGGACTTCAGCTAGCATTGCTTCGTTGTACACGGTTATTCGTTATAAGCGACTTCGTTATAACAGGATTAACCTGTATTGTTTTCATCAATGAATCTAAGCTTTATAGGCCTTAATCTTCATATTATTTTTTTTTACATTATGCACCTCCCTTGTCCAAAAAAAAGGGGAAAACTTAAATGATAAGTCAGGTCTTTGCGCGATTCTACATATAAAGTCTACACTATAGCATGTTGATGGCGGCCATCTTGAAAAATGGACGCCATTTTATTTTAAGACATCAAAACCTAGTAATATCCTGAAACTAACCTCAGATTTGAATTCTCCATCCCTAAAAACCTTCAATGCCCATTTTGGATGTGCTAGGGGGGTTAAAAGTAAGTAAATAGCATTTTCAAGATGGCTGGCGGCGGCCATCTTGGATTTCCGTGTATATCTCAAATTGCTCAATGCTGACAGAGCTCCAGCATGTGGATTGATAAAATAGAAGGTCTAAACATTCAATATCACTTAAAAAAACTAGATATATCGCTACGGCTACTGATATGCCTCCGCCATAATGCATGGTTCTCCTAATAGGTCTATAGTACAATGTCTTGACAATGTGTGATGACAGTTTCACACAATTGGCAAAATATTAAAATGACAGGTTTGACACAAATGTGCTGAATGTTCACTTTCCTAGAACTAGGTTCAATTGGATGAATGATTAAAATGTCAGAGTGCAGGTATTTGGGGAACTGATGATTTTTACTTGACTTTTGACCCTTTTATAAGTTTATGCATTGAGTAATTTTCAAGGTATTGAGAAAAAGTATAATTTCAGTATCAAATGGGAAAATAGCATTATCTAAACCTGGCCTTTGACCTTTGACCTCACAGTTCCAAAGAGAATCACTGTTAGGTTGAACATGCATAAATATGTAAGTTTCATGATGATACCTTGAGTTACTTTCGAGATATGGAGGAAAAAGTGCAATTTACATGTAGCACTTTCACTTGACCTTTTACCTTTTGACCTTTGACCTTTTGGCAAGAAACTTCCCCAAAAATATATATTGGGTAATACATGCCATACATCAAGTTAAAAAAAAAAAAAACACCTTCAGGCATATTGCATTTTAAGGAAAGTAGTGATATTTTGAGGAGTTGACCTTGCCTTTGACCCCCCTGACCTTTGACCCATGACCCCCAACTTCCCTAGATAATCACTGCCCATCGGTACAAGCATATATACTAAGTTCCATGAAGATACCTTGAACCATTTGCGAGATATGGAGAAAAACATGAAATTTCATTTTTTTTCACAAAATAACCTGTGACCTTTGACCTTTGACCCTGTGACCCTAAAATCCACACAAAGTATTATCCCCCAAGGATATACCCTCATGCCAAGTTTGATGTAAAACAACCACACGGTTCTTGAGATATCGACAAAAACAAAACGGGACGGACGGACGTACGGACGGACGGACGGACGGACGACCCGAAAACATAATGCCTCCGGCCACTTCGTTGCGGAGGCATAAAAACTATAACATTCCAATGCAACCTTAGCCCCAAAATCAGGGTTTGGCTGCCGGACTATTATAGCGAAATTTCCGTTATAACGAAGTCTTTTCCGAGCGCCATAGACAAAGAAAAACAAAAGAAATGTGCTCCGTTATAACGAAATGCGAATTGCTTTCGAAAATTCGTAGCGGAACAAGCATTTATAGCTTCTCTGCATGGGTGAACGCTTCACACCAGTGTGTGTTCGCTCTTTGTGTCACGTACAGTTTCTGAGGGGAACTTGAATTTATTATTGTGATGCAGTTATCCCATCACATTTCACATAGCTTTCCAGTGTATGACGAGTATTCAGCAAACATAATATGATATATATACATGGTTTTCTTGTTTTCGTTATATATTGTATTTGTTCGGTTATAACGAAATTTCGTTACAACGAAAGAAAACTGCCGGTCCCGAGCATTTCGTTATAACGGGAGTGCACTGTACTCCCATCGCCTACACCACATACTTGAAGTGTGAAACCAATTATTCTATGTAATTCTATTCACATTTTCTGTATGTTTCATAAATCAAAAATGAATATCATTGTTGAATTAATTAGTGCTGTCTCCATCTGGACTTTCTGAGCTATGCTTATCGAGTATTATGACTTAAAGGGGATGGCTAGTAACTGATCATAACTATACATTTCTGAGGCACCTAGTTTCACATCACCACAGAGCCAACATACTCCCATCATCTACGCCATATACTTGAAGTGTGAAACCAATTATTCTATGTAATTCTATTCACATTTTCTGTATGTTTCATAAATAAAAAATGAATAACATTGTTGAATTGTTTAGTGCTGTCTCCATCTGGAATTTCTGAGCTATGCTTATTGAGTATTATGACTTAAAGGGGATGGCTACTAACTGATCAGTGGGAATCAGTGGGAATGCTTGGGGATGATCGTTCCAATTCTTGTGGGATTCATTTAAGAGTACATATATCTTTTGTTGTGTGAAAATTATTGGCTTCAGAACGGTCTCATATTCAAGTAATGTGCAGTTAAATGCCCCATCACTGTACAGGCATGCTTACCTGGAAACATTAAACTGCACATTACTTGAATATAAGATCATTCTGAAGCAAATAATTTTCACACAACAATAGATATATAATGTACTCTTAAATGAATCCCACAAGGATTGGAACAATCATCCCCTAGCATTCCCACTGATCAGTTACTAGCAATCTCATCTAATCTATAGAGGGTTCTTTGCAATTGGATAACAACGAAGTTCAGTTTACTTGATAACTAGCATGACATATACACTGCACAATACATATATGGTTCATACCCTTTTGTTCCAAAACTGATGATTATTAATCTCTGAAAAATGGCAAAAATTGGAAGGATTATCAGCAAATTATGAAATAACATGATCATCACAATACACAATATCTTCTAAGAACATGACTGGTTTATGCTGTAGTGGCTGCTGGATATTCTTTTTATTAACAAGGTAGACAAGACGAGATTACGAAACTACTGCAAAAGTGTAAATTTTCGCGGTGTTGAAATTTTCATGCATTTCGTGCAACCCGAAACTAGCGTGAAAATAAAAGCATGTGAATATCTTTGCTTGCCATATGTTCTAGTAATTGATGTCTTGATTCCGCGGAATTAAAAACATGCAAAACTCTTCTTACCCCACCGAGCGCAAAAAATTAGTCGCGCGAAAATATCCACTTTTACAGTATAGTGTACTGCACAGCCCACTGAACCACTGCTGAAGTGAAATGTCAGCAGGGCATGACCTTTGACCTTACCTCCAATGCTGCCTCGATGTCGCGACCATGTATACCGACAGCTACTCTCATCAACATGTGCTGGGGGCGCTCAGCAACTGGGGAGAGCAACAAATGGCATAATAATCAGAATCCTGAACTCTTTAATACGAGTGTAGAACAATAAAGCTCTGGCCTAACACTGTACAATGTTTGTCGCAGCTCTGTCACTTTCTCTCATGTCTTTTTTCCCAATTTCTATTAGTTCCTTCCTTCAATGCACATTAATGTGAGACATTAATCTATTTTTTTTTTTGTGATATGCGCTATACAAATACAGCTTATTATTATCATTATTATTTCTAAATCATTTCTAACTTTCTGTTTGTTGCAAGGCCCAATACCATCTTTAAAAATGGTCCTGATAGATCACCTAGACAAGAGACTTAGTAAACAAATGTTTTGTTTGGACTTACCTTTGCCGTTGATTTTCAGCAGGTAGGATCTTTCCAGTGTCTGTGTGAAAGAAAAAAAAATAATAAATGTAATCACTGCAACGAGTGGGGGGGGGGGGGGGAACTGCTGAAAATGATTTCTGGTTGCAAGAAAAGATATCTAAAGATTGGACAAAACGCCAAATCAAAGGCCGACATACCAAGTGAATGATTTTCATAATAACTTTAATTTTAACATAAATGTGAAACATGTCTGATTTTCCCTACCATAGGGCCAGCCGACTGGACTGGCATACATGACAGTGATTGCTGCATGCTGCAAGATTCACATATTTAGTCAACATCAATAATTTTCTCTTTCCTGCTACATGGGATGCATCAAGCTTTACCCCGGGGTACCGTAGTACCCCGGGTTACCACGTTGTGTAGCGCCACCTCACGTCCACTCGAGGACAGCTGCAGAGAAATGCATGCACTGTGTGTGCGTGTACATAGTCACTCCCATGCCACTGCATGTTATACGATGCATGCATGGCACGCTGTGCTAGCAATAGCGTGTACTTCAGTGCACTGCAGTGTAGTGGCTAGCGCTGCTAGCTCCAGCACCAAAATAATTTCCACTTTTTGGCAACCCAGGGTACAACCTTTTAAACAACAACAAAATAATTCAACAAAATGGCTGATTTTCATTTGGTACCCCGGGATACCATTTATGTCATCATGTTACGAAATTACTTTAATCAATTCGTTAACAAATACAATGTTATCAAATTTTCAATACAATACATGATAACTTTGCCTTTTATCCCCATATCATGCAAAGTTTTACCCTTCCTAGTAAATAACGTCAACACTTTGCTTACATCCCGTCTGAATGAAACTTCTGAAAACGTATTATGAGTCTTGTAACCCAAATAAGGAATTTGCAAAGAAAAAAAAATTTTTGGCATTAAATTCTACATTTTTTTTTCTGGAACACAGCTCTAAATAGTTGATGCTGCTTTGGACTCTATCAAGCTGTGGTATCAGTCTATCAGTGGGCATGTATTATCAAATGAGTTAATTGAGTAAGGTTACCCACCTTGAAGCCAAAGTAGTTGTATTCAAAGTCCCGGTCATATAGCACAGCGGAGTTCAGCCTCTGTTACAGACACAAAGAAATATCTGGTAAAATCACCATTTACTTCTAAGAAAATAAAAATATACATATACGTAATTGACAAACTGAATATGATGCTCCGTGAAAGCCTTTAGACTCAGGTCAAGAATTTTGCTGCAACAACGTCAAAGCTGTCAAGGTTACCAAGCCAACTGATAAATTTGCAACAGATTACTGTTTTTCATATTGCGATTAATAAGTATGTTTTTCATATTGCTATTAATAAGTAAAAATTACACAGCTAAATAAATTATACTCACTTCAAACTTTTATGTATTCAGTTACTGTTTCACTGATTTCTATGCATAAATTTGAATAATTTGTCATATGATGGAGGTGTCATGGCTGAGTGGATAAGAGCTCTCGTCTGTGAACGACATGAGCGTGGTGTGGTTCGTGGGTTCGAGCCTATGCCAAGCCCGACATGTTTGCTCTTCAGCAAGGTACTTTGTCCACATTGCTACTCTCCACCCAGGAGTATAAATGGGTACCAAGTGGGGTGAGAAAGCTTATGTTGGTTGATCAGCATGTGCACACCTGTAAATGGCTGCGACTGGCTGGAATGCTCCCCAGGGAGTGGAGAATGAGCACTGTCAGTGCTGGTTTGAAATAACGTATCCAGCGACTGGGGTAATACTAGTCTGTAAAGCGCATTGAGACACTTAACAAGTGTGAAATGCGCTATATAAAAACCAGCTCTATTATTATCATTATTATGATGATGTACAAATTGATGAAAAGAAAAAGTGGAGAGACAACAAAATGAACTAGATAGCTCACATCTGCATTTTCCACAATGATGTCAAAGGTTTCCCTGCTGATGAGAGGGGAGTGGAGTCCGTTCCTGGGGTTCACATATTCGTACAAGTCTTTCATGACGGCTACAATGGAAAAAGACGGGAGAGAGATTTACAAGTCTCTTGATAAAGAAAAGCCGGTACGTACGTGTCTTATGATAAAAGATGTCAAAACAGTGTCAATCACGACCAACAAACATTCTACAATGTTAAAATACATGTTTCATGTAGATAGTACCCTTGGTAGTTTTGTGATGGGCCAAAATACACTCTGCATTCTGGGGGCAACCTCAAATTTCATCTATAAAGTTTACAGTAATGACAAAAGATGCATGTGTAGCACAAGTCAGAGTAAACTCAGGTTGGGGTCAACAAGCACTAACAGAACTACCTTCAGCAAAGTTAAAACTTATATTACTGAAAGGCAGGAAAACTACAAGTCAGATGTACTCTTCTCTCCTCTCATCTTACCGCTGAAGAGTTTCTTGGTCTCCTTGTGGAGGTTGGAAACTGCGATGCGAGCAGCCAGGACAGCGTAGTCAGGGTGCTTTGTTGTCATGGTAGCAGCAGTCTCTGCGGCCAGAGTGTCGAGTTCGACGGTGGTGACGCCGGGGTAGACCCCGCTGATCACCTTCATGGTGATGACAGCCTGGAAGCACAGAGGTTGTTCAAAAGCATGATTATCAACTAGTTTGGAACAACAGACGCTTGCACGCTATCTCTACATAGGAGGGACTTGAAATGGTTGCACACATGAATACACAAATCAGTATGTGTGGGACTCGACCCCACCTGTAATCTTAACTGGTAACAGGATGAAGGGTGGCAGTAAAGATGATTACTGCATTTGATGCGTGTAATGAACACCAAAAGAATACTCAAACATGTGCTGCAGACAAGGAGTTGGCACTCAACAGTGTCAATATAAAATCAAAAAGATGGCAGTAAGATCTCCATTCCAAAATTTTGTGAGAGCTTCTGACAAACAAATTGTAAACAGCAACACACACTTTTTCTTTTTGTTTCAAAGCAATAATGAAATTAAAATGCTAAACTTGTAAGTTGTATCCTTCACCTCACATCAGTGCTCTGCTATAATAACTACTGCGTAAGCAATGAAGGTCGTTCAAAGGGGTAAAATTTGCTTCATTTTCAACCAAATACAAGGCAAATTTTTCTGATCTTATTTTGTGTATCATACAAGTAAACCAGTGGGGAATGTTGAGTCATGATGACACCTTCACTTTATCCACATTGCATTTATGCTTTCAGCCTCTATCATTTTAATCATTCACAATTACACTATACACATTGAGTAAACATTATCCTACCAGCAAACATCTAGCTCAAAGGACTGAAAATTACAAACAGTGCAGTATCATGTTGCACATTAATTAGTGTTGCCTAAAACTTGAGCTTTACATGTCTATGCTCACAAGAACCACAATACTTGATCAATATCTTCATGTATATGCAAGTATATTGTGATGGGAGGTAGAAAGAACTTCACATCTACAAAATCTGACAACAAGAATTTGAGACATAACTAGGACTCAGGAGTATGAATTAGTGCATTTTGCCATGTTTCAAAAAACTGCAAAGGTTTGCAAAGAATTGTAATATTTGTAACAGCACCTATTTTGTTTGTAACTCTGACCCTTTATGTTTGTGTAAGAAATAGTTATTATAAGGTAATATATCGAATTTGGTAAACTGGAATTTTTGTCATATTTTGCATTATGTTATAATTTGTAAAGTGAATTGAAATTCTTTTCAAGTCTGAAATAGGTTATGAATTTGCTGTGGCTTCTTCTTCTTCCTATACTGTGCAGAACCTCCTAAAGAGTATACTCGCACACTTCCTATTATCAAAATGGCCTGGCAAAACAAATTCTATACTTTGGCATTGTTTGCCAATGAAGTTGGCTCTTTTTCTAAATATTCACAGCAACTTGTAGAGGGAAATATTCTAGCATAAGCATATGAGCATAATACCTATTTTAGGTAATCACTGATGCAGAACAAGTGCATTGAGAGAAGAATAATAGTGTGTGAATATAAGTGGAGCGGGGTGGAGTAGAAAAAGTCTGCATCATGTTGACATTGCTATTCATCAAGATGTATTGCACTCTACATGTATACTGGTATATGAGCTGCATAAAACAAGTGCAGTCTTTTTCATTTTTGAGAATGCACATGAATGTTTGACATGTGTAGGCGTAAGTCTACAGTTTGGTGAGATAACTTGATTTCCTGCATAGAGAATGAATGCGCTTCTAAACTATACAGACTGTTAATCACAAATGTGTGTGTGTATGTGTGTTTGTATTTGCTTGTCTTTCAAGCGAACTAGGATCAGCTCAGGAGCGCACCACTGTAATATCAACTGAAGCATTTTGTCACTTTACCAATGCTTCATAAATGGGCTCTTGTAAATGGAAACAACCATGAGAAGGATCAGAACCTAGTGAAGAGATCTCATGCTTACTTACTGGTAATTGTCATTATTGCCTTCATTATTTCATCAACTGCAAGAACATAAAGGGGTAGACCGTATATTGCATAAATATAAAACTAGATATATCGCTACGGCGACTGATATGCCTCCGCCATAATGCATGGTTCTCCTAATATAGTATAGTACAATGTCTTGACAATGTCTTGACAATGTGTGATGACAGTTTCACACAATTGGCAAAATATTGAAATGACAGGTTTGACACAAATGTGCTGAATGTTCACTTTCCTAGAACTAGGTTCAATTGGATGAATGATTAAAATGTCAGAGAGCAGGTATTTGGGGAACTGATGATTTTTACTTGACTTTTGACCCTTTTATAAGTTTATGCATTGAGTAATTTTCAAGGTATTGAGAAAAAGAATAATTTCAGTATCAAATGGGAAAATAGCATTATCTAAACCTTTCATTTGACCTTTGACCTCAGTTCCACAGAGAATCACTGTAAGGTAGAACATGCATAAATATGTAAGTTTCATGATGATACCTTGAGTTACTTTCGAGATATGGAGGAAAAAGTGCAATTTAGCACTTTCACTTGACCTTCTACCTTTTGACCTTTGACCTTTTGGCAATTCCCCAAAAATATATATTGGGTACATGTAATACATGCCATACATCAAGTTTAAAAAAAACAACCCTTCAGGCATATTGCATTTTAAAGAAAGTAGTGCTATTTTGAGGAGTTGACCTTGACCTTTGACCCCCTTGACCTTTGACCCATGACCCCCAACTTCCCTAGATAATCACTGCCCGTTGGTACAAGCATATATACTAAGTTCCATGAAGATACCTTGAACCATTTGCGAGATATGGAGAAAAACATGAAATTTCAATTTTTTTTTCCATAAAATAACCTGTGACCTTTGACCCTGTGACCCTAAAATCCACACAAAGTATTATCCCCCAAGGATATACCCTCATACCAAGTTTGATGTAAAACCACCACACGGTTCTTGAGATATCGACAAAAACAAAACGGGACGGACGGACGTACGGACGGACGGACGTACGGACGGACGGACGACCCGAAAACATAATGCCTCCGGCCACTTCGTTGCGCAGGCATAATAAAATAAATCACCCCCAGATCACACCCAGTATTCTGCTGTACCTACCTGTCAATGGTTCACTTCATTCAGCACGATGTCGAGAACAAATATTTTGTTGAATTCAACAAGATTCATCACAGCACACTTAGTTACACTGACATCTTTTTTTTTTTTTTTTTGAAGGGGGGGGGGGGGGGAGTGTGCCATGAAAAATGCTGCATATTTTTACCTAAAATCATTGACTTAGTCTATGAATATTTCAAGTGTGTGAAAAGACAATTATAATCTTGATGTCTGAACTACGGATGTACATCTTATATGATTCAAAGCAGACATCAACAGGCTAGAATCCATACTCACTGGGTCGATGAAATCTGGGTTCAGTTTGTAGCATAGTTTCTGGATTCGTGATGTAATTTTGTCAAACATCACATTCTCAGTCCGTCCATCTGAATGAAATAGCAAAATTAAAAGACATTCATGATTCAGTACACTTCTTCTCTCAATGCTTAGAGAATCTACTACAAACAAGTGATGCATATTTGTAGGCCTGCTACTAATCTAATTAATGAAACATGTCGTGTTGAACCGAGGGGGGGGGGGGGGGGGGGGCATTTGATGAAGCATTTTGTCATAGGCTGCGTTTATCATCTTTCCCCTGTTTGGGCTTTCAAAAGCCGTTTCCAAAGCCTTTTCGAAAGCCGCTTCCAAAGCCCTTTAGAAATGGCTTCCAAAATAGTTGCGTTTATCAACTCATCGCGAACACGAAAACTGGCCTCGTCACTTTGCAGCTGCATTGCACAATTTGACTTAGAGGAGAAGGGGTTATATACTGTAACCGCAGAAACAGGTTTCTGGAAACCTGTTTCGGAAACCCGTTTCTGAAAGCACAAATTTGCAGCTTTCGAATAGGCTTTCCGAACCCCATAATCAAAACAGCTTTGCGTTTATCAACTCGTAAAAATTCCTTGAAAGCCGTTTGGAAACCCGTTTCTGCCGAGAAAAAGAGTTGATAAACGCAACCCTAGACATATCTATAAAGGCCGTATCACACCAGCCTTGCGTGCGACTTGCAAAGAACAATTTTGACTACCCGGAGGTCCCCGTAGATGATCCGCACATGACAGTACCTAGCATGCATCTCAAAAGTAGTCGCCCGGAGGTACGCACGCATATTATTTTACCCGCAACCGTGTTTAGGCCCTGTCACACCTTTCCGGGCAAGCTACTCAGGCTTATTACGTGTAGTGATTTTCTAGCATACCGGACATTCCTGAGGGCGGAAAAGGATTTGTGCGAGTCAGCGCATGTGTCTTACTTGCTGGACGTGTTATACTTGCGAGTATACTGTGTGACCTTTGTACCAGTCGCGTGGGGGCTGACAACTCAGTGAAGGAATTCCTCTCATTGAATGGCTGAAATCTCACAGAATTTCATTATCTTGGCTGCATACGGGAATACAAAGTACCTGTGTGGGAATTGCCTGGGAAGTACTGCCGCTAAGGGTCTCTTACTGGCGTTCTGCGTGGACCTCTACGGGCATTCCTGCGACTCACCCGGAAAAAGTTTTGGTCATGCTCAAAACTTGGCTGCGGTTAAATCGGACTTGGGTGAGCACCTCCGGGCAACTACACGCTAGATACTGTCAGGTGCGGACCAACTGCGGAGAGCTCCGGGGAGTAAATTTGTTTCCCCGCAAGTCAAGTCGCAGCTAAGTTCCCCCGTATGGTATGACAAGGCATGAATGAAAATTGCAAACATTCTTGTTCGCCCGCTGAAAATCTTCTACGTGCTGGAAACTACCTCCTCGCCACCAGCCCGCGTAGCTTGCCCGGAATGGTGTGACACGGCCTTAAGCTACTGAAGTCCTTGCATCTGATTGGCTGAGTAGTGACAGAGAGCAAATTTGTCCAACAAATTTGTCACACAAAATACTTCATAAAATGCAACCCCCAGGCTATACAAGTCACACAATCAACACTGGGGTTCTAGCTTAGCTAGAGGTCTAGGAGACCTCTGCTACCGTTACATAAGGTCATAGATCTATAGAATTTGTACACCCTATTGTAGCAGTTACAATTCCGACCCCTAACCCACATCTTGACTTTGGCCTTCATACAGCCAGACACTACACACGACACTACACTACCAACTACGAAACACTGTAGCTACTTATTAACACTCGTATTAGTACATTTTGCCTACTATTGGCGACGTGAAGTTCAGGAAATAGTAATTGTACACTACTAAGCAACTGTAGCATAGTAAATTTACACCAGTAGGCCTAGATGATCTCGGTTATTTGGAATTTGGGCAAGGAGAAATCTTCCCACTGCTGTACCATTCAGTTTCACATTCAAAAAATGAACAACATGATGAACGCCTTTTGCATTCGCAATTTGTGATGTAGGCTATTTCGTATTTGTCGGGCGGCTAAAAACATTCTCGAACAATGCAAAATCATATATAATCAGGTTACCTCGTTTTTTGACGTATGTCCTCTGCATTTTGACTGGGCAACTAGTTACTGTGCAGCTGTGGACTTGAAGAAATCTTGACAAATATGCCTGACAAGCCGCTCGCCAACCAACCGAGTCCTTGTACTGCCTCCGCTGTAGTTTATTGCGGTTTGGTCTAAGCGCGAAAACAACGATTTTCCCGCGGGTCGCAAAGCACTGTGGCCGTGTCTTGCAGAGTGCTCGCTCGCGCTGGGCAGCTGATTAACGATGACGTATCGCCAGGATGGACCAATCAGAGACTACAGATTTACGGCGCGCTGTCTGAAACCACTCAAGCTTTGTCGTGGTTGGAAGTGGAAGATCCCCACTGGCGGAAGCTAGCTGGAAGAACCCATTATCGGGAATACGAAGTGTATACTCGTGTGCGCGCGCGTGCTGTTTGATGAGCTAGGTGTGGCTTATTCTGGCAAATAAGAGCCGGGAGGTCCGGTGAGATACCATGTACACGACTAGTATACTTAGTAGTCAGTGATCCCTGGTAATAAGAGACAATAGAAGAGGTATGGGAATACCTTTCCCCAGGGATCAGGCCAGGGACGCCCGAGACCAGTGGGGGCATGGGTATGATAAGATGACAAAAATGACCTTTGCGAAAACATGGGTACAAAGTTTTGAAGTATGAAGTTCATTAACTCAACGATGCTCATGGGGCATTGGAGTACTTTAGGTCCTATAATTATGATATACTAAATACAATTTACTTCACAGATAACACAAATTATACAAGATACTCGTAGAACAATGGAAAACAAACCCCACCTATATAAACATACAATGTAATCATATTGATATACATGCATAACAATGTATGTGTATAGGACACCAGCTTAAAATTTGCATAAAAAATAGATTGTGAATAATCATAGGTATGCGAGTCTACCTGTATGTGAATAATACAAGCACTGCCTGATGTGATACGTCCACCTGTATAGTATAGATACACTTATATGAATCCATTGAAAGAAAAAAAGTATAATGTACGATAACTAATGGAAAATGACAATATTTTTAAGTATAAACGTTTCAAAATTGGATTACGTTTTCAAAACCCCAATTATCACACCCATAGTTTAACAATATATGCAACATTAGTTGATCAACAGATGCATGTCGATTGGTAGACAAAGAATTTTTTTTTCTGTGCTTGAGTTACTTGTTCACTCAAAGCTTTTTGAAGCATTTGTTTAATTTGTTCATACATATACGTACCGTACTCATCACAATTATACTTAATATGTTCGTTAGCAAAATAAAACTTCGCAATGTTTCTCACTTTTCCTCTAGAAAACAACAACAACAACGTTTCTCTTCGTGGGATATCGACAGTATAGATGCCACATTTGGCAATGATCACTAAAGAGTGTTAAGAGCATCTTGTAAATCGTTCGCACTTTCAGCAAGTATAATAGGGCATACAGTATAGTACCATTAGCGAACAAAAGTGTAAATATATATTCACGGAGATATCAGTTTCATTCTGCATAATATTATTATTATAAACAATTACGGCTTGCATTCTTATGTATTCTTAACATTAGTCAACATGTTATGTCATAATTATGCGGCGATGTAGGGCCTACTATAATTGGCAGTACATGTATAGCACTGGAGCGGATCATGGAATTCCGTAAAGGGGAGGCGCACGCACCCCCATTTTTTTTTTTAAATATATTTCTTTTGTTTTAACCAAAAATAAAGAGGGGCGCGCGCCCGGTGCGCCTCCTCTGGATCCGTCACTGTAAACTATAGTAGTTATTGGTTTGTTGACGTTGTCATTGCCTTCGCCACTATAGGTGACACCGTAGATATTTTAGGACCGGCGGAGGCTATATTTTTGGTTCCGTATGTTTGTCTGTCCGCCTGTGTGTATGTTTGTCTGCTTGTCTATCGGCCTGTTTCTGTATAACTTGAGAACGGATGAACGAATTTTTACCAAACTGTCGGCGATTTCATGTAACGAGTGTGTGTGTGCGGTGGACGGAAACACCGACATATACCTTGAGAAAAGGCGCTGTTGTCCTGAGATACACGTACAGCACAGTCATGCACTTACAAGGTAGGCCTACTGTATATATCCGGCGTATACATATCACTCAATCTAAATATACTGACCAGGAATTAACCTACTTAACCTACAATATGCAAAATATTATGAAAATTTTATAAGAATGAAGTGCTGTTATAACAAGTATTATCAAATGAAACTTTATATCGGGGATATGTAATTAGAATGATGATCACTGAGTGATTATGTATTCAGAGATAGTATAGACCAACGTCATTGTAGTTTTATACGATATTCAAGCCTTTATTCAAGTAATCAATAATGGACGAAAATCGAAGAAAATGAAACAAAATTTGTCAGTTGAACCAAAATCTTTCATCAGGAAAATATCAAGAAGGCGGGTGATTGGGAAACTACGTACCTTTTGCGTTCAGTAATGATACACTTTTTGATCAATCAAAATGTTGATTTCAATGAGTATAACTGTGCAGATTTTCATACTGTCTTAATGACTATACTGTAAATGAGTACTTGAGGATACGCGTCATAAAGTATTGTGTTATGAATTATTAGTGGAAAGGGTGAATGTTGTTCTCCCCCCCCCCCCCCACCACCAATCAACAGTCACTTGATCTATTTCCAACACACTTCAGAATAAAATGTTCCCAGACACAAAATTTTCAAAATGCTAGTATAACAGAAAAAAAGAACAAACAAACAAAAGGCCTATCATGCTTTGAAAATTGAGGATGGGCGGAAGAAAAATAGGAAGAAAAATATAGAGGGGTGACACTTCCCCCTCCCCCGATCTTCGCCTGTACCAGCGTCATAATTCGTTATATTTACTGTCACTAAAGTCTTTTATACAGTGTAATAATGGTTTTATCGTATAAACCGTCACAGTCGTTATTGATCATAAGAGAATGTGTCAAACCCATGCATTCGAAGGCATTATGCCACATGAAAACCCATGAAGGGCAAAAGCCATCAGAAAGATGTCATTCTGGATATTGGTGTATTTCGATAGTTCTTGATTAATTCCGAACCCAGTAGAATGAACAGTTTACAATTTACAACTAATTAATTGAATTTGTAACAGCTAGAACAAAAGCAATTTGTGTTAGAAAGGGTATAATGCTATGCGTATATTATTGATTTTCCTTTCCGAATTTCTTTCTATCTTTACGTAATTGTATGATGTATCAAACTGTATAGAAGAAAAGCGATCACTCTAACACTCATCAAAATGTATACGCGTTTGCCAAAGAAAATGATGGTACTTATCACTGCTCATCAATTTCTCGGGTTATCACACCGAAGCATATAAACACGATGACACATCTAGTCAGGAATTAAGTACATGTATAAAGTTTCCTTGCAAACCCAAGTCATTATAGTGTAATTGGATTTCTTCATTTTTATGCCGATGTATATAGTAAGAGTATGACGTTAAATGCATATTTCAAACAACAATTTTAATGACTATAATATGTTCACTTGTTCGTTTGTTTGTTTTCTTTTTGCAAAGTATACTTTACATACATAGAGCATGTTTGTTTTATAAGATCTCAATGAGAGTGCACATGCACATCGGATGATGATCGACACTGAAGGGCGAGAGTTCAGCTGCTTCCCTGAAATAAACACTGAGGGCGCTCGACTTCCATCCACAGCAGAGCCTTCTGTTACAAGACTCTGATCCGAAGACCGGCTTGCATTCTTGCCACAGATCTTGTTATAATGTCATTATTGTACCCACAGAGATCCCTCTATACATTGAGTATTGATGGAACTTAAAATTTAATGTTTCTTTTCTTCTTCTCCTTCTTCTTCTTGTTCTTGTTCTTCTTCTTCTTCTTCTGAAGTGCATCCTTTGACGTACCTGTTTAGAGAGAAATCATCCTTTCTCCGATGCTTACGTTTTTTTTTTTTTAATCACTACGTCATATTGACTTGGAAGACAAAGTTTTTTGTGTTCTCTTGCTGTTCAAAACATGATTGTTGACCACTGAAGTCACGAGAAGTCCATGATGTAAACTGAAATTTCCTCAAACCACCCTTGGTGCCCTGCCGATTAAACTAATCACATGCAAGGTTCGTTGTTAAATAATTTGTTATATAGTGAACCAAATTGGCCTAAATAATGTTTTTAACGATATGTTGTTTCAATTCAAAAACATTTTCATACTGTCATAATCTATGAAAATATCTTTTGATCCAAAATTTTAGTTGACACGAATAGGCCTGTGATATTGCTTATTCTATGATTTGGCATGGGTTGATTAACCCGTAAGTGAAGTGGTTTAAAATCATTCTGTCGAGGCAGTGCCGGTTAAAGGAATCAGTTTACTAGTATTGATGTGGGGCTGTAGAATGATGATTGGTCAGGTTCATCATCGAACTCGTGATGTTGTCCAACGAGTTACTATAAGTTTGAAGAGCAGAGCAATGGATGTGTAGTCACGACAACATAACATTACATCCCAGAAAACAAAGAAGGACTATGAAACCCTTGGATATTAATTTAGTTGATTTTATTGATTTTTTTCCCCTTTGGGTTCAACCTTTTGCCCCACCTTGTCCTTGTCTGACTCGCCGAGGTCAATACACTGACACACTCTCTGGAGTCTGGTAATCTGAGACTAGTGCCAATGTAACCAACACCTCAGCTCCGCATCTCTCACCAGAGCACTGAACTCACAGTGACGCTACCCGCCTGCTTCCATAGCGCCTCCTTGAACACGCAGAGCTTCCTACCTCTCTGTTGGGCTACCGTTTCAGTGTTTTCAAATCAAGCAGAGGTTTGCATTCAGACAATTATAAATGTGTGGCATCTTTTAGACTTCTTTGATGTGTAAAGCAATAGTTGTTCCTGTTCTTAAAGTATATAAGGATAAGATATAACTTTCACATTGTTCGCAGGCCTGTTGACATCCGGGTTGACATCGAGGGGAACAGTACTTCGCTACGACATCTCTGAGGGGGAATACCAAAGGAGTGGCTGCGCTGTTTCACTGGCCCTCTAGTGTGTCCGCCCTGCATCATCCGTGAGGTGAGGTCAGTGAGAATCAAATCGCGGCAAACCTCGTACAACCTCTGTGTATACAAGCTACATGCCGCAACAACAGAGCTTGTGTACACCTGTATAACCACACGCGCCACTTTACAATGTATCACTATGTTGGTGTTTATAACTTTGTTGTTTGTTGTTTGGTGTTTTGCTGGTTTACACCTGTATAACCTTACGCGTCACTGTCACTATAGTATACACATGTAATTATAATAGTTTGTGGTTACAACCTTGTTTGGTGTTTTACTGGTTTACACCAGTCCTGTATAACCACACGCGCCACTCATAGGCCTGTTAGTATTAGTTGGTGTTTATAACTTTGTTGTTTGGTGTTTTGCTGTGCAGTCCTGTACATAACCACACGCGCCACTTCAATGTATTAGTTGGTCTGTATAGCTTTGTTGGTTGGTGTTTTGCTGGTTTACACGTGTATAACCACACGCGCTTCAACAATGTAGCTTGAGTTGGTGTTTATATAACTTTCTTGTTCGGTGTTGTGCTGGTTCCTCGATCATTCTTCTCTTGGCATCAACTTTTCTTTCCTTGAAGATATATATTGTATTTTCGTATCAAGATCCACGTAACACTTCCAATAAATCTTGAAAGATTAAAATCGCGTCCGTATCTTCACAACGCACTGACGATACATCACATTCCTGAATTGGACTGAATGGTTTTCTATATTTGGAGAGCGTGTCTACAGTCAGTAATCGTTTGTGATATCAAATTAGCGTCAAATAGTTTCATTATGTATTTTGTCATAACAGAGATTTTGATGTTTTTATATAATACAGTGAGCAAAGATAGAAGAAAATACTTTTTTTTTTTTGGGGGGGGGATAGTGCACTGAAGAAGACACTATATACGTGTCGACATTTATAATGAAATAAAGAGTACATAATGAAGTATGATATTTCTTGTATTCATTTCATTCATTTCATTTATTTCATTTCCAACAACATTTTCATACACAAAATAACACAACATCAATGCAATGTAGTAACAAAGAAAAATACGTGAAGTTGACAATACTACGCATCACAAAAGCAAAGTGAACAATGAAAATTGAATTGAAACTAAAGTTGCAGGAAATGGAGGAGACATGCTAAAAAGCAAGCTTGTATTTTGCAGTCTCCTCGTGGACAAAAAGACTAAATAACATCAAAAAGCAATTAGCTAGACATAATATATCGGTGTATAACACTTACAAACCTATACATATGAACAAACAAACAAACAAACAGACGGACAAACAAACACAAGCAACCTCTCTTGTAAAGAGAAAGATAGAGAGAAAAAAACAAAACACAGTAAAGGAAAAAGAGGAAAAGAGGAAAAGAGGAAATTAATTTGAAAGAAGAAACAGAAAGAGACAAGAGGACAGGGAAAGGCGAGAAAGGAGAAGAGATGAAGGGTCTATACCAGCACACGCGAGGCACATGATGCGGTGGATCACCGAGGTATATGTACATAATGTAGGAAAGGAATAGATAAAAGAAAAGAGTGAATATAACGAATATAAAAGAGAGCTCAGAATTAAGGCTAATCAAAATATAACTCATTCAACTATAAGAATTTATGAACAACTTCTTCAGTTTAAATGTGAATGTGTTTAAACTTAGAACTTGTTTCATACTATTATCGAGAGTGTTCCAAAATTTGGGGCCAGTAATAGAAAACATGGATTTAGCAAACATAGTCCTAGTTAATGGCAAATGAAATGAGTTGGATTGCCGGGTAGGATAAAAATGAACAGATCTATTTTTAGTGAACATGGACTCAAGCACAAATGGGAGAGAATTATTGGTAAGTTTGTACATGAATTGTCCTAGGTGTAACAAATACAAATCCTTAACTTTTAGGATTTTGTTTTCATGGAATAACACATCAGTATGACTTCTCCACGATTCATTGCAAATAATACGAAGAGCTTTTTTCTGTAATAAAAGTAATCGTTCCAAATGAGAAGAATGTGTGTTTCCCCAGGCGAGTATACCATAATTCAAATAAGGTAAAATCATAGATGAATATAACATTAAAAGGACATTTTTGGGTAAACAAAATTTAACTTTATTTATAACACCTATATTTCTTGAAATAATACGGCTTATGGAATCAATATGTAAATTCCAAGTAAGTTTACGGTCAATAATCAAACCTAGGAATTTAATTGAAGAGACTTCTTCGATAACTGTATCATTCAAATATACATTTCTAGGTACATTTTCTAAAGAGTTACTAAAAATCATACATTTAGTTTTTTTGATATTTATGGACAATTTATTTGCTCTTATCCATTGAAGTAATTTATCCAGTTCAACATTTAAAACATCAATTAACATATTAGGATCAGAATGTGACAAAAAACATTAGAATCATCAGCAAATAATAGAAAGGAAAGAATACTTGATGAATTCGGCATATCGTTAATGTAAAGGATGAATAAAAGAGGTCCAAGCAAACTTCCTTGAGGCACTCCACAATCAACATTTTGCATGACAGATGTATGCCCATTAACATAAACAAATTGCTTATGGTTAGAAAGGTAACTTCTAAACCACTCCAAGGCCTTTCCTCGGATACCATAATATGATAATTTATAAAAAAGTATATTGTGGTCAATGGTATCAAAGGCCTTGGAGTAGTCCAGGAAAACGCCGATTGTATGATGAAATTGATCAATAGCTTTTGAAACTTTATCTAAAAAGGTAAGTATTGCGTAGGAGGTGTTGTGGTTTTGCCGGAAACCAAACTGATAATCAGAAATTATTTTATGAATATCCAAAAACTTCAATAATCTAAAATGAACAACTTTTTCAAGTAATTTCGAAATAGAAGTCAACAAAGATATAGGTCGATAATTGCAAACATCTTCCCTATCCCCTTTTTTATAAATAGGAATTACTTTAGAAATTTTCATATCCTCAGGGACAACTCCGTTACACAAAGACAAATTAAAGACGTGTACTAATGGATCAACAATAGAATTGATAATATTTTTCAAAAGAACATTATCAATACTGTCATACCCGGCACTTTTCTTGTTTTTCAAATTCTGAACAATATCTAACAATATCTAACAATTCATTTCTCTCTAAAGGAACAAAAAACAGTGAGTATTATTATTATTAGCAGTAGTAATATTATTATTATTATTAGTAGTAGTAGTTTAGTAGTTGATTAGTAGTATAGTAGTAGGACTGGTCTACTACTATAGGCCTACATGGGGGCAGAAATACCACATTCCTATATTCTGCACCAGAGGTAGGCCTACTCGTCATCGGCGCACTCTCTCTCTCTCCCTTTCAGGGCACCAAGATCCGTCCACTCGTACGGTGGAGGCAGTTAAGCAAATTGCCAAGCCGCGTGTCGTATGATAGGCTGCCAGAAGAGGTCAAAATTGAGAAGTCAAGTTCCGTCTGAAAAAAAAAAAAAACACTTCGTCACTGGTTGCCTAGATTGTGCCCATGAATTCAAGTCCGCTTCACTATTTTCTGCATTCTTGTAATTTGATTTCTTACAAAAAAAAATCAGTACTGATTATTATTTTTATGATAATTTTGTTTTTACGATGCCTCAGTCTATAGGCCCAAAGAAAGCAATGGTTGCTTTTGAGCAAGCACCTATACGGGATCGACGTGTGTTATGATTATCATAATTATAAGTTCCCTCCTCCCCCCCCCCCCCCCATTATTAATTGTCTTATCATTACTTCATTATACTCTTTATTTCATTATAAATATAATGTCGACATATTGTAGTGTCTTGTTATGACAAGACAAAATTCCTTGTATGCCTATTAACTGCTGTGTAGCCAATAGACACTCCAACCATGCAGAGACATCTTATAATTGCCAGTCTGTGGTAATGTCCACTGAGCTACTACAACCGACATTCGCAAATACATAGGCCTATGTATATCTACAGGCAAAGTACAATAGATGTATTGTGAAGAGTGAATTGTGCTCGTAACGTATTTGTAACTCGTTCGAAATTCGCCAAATGGCCATCTGCCAACTTCTGCTATAGCACTGGCAGTTGGCCCGCATTGGAATTGATGGTAATATCGGAAACCATTGTGACAGAGCGACTTACAAAAGTGTGTCGATGTGAAGTATAGAGATGAAAGGAGATTTATGATTGTCCGACGTCGTTGACGTCACTGGGTGGTCAAGATGACGACAATTATGGATACATCACCTAGCGAGTAATCTGATGGCAGTGACCACGGTAAAGATAGTACGATCACGACTTCTTCCTGTGGCTATTCTCAATTCCGTTGTAGGCGCTTTAAATCGCCAATAATATCATTGCTGTTTTTCCCTCTGCACTGTGATATATTAATGTACAGCAGCTGTTTCGTATTCAGTACTTCATTCTAGCTGGGAGAAAGGGTTGGGAAGGGTAGACTGTATCTCCTTGTTTGTGTGTCGTTTCTATTCTGTGAGACCGTACGGCAGATGTAATTTATTCGCAGACGAAAATGGAAAACTATTTTTAATGTGTGGTGACATTTCACCACTGCACTATTCGAGCAGTAATATAGGGCAAAAGTCAAGATTTCCATTGCATTGACAACACTCGAGGGATTATCCCAGCCCATGGCTGGAGGCAATTTGGGCCATGTTATCAAGAACGTGGATCAATGTTGCTTTCGGAGAAGTGTTTGTCTCCCTTAATGGAAATTATGTTCCAGTAAAGCTTATTTGTAAAGCAGTTTAAGTAAAAGTAAAGTAAAGTAAAGTAAAGCAGTTTGCCTTTGACAGAAAACCCCACTCCTTTCTCACGTTGACTTCAATGAACAGGGTATTTATTAAAGAAACGATAAACCTTTCACTATAATCGGGCATTAGACCTTCAACATTAAGTGTTAGTTTGCGCTGTTCCCGTTTCAAGTCATGTTTGTCTCCCACCACCCTGGTCACAGGATGCAAATGCAGAGTTTAGTGATGAGCGATGATGACTTTTAGAGGAAGGGGTTGGCACTGTCAATGTATCCATCATTCATAATTTGAATAAAATTTACAGACCTATGTATTCTCCAGTAGGGAAGTTTAGCATCCATTAGTCTGGTTGTTTAAAAGTTAAGACATACACTTCAAGGTGCAGAGACGTTACACTTGCACGTAGGAAACGTGTCACTATTTAATGTACATTATTATTATCATTATTTTATAAAGATTAATAATGATTAATCAAAATTTGTGTATATAGGTTAATGGGAGGGTAGTGAGACCGCGAAGTCATCGCCGCATCAAAATGCATCATTGATGGCCATTAGGGCCATGTGATATCATTTTTTTTCTGTTCGCAGAATTCATGTGGAACTACAAGCTTCCATAACCCTTGTCACTTTATTGTGTGTAGGTCCGACATATAATGAAACCGGAAATTTGACTCTATTTTATAAAGCCAAATTGAACATGACGTGCATGGCATTGTATATTATTACGAAGAAGTACAACGTCTGATCAGGGAGGTACACACCTCCCTGGTCTCATCCACATGGAACGATTAGGTAGACGAATCACGAACAGAGCCAACCTTTGAACGATATTGATATTGAACAAGTATAAATTACAAGTATTGTAACTAACATGCAAATTCATGCACTGCAGTCATTCGGATGTCAAGCAATAAAAACGCAGACGCAATTCTTGAGGGAACAAATTAAAAGTCCTGTGAGACCCACAAGGTAAGACTGGGGAATACGTGGGAAAAGGGGAAAATTAATAAAAAGGGGACATTTACCAAGAAAGGGAACAGAAAGTGAAAAATAACCAATAAATTGCAAAGTCACGTCAGCGAAATCCTGCGGTAATTTATTTGGAGTGATGTTGAAACAGCTAGACATAATGTGTATTAATTCTCCCTCCTTTCTCTCTCTCTTCCTCTTTTTCTTCTGTGTTTTGTCCCGTTTTTGTTTTTTGTTTATTTGTTGTTGTTTTTTTGCCACAAAGCCCCACGAACCATACGAATGCAATATTGGTTTTGGTTATAAACTCCATCGGCTTTCTAATATCAACGTCTTGGTCGGCTCCAGATCGATATTGATGACAGGATTTATGCTTTGTATTACGTTATGGTATTATGTCCGTGATCTGTCAATACTTGAATGGAATCTCGGGTCATTTATTTTGATGTGAACAGAAATTCTGGCCTGTAAAGATTGAAGGAGATTGGCGCAGAAATCAAAAGTAATCGTGCAATTGTACGTGTCATCATGAAACAAAATGATCGACATTCCGACTGGCACAACTTACAGATGATCCAAAGCTGATATGAACTCGATCTCCTGTAAGGTTTGTTCACACCATGCAAATCGCGACTCCCTCACCACTTCCCTTTCTTGTTGGAGAAAGAGGGCTAATATGCTATGTCATAAGGCAGTTTAGAATTTTTTAGATATTGAGATGAAAGGAGAAGTTGAAAGTTATTTTGAAAAGATGGGGTAAAACTTTTTTGACGCAACATTGAAAATTTGAACAAAATCGGATGAAGAATCAGGAAGTTATGAAATCTTGAATTTTCACTATTTTTTCCCCGAAACAGTTCTTTACTGTAACAGTCAATTTGAATATGCAAAGAGTAAAGTTATGATGTAATTCCCTCACAACTTGTCTTAAAAGTTTGCAAATATTGTACATAAAATTTTGAAATTTCCACTTTTTCTTTTAAAAGCAATTATGCCTCAGTCTCAAATCCTAATATATCTGAGTGATCATTATTTTGAAGTTATTTAACCAGGAATAACATTATGGTTTACTCTCATATAACAGAAAAAATGGATTTTTGTCATTTTGTAATACACGATATATCAGTGGAAAATTGTGAGGTGACGAAATCATCAGCTCACTCATTTGCATATTCACATCAACTGTACCAGAACTGTTCCTCAGAAATTCGCAAAACTTCACAATTTCATAACTTCTCTATAATTTTTAGCCGATTTTGATCTGATTTTCGCTCTTGTTCTTATAGGAATTTGCTCTTTCTTATCAGACTTTATGTTTGAATTGAAGGTAAATTTGATTCTGCACTTCATTGGGCTTACTGATCAGAAATGCTGTTTATCCCAATTCTGCAACAACGTTGCACGTCGATTTGTTTGCAGGATAATAGCTACTTACACATCAGCTGTGATGCTTTGATTGAGTTCCAGTGACCTCTAGAGATATTCATTTCTTTACTTTCCTCATTCACTATCCGTGAATGCGCAAAGCACCATTCAAAATTAATAATCATGTAAAAGGCAGGGAAGCACCGGGGATGCAGAGGGTGGGGGGGGGGGGGGGGGCGTATCGCAGCTGCGAGGGCACGAATTTTTTGTGTCCCTTTGACAGAACTACTGAGTATCAGTGACAGCTACAAACTGCACTGCCAGGCGACACTACCGCCACGTGCCAAGAGCATTTTCCTTCTCTCTCCTGTATACTTTCTCTAAAGCCTCTAGCCTTTTGTCAAGGCCCTCTCGCTGTAATGGGCGAGCGAAGCGAGCCCAGCCGAGCGCGCCACTCAGCTGGGCTCTCTTCACCATGCAGCGAGAGGGCCTTGACAAAAGGCTATAAAGCCTCATGCATTCACAGCAATGAGCAGAGACAAGTGAGTGAACCCAGCCTGCTGCAGTAAGCTCTGGTATCAGTCTAGCATTATGGCGGGAAATTTACGACCGTGACATGTATCATCATGGACGCTTAGAAGACTTTCAGCTGGGACCTTATCGCCTTGGTCCACGCCTTTGCGGCGCTAATTTCATCAATCACCTACGATTGGGAGGACAAATCCACGCGACCACTCTTTGTCGGCTTCTTAATCATATCTTCAAGATGTATCATCACTGACGTCAGATAAATCTGATTAAAATCCATCTTCTCCTTCCCAGGTTGATCCCAGAGTTCAATGTTTTCTTCGTTTAACCTGTTTAATCCTCGCCTTTTATAGCTGCCTGAAAATAAAGCTTGCGATCGCTTGCTTTGTTGCCACTGCGCGTGATTATAATGACATTTAAAGGTAATCGGTCTTCACGCCTTGTGGGGAATGAGGCATACATTAATCATGCTATGAAACGTTTTTAATTTAATGTATAGATGACCAAATGATGTGAATCATGACTAATCTTGTACATATTTATATTTTGTAAATGCATCACTTTGTACATTCAGATCAAACTAAGTTTAGGCCAATATTTGAATTGATGACCGATTATAATATAGTTAGATCCTCATACTAATTTGCTTGTGTGGTAATTAGAACTTATAAACCGGAGATATTCATCTTATAGATAGTGTAGGCCTATCCTTTCAGTCTACAGCTTTCCTTCCTCCATTATAGTAGATAAAACATTCCATTTCTCATCTAAAAGAATTTCACCACAAACTCATCTTGTCACTCCTTTATTTAAGAGCTGATCATTGATTTACATTCACTGATTTTGTGTAATGTTAAAATCATACCTATATTCCCGTAAACAAAGTGGCTGTTTGGGCTTATATAATGCGAAAGTTCCAACGTAATCGGGCGGGTGCGAAGAGTATAGCATCAGTGGTGACACGACATTATACTTCTGCGGCAATATATTGCTCCGATCAAGATTATTATTATTATTTTTTTTTTTGCACGGACTTAGGGTTAGGATTAGGGTTGTGATATAGGGTTTTAGGTTTAAGTTTGGCGTGAGGATTAGGATTAGATTTTGAGTTATGTTTTGTGGGTATAATTTACGTTTGGCTTAGCGTGTTGATATTTCATGGGAGCAATATTGTCGCAGGAGCAGGAGCATCATGATGAAGTACTTTTCAAATAGTGACCTGCAAAGCGCTCCATTTGGTCATGTCCTGGAAGAAAATGCTCGGCTGTTACGGACACAGAAATTATGGTATTTTGTGATTATGGATGAAGAAATCAACTTATCTGCTCTCTGTCGCCTAAAAAACACCCGAAAAGCATCCTGAAAAAAAAAAAAAAAATCTGCTGATATGTCCCTCACTCATGTTTTCAGCGTTACTATTTTTATGCACACTCTCCAAAATATCTGGCCATATTTTACAGCAATCTATAGCTGCATTAAACTATATCTATACTCATATGATATCAACTGCTCGTTACATAATTATGAATGTGTACAAAAATTGAAGTAATATATATCATTTCCCATTCTTGTCTTTTCTTATACTGCCGACTCCAGTGGCCTCGAAACAATGTTCTCCTCTTTGTTTCGTTGATGACCAAACTATTGACATGTTTACCTTGAAGAGGTGATAGTGTATACCGGACTGAATCTGAATAAACGTTCAAAACACACATACATTTTATTAAACACGTACATAAACACACAAGTCACATTGGGCTAAAAAAGCACATTATATCGGTAATATATTTCATGAACTGGAGTACATTATTATTACTGTTTGCAAATCGGCAACGTTTTAACAGTTAGGACTTCAGTCGAATGCACAGTCTGTAATGCAGCTGACTGCGTCTTACATGCTTTAAAATGGCAGCATTAGTCAGCCGCTTCTATTTGCCATAGATTTATTTGCATGATAAATAATCGGGTACGTCGCCTTTTATTGTTGGGTCCGTTGATGGTCTATGGCCGATGGACCATACAACACACATTTACACAAACACATTTACACACACACACACACATAGGCACACACACACACACACACACACACACAACACTGTAGTTCCCAGGATGCAGTGCGGACAACGCAGCTGAGTGTGTTGCGGTAATCCAAAAAAGCACAATGCTCTCCCCTATTAGTGGTCCATGTACCTTACCCATTACGTGTAGGAACCCACACACCTGCAAAGAAGAAACTAACACCGTATTCGAATGTTATGTCTTCATCCGTTTCTTAGCATGACGGGAAAGAAATATCTTTGATTGTGGAAAACAAAAAGAATCATCTTGATTAAACGTCATTACTGATCGTTTTCGTTACAGCCTTTCCGAACGTAACGGAGGAGTATAGCGAAGTCGCCACTGATTGTTGCTTCAGTCGCGGAGCTGATCACCACCTGATTCCAGACTGTTTTTAAGCTCGTCGAAAGCTGAGTCGAGGCGAGGCGGAAGGAGAAACTGTGTCGATGATCGCCCTCCTCATCATGTCGTCTTCCTCCATTCATCTTCTTTGACCCTTGACCTTCAGCCTGCGATCTCCCATCACAGTTTCGAGGGCCGTCACTGGTCAAGTAGGACGCGGACAGGCGGCAGGCTATCGCGATTTGTATCTTTCACTCTGAAGAGACGTCAGTAAATTTTCATCACGGATAACAGGTCGGAATACGACTACACCGGGATGTCTATCGCGGGGTTTTCTATGGCGGAATCCGTCTACTATGAGGAACCATACACAGGTTGGTACAGAAATGTGTATGTTTGCATGATTGTGTAGTATCGATTAAGCTTAAACATCGACTAAAAGATGAACTTCACAGACGTTTCCTTTATTTTAAGTCAAAGGCAAAGAAGAGAGATTGATTCAAAGACGTGCGTGTATCGATTTGTCATGACGCATTGTCATGCAATGTTGCTATACATTTAGCTGTGTTCGATAGCATAATAGCTGGCAATACACATAAGTCGATAAAGAAATGGCGGTTTGAACGTCCCCAATAATCGCGTAACGCATGGTTCATACAATATGCAACCAGAAGCGAAAAAGAGCATTGAAACAAATTGACGTTGAGAATACGATTGTACACACAATGGTATATAACGTATCGTCCACGTCAATTCGATGCAAAGAACACAAACGGTGAATAGTATATAACCATTCCTTGTGTAGGCATAATAATGATTATATTGACATCGTCCTGCTGCATCCCCTGTATGATTCTGTGAATAGTTGGGCCTGGTGCTTACCTCATTGTAGAATGTAAAGGGAACAGGGACACGTATTGTGGCATTACTTTGGGAAAAGCGAAAAATGATAAATGGCGATTAATGGTTGTCAGCGTTAGTGCCTGCAAATACTATGTATTTGCACTGCGGTGGAATGATCAATCTGAACAGATCGTGAATAGCATGTCAGCCATATTATGTTTTTTAAATCTACTTTGGTGTCATTCATTTCTTTAGAAATGACTTATTTCTTCATTCATGTGCTTATTCGATTTTTTTTTTTGCTATCTACAGTATTTCATAATCTATCTTTTCATTTAATTTAATTTCAGTTCAGTTCATTATTTTTCCCCACTTCCAACATTGTATCTATCGGTTTGTTAATCTATTCATTCATTCCCTCCTTTCCCATTAGTTTTAAATATCATGTAATGCTAAATTTGTTGACAAAACATTCATTAATCACTCAACGTTAGAAATGACAATTTCATTTGCGCTGCTTTCGCTAACATTCCCTACAATGATTCATTCATATACAGCCAAAAACAGGCTGGGAGAGAGAGAGAAAAAAAAGGTCTTAATCGAAAGAGTGGAGGTAACCTACCTCTGGGAACCATGTCAGTGCTGAATATTGACGTCTCCTTTTTCAAACCAAATGCCAAACAAAGCACCGGAATGTGGATGGAAATTAATTTGTTTACGATACACAGGAAAGACACAAATATAGTTTGATAATCTGTTTTGATTCGTCATCTCTCCCATATCTGTCGTCATCGTAAGATTAAACGGTGAGATAGGCAGGCGCCGGGGTGTTGAAATGGCACAGCGCGGGGCCTGGGAAACAAACCTCTCCAGTCTTGCGAACATTTATTCTCTTTGTAATCATATACAGGAGAGAAACAAATCTATTCTTACTAGTATTGACTTCCTCGCCTTGATGAAGGGTAGATAAAGCCCTGTCGCCATGGTAACGCATGAAGTTATACAGAGGTGGAGGAGAGGGAGAAGCCCCTCTGCTGCTGATAAGGCCACGTGTATTTGGTGTAAGCCTGTCATACGGGGATCCGTTATAGGAGGAGCACCAGGGGAAGATCTGGAAGCCAGGCGATTCTTGTGGTGCTGAAATGATTGACATGATTCATCAGGATGATTATCGCAGCTGCTTTGATTTTCTTTAAACCACAAACGTATTCTCTCTGCGTCTCTCTCACACACATATCCTCTCTAGACATGTGTATCTCCTCTATTATCTTCGTAAACATCATGACTGTATTACATTATGTTTATACATAATAAAAGAGAAAGAGACAGAGATGAAAGAGATAGATAGAAAGATAGATACAGATATCACGCGTGCACGCTGGGAAGAGATGTAGAAAAAATGTGGGTTAGAGCGATTGAACCAAGAAAACCTTTTTTTTTTTAACCCCAAGAAATTATCACAATGATAACTCCTTGGTTACCTTATAAGGTTAAAACAGTCCACAAGGTACCTGTCTTTAATTGAGGAGCTAATCAACTACTGTACGCTTCGGTCCACCTCCTTGGACCCGGGTCCATGGTATCGAAAGTCAGTTTGTCGCCATGAGGTGCATTTTTCGAATCAGCATTATTGTTAAAGCCAATGGTAAATGCGTTTATCATCGGGTTTTTATGATTTTGCCAATATTGATGTCAGAGGATAACCTACATCCGTGCGTCAGGGAATCAATGGCTTTATTGCCATGGTTACAGACCATGCACTAAAAACAGAAAGTTATAAACAACTTCATCTCGAGGAAACAGAGATGTTCACTGTGGCTTTCTAGTCTCGTTTGTACTGTAATAGTTAAATGCATAATGTGCCTAAATAGAACGAGGCCGATGAGAATCGAGTGTCCTCGGGTGTGCTGTTTAGTATCGCTCCGATCCTCGCTTGTTCTTCCGAACGTGAGGCGTGTCTTGAAGGAAATTTAATAACTTGGGCTAATTTCCCGTTGTTGGATGCCTTTACGTGAATGTCATATGCCGATGTATCACAAGAATTTTAGATGTGAACTTCATTATATTGTTTAACTTTCATCTGCCTTGCGAGATTAAATCTATATAGTTGTCTTATCTGTTATTCTGTGTACAGTGTATTGGAATTCCATGGATTTCATGGCAACAGATTACACCGGTAACGCTCGTAAGCTTGACATAATTATCATCTGATCTGATTTTGATACGTTAAAATAATCTTATCTTTATTGAGTCACTGAATTACAGCTACAAAATTAGCCTGGACGTGAAGGTACGCGGCTTGCGTAAGTCAGTATTCTAACAGGGTATACTAATATATTAGCGAATCTTGGAAATAAATTCAGCTGTGGTGTTCATCATTATTTAGTAATGGGAATGCGTATGCTTTAACAAGTTACTATAATATAGTTCATTTTGAGAGTTGACGACTATTACGTCAAAAAAAAAAACCTATGTAATACGCCTATAGATTTATTCAGAGGTGAAGATTTCGAGATCCTGAATCACTCCACAAAAATGTTCAGTTATCAGCAGTTATTTATATTTCTGCATTCGAGCATGAAAGCAATCCCCCATAGGTTATGGACAGACAGACAATTTATGTACTTCTTGACACTGACAGGGAATGGTATACAATCGCATGGGAGAGGAAATGCGATGTTATGTAAACACAAATTATTGACGGACAAAAAAAAAAAAGGCAACATGATAGGATAACATTGCACAAAGACAAACATGACCAAGGTCAAGAGGTGAGAACCAGATCGAAGATTATTCAGTGAGTGGCTGTATTGAAAAAGAATCGACGAATTCAGCGAATATTTTGGCCTGAGAAAGGCAGCATGCACTGTAGACTTAGAGTAAATAGAAATAATGTGAGTTTGTATTTTCGTTCGTTCATCTTCGTGAAATATACTTAAACATGATTATGTTTAACGACAAACCACAAAGCGACTTATGTACTAGGTGGTGACAACTCCCTGCAGCAAGATGATGAAGGAATATTATGCGAGCATCATCTTCCATAACACTTCAAAGGAAGCATTTATAATGACGTACATACGCATATCAATAGGAAAAGTTCAACACCTTTATACGTTGTCAGCGCAAGAAGGGACCGTTAAAAACACGTCCTCATTTTGGCTAATTACTTTGAGGAAGGGTTCATTAACTCATATTAGAAGGTGGCTAGACTAACGCATCATTATTGACGTAATGCAAACAATAAGCTCTGAAGATCAGCAAGGTACTGATGTGATCCAGTGAAAAGTATCAACAAGCTTAATGGGATTAGGCACCTCTTAAAAAGGTGTAAGTTGCCTGCACTTCAGTAGGTGAAAAAGCATCCATAGTGACCTATGATATGAATATGATGATATGAAAATTACGGACACTCTAAAGATTTCAACATCCATTGTGTATATTGTGCATATTGTGTCTGTGTGCGTGTGTGTTCAATTAATGTCACTATTATATGTTATTGAGAAGAAACCTCGGTCCTTTTCACGCACACGATCCTTGTGTGTGTAAATAAGACAATCACGGATTCCGTAGTGGTTTATATTGAAGAAATCAAATTGCATGAATATCATTTATGACGTAAGGTAAACAGAGAAATAGAATGCATGCAGTTTTAGCATCACCTTTACGTTCGTTGGTGATTGGCATCTCCCGTACAATCATGCAAAGTATTATGTGGGTGACTTCGTTAACTTGTGACTGGTCCACCAAACTACCGATATTTTTTTCTGAGTATTTTCTCCAGGCCAATTTTAGACAGTTTCGCTCAAAATACAGTCGTTCTGGGGTTTGAAGTTGCAGAGTATAATTAGGTCTGCATTAATAATCTAATTTAAAGTATTTTTTTTTCTTTTTTTGCCTGTGAGATGGAAACCGTACTGATCCAGACGGCTCTTCCACCACTCCCTGCACCCTAATTTCACGTCAACTGGAGTCATGCTCATGTACAAGCACCACGGGCCTAGAGGGAGGAAGAAATTAATTCCTACCGATGATAAGGCTTTCCACCGAGTTGTGCGCGCTAATTTCCCGCGGGAACGTTTCGTTCCCCCAAAGTGCCAGGAGGAAGGAACAACATATTGTGTCATTGGTCGTGTATTGCTCATCGTTTGGAAACTTCAAACGACAGCAACTGCATCCAGTGTAACAACGATAACGGGCAAGAAAAACAAAACTGCAGTAGAGTGCAGAATCGTTTCTTGTGCATTCACCTTTATCATGCCACGTAATAATTGCAGTTGAATGAACTCCCTGTATAATTTTCGCATGCATGAATGTTCTAAAATAAGTGAAGCAGGTAGAAAGGATGTAGTGAGTAAGGGCAATCATTTTGTAATCACTTTCTCAGTATGAAAAAAAAATCAGATAATTTAGTGCGACCCTTCAAAAATCTGAAACGATTATTTGTGCATATAGATTGCGATGTACATATTTATTATTTTCTTTGTATTATATATTATGGATATAATGTGTTAGATTTTGGTCCCGACGGGGCAGAAAATTTCGTCTCTATACTGGTCATCAGGCTACCGAGTTAACGGGATGGCCGATGAAACACCAGACGATAACCGAGTGTCATCACTTGGCATGGTGATCTTATCCCGAGAAATGTTTGTCCATAGCGTCCGTAGCCCGAAGGTTCAAGTAATCAGAACACTTCCCGCCTAAGTCGTATGGATCTGCAGTTTAAACGCTGTTGATTTCTAGTCCGAGATAGAGAGCCAAGAGATTTGGCGTAATCTCCGATGCCCAATAAGAGGACGCGAAGTGATGAAATACACGATGCAGTGTATCGAGAGAACAGGGTGAGAAGATTATGATATACAGGCGACTCCCGTTATGACGAAGTCCCCCGGACCGGCAATTTTCTTTTGTTATTTCGAAATTTTGTTATAGTCGAACAGTAACGTATAACAAGTTTTATACGTATACTGCGGTTGTAAAGATGTATAGATGAGGATTTGGGGACCTCATTTTCTTTTTTTTTTTCGTTGTAACGAGAATTTATGACCTTGTTCGATACATAACGGGGGTGCACTGTATGAGAGTTACTGTCTGTGCGGCATCTGTGAATATATTGTAAAGTAATTGTCAAATTTTGGTGAACCTTGAGAGAGAAATGTGTTTTGCGACGTCCCTTCAGGGCTTCCATGAGATATCCTCTTGGTTTCGAAGACATGCATGCTTTTTCCTGCCAACCGGCAATAAATACTTCCATCAAGGCCTTGTTCCTTTTTATGCACGTTATATCGCTTTTATGGAACTATTATTGTTAGATGACGGCACGTTCCAGTACATACGATGATTAAAACAATACCTATATCAATTTTCTGTGTTTTTGTTAGAGAAATTTCACGAAAGATGACATATCTATGACATATGGATGTCGTATAACATGTTGTCAACGGATATTGTAGTATCATGTAACCGTTAGGCCTACATGATACCGAGGTGTGACGATACTTTTCATTGTTTTTCTTTTAGGTCTAATTTACAAATGAAATTGTTCAACGCTTTAGAAATCCTTTAAAATCTGTTGTCAAACACTATCAAAGGTCATTAACTTAACAGATTGAATGAGGAAATACCCAGCCAATTGAGTTCATACCGATGAATTTAATTACATAATGTACATAGTATATTAAGAAATTGGAAAATGATGGCAATATAATAAAAGTGTGTTAATTGTGAAGATTATGAGGAAAATTATACGCAAAAATATTTGTACTGCAATTATTGTTTCAACGAAATATTATCGTCAAACATCATGAATGAAACTGCATGACGAACGGGATTGACATGTGCGTTTGCAGATTTACTACGCAAACACGGGGTAATAATCTCCGATTTTGTAGAATGACCTTTTTGCCCTGACCATGAATTAGAACCCAGCGGGAAGAGAATTATAATATACATTCCGAGGAGATTGGATCAAGCACTCCTGTATATTTATGTGAATCAGGAAACCATGGGTAGCATATAAAATCCTCTTTGTCTCCGTTTTTTTGACGTGCTGTCAAGGATGGACCCAAAAGTCAAAAGTTATCTTTTAAGGGGCCTGTCTGCGTGATGTCGTCAGAAGTAAACTTTACGGTTGACCTTGTATGTAAAGCCTTGGACAAGGCTTTGTTTATAATCGCAAAAATGTCACAGAAATTCCATTTGCCGTTTCCTTTCTTTCCTACTTTCTGTGTTAGAGGTCATTGATATCAGTTTATTATTATCACAGATGATGATAAGGTATAGTAGAAGTAGTTAGGGTAGTAGTAGTTTAACAGTGCTATATAATACAAATGTACATGTACATGTATGAAAGTAGCAGCAGCAGTAGTGTAGTAGTAGTATAGTAGAAGCAGTGAAGATATTGAAAGAGTTAGTAGTGATAGTCACTAGAGGTGACGATGATGATGCTATTGCCGTCGTCATAAAGTTGGAATTTCTATGTAAACATTGGAAGAAATGTTTTACTCGACAGTCTGGCTCTAACTCTATACCGAGGTCATGGCAGGGATGCCTGGAAGAACAGTGTTGTAGCGGAATTTAGGGATTTTGATTTGGAATATTATAATTGTTGCTGATATCACTTTACTCTTTTATCATCGTGTTCTACCAGTGTACTACATAACGTACGAGTGTTCATAACGTCATCTTATCAACATCATACTACAAAACGGCGAAGAACACTGCAAAATAAATGAAATGCAATGTCCTAATTATATAATTTATATCCGTTCCAGCGTTTTGACGAGCCAATCAGGCAGAGCAATACATGTAGGCCCTAAGTGGTATTTCAAAGCGATCCAATATACTCTTCATCTATGATATCAAAAAGCAAAGACTGTAAAATGCATTTATTATTTCAAACAGAAGAACAAGAATTTATGGAGAACTAACATATGTATAATAATGCATTTTACTCAAATTACTTACATAAATGAATTCAAATCTGCTTTGGAAACGCATCTTTTTACAGTGTAAACAAACATGAAACTCGGTGTTACTGCAATATTGCAGGTTTTTTTTTTCTATTAAAGTTTTTCCTTCTCTTGAGCGCGAATAGGGACATTATACACTTTGTATATGTTACGCGCTGTATAAGCGTTGTTAATTATGATTATTATTATCATTTTCTCTCTTGTGAGGGGAGGGGTGCTGTTCGTTGGCTGCCTACTAAATCGCGCTCTGCAGAACGCTATCAGTCAACAAAGCATTCAATCAATCATTAATCTTGCGACATTAATTGCCCGACTCTGTACCAGGTGAAGTGCTCCGTTAATAGCTTGACTCAGAATACTGGAGGAGAGAAGTAAAACGACAAGATTCCGCCATCACCATTATTGAAGGCACACTGTGATCTTCCTATAGAGACCAGACAAGGTGCAATAAAAGATATTCTCACAATGATTTTCCGCGTCAAACACGGTTTTGATCACAGGGTGCCTGCACGGAAAACTTCATCGACGAGGTATATTTCAATGATTTTAAGAAGTGTGTTCATGAGGGGAAAAATCGCAACAGATAAAACACTCTATAGATATTACAAGAAAGAATGAAAGGCCAACAACATGACCTCGGAACTTTTTTTTTTCCTTCAAGGGGGGGGGGGGTCACTACAAGATGATCTATTACATCCCAGGGAAAATCTATTTTCGCTGAAAATGGTGTAACAGAAGAAGCTGAATGATTAAGAGTTTAGCGAAATCAGGAAAAATGTCAAGAACACGAAAATTATTTGAATATCAGGAAGTCAACAAACACGATGCCCCGTAGACGTCTCAGGATACCTGCCATACATCCGTGATTATGACGTCACCAAGGTTACATAACCTTCATTTGTTTTGCATAATCTATTATAGACTGTAAGTGATTCCATTGTTCCCCCCCAAAGAAAGATTTGCCGCAAAGTTCTGCTTTACATTCAGATTCTCGTTACTTTCTCATGAGAAGGAAACTGCTCCCATGGACTAAAAATTACCCGAATGGAAGAGAGGAAATGACAACGTATTGAAGCGAGACTACGGGTTAAGTGAGGGTGCCGAAGATGTCATGTGACCTGTAGTTGTCAATGAATACAATTTTATCTATTATTATCATAATCTATTATAGACTGTAAGTGATTCCATTGTTCCCCCCAAAGAAAGATTTGCCGCAAAGTTCTACTTTACATTCAGATTCTCGTTACTTTCTCATGAGAAGGAAACTGCTCCCATGGACTAAAAAATTACCCGAATGGAAGAGAGGAAATGAAAACGTATTGAAGCGAGACTACGGGTTAAGTAAGGGTGCCGACGATGTCATGTGACCTGTAGTTGTCAATGAATACAATTTTATCTCAGCATGAGACGAAGGGACATGGATTCAGGTTCAACTGTAAATACGACCCGTTTGACCTCCGCAAGCTCCTGTTTGCTTTCGCTAGGCTGCGTTTCAAAACGTTGTTTCTGTTGTTACTATTTCGCTCGGGAAAAAAAAAAGGTGTCCATTTGTCATACGTAATTATACCAAGAAAATCCAACTGATATTCACGGCAGATCTTACCAGCTCTCGTACGAGTCGTAGGCTGCATGAAGACAGAAAGACGCCGTACTTTAAGTGTCAAAGGAGAACGTTGGTGCTTGGGCTGAAATTTAAAAGCACGTAGTAAGTGCATGCACTTGAACTACGCCGCGAACGGTTGTGGTCGTTCATGGCAGCCTGAAGCCTGAGCGTATTACAACGCCATTCATTCTCCCCGACACATTAGTGTTCTCATTTCGGCTGACATGGGTTTTAATGTGGATCTGTAAAGCCTGCCCGTTCAAAATGTATTTTATAAATCACACATCCTGCTGGAAAGTAACAGAAATGTGACTATACTACAAAATGTATGAAAAGCAAGTTACAGTTACAGTACAATTCGCCTGTCAGAAACAAACAATGGTACCAAGCTCAAGGCGAATGGGAGGTGTACGCGCCAATAGTGATGTGAGAGGGTAGCTTCTGCGATATAAACGTGAATCTCTGAAAGAAAACCAACAACGACATACATAATATACATATGTATTTCATGCAGCCGGAGGTCTTGTCAGTGACAAGGTGCTAATAAACATCATTTCGGCCATTGCCCCGTATATGTAGGATTTTGCTCTCGTGTTTTCAATTCGCGAATTGTCGTCAATCATACGTTACGAATTTCAAGAATGAGGAAGTGTTAGTTAACGACAACAAAACGTGTAGCTTATGGCTCTTCAATGATGGAAAGGGACCCAAAAGGAAACGTTGTTCTGTCTCTTCATATTGGATACAAAAATATCTAGGACAGTAATTTTTCACTGGAAAGCAAATAATTGAATGGGTCAATCAGCGAAAGCATTATTTCATCAAGCTGGCTAATCTTGAATATAAAAGCAAACCACAGTCGTGGATAGATTTTGTGATGTTTTCGAGTAAACCTCCCAGCTGAAGTCACCGATGGCCTCGCCAAATCGTGCTTGTCCCAGCAGGAGGAACATTGTAATCACAAAGAAAACCCAATAGGAAATGAAAAGAGGGTGAATTGAGTCAGTAGCTCTTCACTTGAGACTGTTTTGCCCGCCAATAATATCCGTGAGTGTTCATTCACAGGAATAGATCATTGAAAGGCTAAAAACAAAAAGGGAGAAGAGAGCGGGTGAAACGCTCTGAGCTAGCCCTGTATCTCTTCCATGCAGCAGAGCAGTCTGATTACTTACCTCAGGCGGTTTTCATGACATCACATCACAGTTACACATTTTCCGATTGCTCTGACCAAGGAGTTTCGAGAAGCTCCCTGCTCTGACACATTCAAATCGACATTATCAGCCGAGTTCCAGTACGTCATCCGTGCTACAGAATAAACTAGTACCATCATATAAAGAGCGTTGTCTTGGCATCGCCCACTCTTGCGGAGCGAAAATGAAAGTAGATGCGCCCCGTACTGTCAGAGAAGGCGACGTATTTCAAAAAAAGCGCGGAGATTTGATGGAAATGAGCAAAAAAACGCATGCTTCCTCGATGGGGCGGATAGATAAAGATAATTATAGTCTGGCTTCATCGAATTACCGATAGAAACTGATAAGAGTGTATTTTCTTGACAGCACTAAGGAGGACTATGTTTCTTATATCGTGGAATGTTGACATTATGCCTCGCGGCAAATGTCATTATGTTGTGAAGAAAGAAAAATGCAAACCATCAACAAAAATGTGAAAGAAGTTTACACAGAATGGGTAACAAGTTTATGTCACTTGAAAAAAAGAAGAACTATTCGAATATGTCCGCTTGTATTTGTATCATCAACAATATCATTGTAAAAGATGCATATCTAGATACTATTTTACCCTCAATGACCAAGCTCTAATGTGCATTCGCCAGTATGATATAGATAGGCCTATATAATTATTCTTTCTTGAGTCTCCCTCTAAATCAATATAACATTACTTTACCTAACACATGCTGTAATAACATATATAATGACTGTTAATCCCTGTTTTGTGAGTTTTCTTCGTTGCCAATACTAAGATCATGCTGAACTTGAAAATGTGAGCTGTACTAAAAATGTCTTCTTGCCTATTAGTGTAGGAAGTCCCGTTCTACAAGTTACCCCCCCCCGAACCCCCCCCCCCAAAAAAAAAAACAAACAAACAAACAAACAACAACAACAACAAAACAAAACAAAAAGCAAAAACAAAAACAAAACAATGCAAACCAAACCAAACAAACTAACACACACAAAAAACCCCAAACAAACAAGCGAAACAAAGCAAAACAAAACAACACAAAACAAAAACAACACAACTTAATGCATTGTGATGTTTGAAATAATGTAAAGCCACTGCTCGTCAGACGTACACGTTCCGGCACCATTGCCGACACAAAGCTTGCCAAGAAATATATTTAGACACTGTTTATTGTGTGTTGTGTGTACGCTTGCCATTTTAGAGTTTTAGAACAGATTTCCTATACTTTTCGCGAGACATATTTGGGGGAAATTCCTTCTATTTTTCTCCAATCTCGACATCCGGGGAAGTAGATTTAGAACAACGTCTAGTACTAGTAGCTTTTTTTTTTTTTTTTTTTTTTTTAAAGAATGAAAACGTAACCCGAAGCAGAGGAAGACATATAAACTAATTTTTTGACCTTTAAAGGAATTTATCGACATGATTTGATAAAGGGAAACAAGATATACAGCTGATATTATGCTTCAGAATAGTAATGTTGTGGCCAATGACGTCTGTATAGTGTCCCAGTATATCTTTTAGCCTATTTTACAAGTAGATTATGATATCCGCAATATCATATTTCGTTTTTTTCTACTCTTGTTTATTACTAAATTAAATATAACACAGATTACAGTGCATATGCAATTATCATTTTAAAGAGAGAGAGAGAGAGGGGGGGGGGGGAAGTTGCAGCAATAAGATGAAAAATGAACCTTTTGTATTGTGAGTGACACGCCTGATTATCATACAAAGAAATATGTTTGCTTGTTTGTTTATGTGCTTGCTTGTGCTTTGCGATAAATTCTGGAACACCAAGCGTGTCATTCTCATGCATATAACATGCACGCTACATCACGGAGTTGCACGAAAGCATGTTCATCTATTTTCATCTGATGCCTCTATAAGGTTTCTGAGGTGTGAGCGGTGCCATATTTTTCACACTTGAGCTTTGCTTTACTCCAAGGGTCCATACAGTGTATATACATGGCTCCTTGGAGTGCGAGATTGTAGTTGACTCACTCTTGTATAAACAATTCATGAATCCAACAAAGGAGGGGCAAATTTGTTCTATGATGGATACCATGTATACCTGTAGTCCGTTGAGTAATTGTCGTCCCGTGGTTCAAGTCTCACAATCACCTTACAAAGACATTTGATCGGCATACATGTAGACTGTAACTCAATGCGTGATCAAGGCAGCCAGTCGGTGAATAGAAAATGATTAAACTAAAGGTATAGATGTAACGAAAAAAAAACCGAATGTCATCATTCCATTCATGTTCATTATGGCTGTAATTCATTGAGATAAAGATATCAATAACGCTAGGAATGTTTTTAAAAATAGTAGTAATAATATTATTAATAATTCCATAGTAATGATTATCAACATCAATGTAACCATGTTGCATTTCCACATCACACACGACTACGGTTTTGTATATTTTTTAAAATATAGTAAATAGTATACAGTTAAGCAAAATGAAAGTATACCTAAACAGACAATACCCACAATTCCGTGTGACATCTAGATTTTCTTTTTTATACTGACAGATGATACAACCCACAATTGATACATTCTTGTTTCGTTCAAATGGTACATTGTACGCGGGAGAATCTGTACAGTAGATTAATGAAGATATTATAGGGACAGCCAAAAGGCAGTGGTGCATAATACATTATCGGTATATAGTCCATATCTCTACAGCGCGAAGATTCGTGCGCTTGAGTGTAAATGTCTCGACATGCAGTGCAAACATAACTTTGAACCCCCTTGTGTGATGGGCAGACAGAATACACCATTAAACTCGTCAGTCCCGTGGCAACATTTCTATGTACGTTATCAACGGTGTTTTAGGATGATAGTCCCGAAAGGGGTCCATTTTGCATAAAGAGATGGCCGTCTATGGGTGCGTGCGAGAAAAATATACTGCCGCACTACGAAGAATGTGCACGTACGATGGTCAAAGTCTATTTTCTATATGAATAATGTATTTTCAAGCAACAACCACTGAAAGGTGTATATGTCTCTCTTTCAATTTCTATAAAGAGCAAAGTCCACTGTGCCACCTGTGAGCTGGTGCCCAATTTACGACAGACTCAAAGCTCTTATACTCTTGTATATTGATGGTTTGTATCCCACGAGGGTGTGCAGACAAGGATGGCAGTAAAAGATAATAATACTGGATGAAAGCCACTAACTCCTAACCCAGTATTTGTTGTCTTATTCATCAAAATTTGCCCAAAATTGTTTAAATTATCGTGATAATACTGTTCGAAAACAAAACCAAAACCGAACCGAATCGAAACAGGACCTCACATACGCAGCAGCAGTAGTTTGGTGTTGCACTAAAATTATAGAAGTCATAGTAGTCTTAAGTAAAAATAGTCGTGTTTCTATTTTGTTTGTCTGTAAAACTGTTGTTGTATTGAATTTGTAATGATCGTTGCCACCCATTTCTTCTTGGTCCTGCAGTTCCTGGGCCTTGCAAGACATGCTGTCTTCGCTGTCCGTGCCCCAACCTCCTGACGACAATCGTCTACCTGATCGGCGTTGTCGCTTTCTGTGTCGGCGTCGTTCTCGCCTCCGACGAGACCGTCAATATCTTCCTCTGGAATGACACGCTCAAAGGAGTGATGTCAGACTGGTGAGTTTACAAGCAAGATCGAACCAAAACCAAAACCGAAACCAAAACCGAATCGAACCGGAACAGGGCCAAGTATACCCACATGTGAAATAAACAGAAAAAACAATGTTGTATACCTCTTCTGTATATGCAAGTTGAACCTATGTTCAGTAGGCTAACTTGCTACATATCCTATCATGATTATTCTTGTCTGTTGCCTTATGCGGTCAATTCTAAGCTGATGGTGTCCCTGTATTAGAAATGGAAAAAAGGAAAATCTTGATGAAATTATCTCCACTTTTCTTCAGGCTACTCTACGTGAAGATCGGAGTGGCCGTCGGCACAGCTGTCATGGTCATCCTATGTGTTCTCATGCTGGCCACTGCCTACCTGGGCACGGGTGCGACCCGGAAGGAGTTCGTGTGCCGCTTCAGAACGCGCGCCAAAGGCCGATGTCAGACAGGAATGGTAAGGGGCTGTCGTCTGCTCACGATGGTGCTAACCCTGACATGATTCCCAGTCGAATGTTCCGGTTTTGTCACCACTGCTCTTTGTTCTGAGCCGAACCATTTTGATAAAAAATGATGACTATCCATGTCTTTTTTGCACACAGTGCATATTGACAATCATTTCACTTTCATTACCTCAGCAACCATTGCAATGTATCCCTACTGTAAGTTTTCAAGTATTGTTTTCTCTGAACAAATTTACATGCATTATTTCTGTCACTGAAGAAAGTGAGATTTATGTTTATATATTATTTTACTGTGGAAAAACGAAATAAATTTGAAATGAAACTTGAACTTTTGTCATAATATATTATAATATATCATAATATATACATGAAGGAATTAAAAAAAAAAACACCCAGATTTCCCTAGAAAAAAAAAATTCCTCAAACTGCCCTTGAGCACGCCTGCATTGAAATAAATATCAAGTAATTTATGTACGAATGTATCGACGGACAGTATGTTCCCCTCAGTGTATGAAGACTCGTCGTTATTGTGAACACATTCCAAAGTATCATCTTAAATAACTTAAATGACTTTATGCTCTACGCGACAATGAATATAAGGACGATGGCAAAGAGATGAATATCTCCTCGTATTCGTCCCCCTTCCACCTCTTGTCCCAGGTGCTGACCATTGCCTACGTTCTGCTGATGATCTGGCTGATAATCATGGTCATCACCGTCATCCCGACCTTCTTCTTCAGCGTTCACGCCGGCGGCGTCTGCCGGTCAGCCAAGGACCAACTCAACCAGGAGCGCTACTTCTACGAGTGCTTGGACCTCAGGCAGTGGGGTGCGATACGCGTTTCCGATATAATAATATGATCAATGTCTTTCGGTCTTGGTGTTAGAGGGCGTCTGTTAAAATGTAAATTTTCCTCGGTGTCACATTATTTTCTTCTTGCATTATGTTAAAGTGTAAAAAGTTGCCGGAAAAGTGTTGTATTTGCGCGAAAGCATAGACGGAAACTACTCCGTTAACATCCTTAAGAGGTTAATGTCACAGCTGCGACGAGGTATTATACTAAGTCTGATTTGAACCGTAAGTTGGAGCAAGATTCCTTGATAGTTTTATGCAGTAAGTAGCATTATTGTTGAAAAGACTTTGTTTCTTCGTTCCTCATCCGTTATGCTGCAATCTTTTTTTCTTTTTAATTTTACCTTTTCTTTGTGTGTGTGTTAGTGTTGTAGCTATTGCAATTTTCTGATTTCTAAACTCGACGTTGAAACAATCTTAATCTATTGTCATTGTTGGTCTTCACTTCGCGCTATTGCGCTGTTGTAGGTCTGATAAACTATGACCCGGATGCGTCTCGCTGGGCTGACCCAAGACTTCCGTCCACAGAGGAGGAGGATTTCTTCATGTGTAACGAAGATCTCGTCTACATGTGTGACAGCGTGAGTATCACTTCGCCATCTTCTTCTCTTCTCCTGTAACATCATGGATGAATTCTGTAACCCATTAAGGAACCCCATCCTATGGTTTGGTGCTGTATTTGTTCAATATAACTTTTCCTAATTATTGCTAGTGTTTCTTAGGGCACAGTATAAAAGTTGTGTTTCGTTTGAGTATTTTGTTGTTGTTTATATGTAATTATTTCGGTAACAGATCTCTCAAAAGCCTCCGAAATCTCTCAGTTTATAACTAAGTCTCAGATTAGCTGTGAATTTTAAAGAGAGAAGTGCTTGTTTCCCCTGTTTTGATCATGCTAGTTATGATTGAATGTGAATGTTAATGCGTGTGTCTTGTTCTTTCTTGTAGGATGTCCTGATTTATTACGGCGTCGCTTTGGCTGGAGTGATCCTTACTGTCATAGCGTTGGTGAGTGAACATGTTGCAGAGTTGAAATCAAATTGACACCTTCCCACCAGACTAGATATTTCCTTTCGTTTCTCGGTTGTCTTTGTACATTTCGTCATGGCATCCTGACCCTGTCATTCATACATCTTTTTGAAGTAACATGTGACTGTCTCAATATGATGATAGGAAACGGAGGGAACAGATCCTAAAGAAAAGAATTGTTCGCTGTACATAATGAAGAGAGAGAGCACTTGTGGCCAATATTAGTTTGACATGAAACAAGACTCGAACAATGACAGGCTTGGGCAGTTCGAAAGAATCGGGGCTGCAGAAATACATAAGAATGAGATGATAACCATTTTGATGGAAACTGTCTTAGCGAATTCTTCATAAAAGCATCATAAGCTTATGCAGTGGGAGAGGAGAATCTCTCAAGGACAAAGCTTAGTTGTTGTTGTTGTTTTTTTTTTTGACAGATATCTTCTGTTGTATATTTTAATTTCTTTTTAATGTAAAATCTATTCTGTGTTCAGATTCACTACGTTCTCAACTTCTCGGCCAACTACGCCAAGCTGCGTGACCGCTTCAAGGATGGCTATGTGGACAAGCGCACCGGTACTTACATCCATCGTACCACCAGCCTCCGTGGCAGTAAGAAGTCGCTATCCGGGACTAGAGCATCGCTCCGTGGTAGCCGTGCTTCGGTCCGTCATCTGAACGGTGGTCCCTCTAATGGTGCCCTTGCCACCTCGACCTCAGCTTCCGTGATCAAACAGAGCGCCTACAAGAACGAAGGCATGAAATCCAGCAGAGAAAATCTGTATACTATGCAGGAACTGAAACCGACTGGGGGCCCAGGGAGCAGCTACGGGGGTAGCAACTACACTACTAGCAATTATGGTAGCAACTACGCTGGCAGCAACTACGCGGGTAGCAACTATGGCGGTAGCACGTTTGGGGGCTCCACTTTGGGAGGAGGAGGAGGGCAAGACTACAGACCACAGGAAGCAGATATCGAGGAGATGCCTGCGCTGAAGACTGCATACATGGAAGCCTTCGACAACCAGAACGAGTCGTTCAGCGATCGAGAGCGCTTCGCCACCCAGCCGTCATACGAAGCAAACGTCGTGGATCCCTACGTGTCGTCCAACATGAACAACGACGCATTTGGTGACAGCGGCACCTACGCGCGCGGCGCGTCCGAGCCGTTCGGATACAACGGTAGCAACGACATGTCGCGCAGAGGGGACGCCTACAATGACGGCTACGGAAGTAATCTCGATAGGAATGGCACGTTCGGTTCCAAAGAATACGGGAGTCACCACCAGCTAGGTGATAAGGGATTCGAGAGAGCCAACGAATTCCCCGTGCACAGCAGCTACAGTGGCACCGGGCAGAGTCGATCCAACAGGAACAGCGGAGGCAGCACGAACCAGAGTGGCGGAGGGCTGGCGGAACCTTTCGTTACCCTGCAGTCTACGGACTCCTCGTCTAGAGATAAACACGAATATTTCATCTGATCGGGATGAGATGGATTCGTCCTTGAATAGCGTGGGAGAGACATTTTGGACTTTCTGAAGGTGAAAGGGATGGGGAACGAGAATTGGCAAGAAAAGAGACGGCTTCGCCTCGCGCTGCTCCGATGCTGTGAGGGCAGTAGAAGATTCTTGGACTGGTGAGGAGCCTCTTCCCTCTCCCTCTTCCCCCTCTCTCCACAGTGACGAAGTTGGCCGTATACGCCGCTGTGTCAATTCGGCCAGGGAGGTGAGACGAATTTCGTTTCACCTCCCTGGTACGGCTAACTTCGGCACACCAGTGCCCGATCAACAATACATGCTCTGAGTGATAATGATTACAGAGCATGACGTCACCTTTCAGAGACCAAGTTGTGACGTCACATGGGGTGCTGCATTACTCTTTCTCGTTCAAATAATTCGGTCGGATCCTAACAAGGACTTTAATAGATGAATGTTCGCCGTTCCAAGTATTCTGTACACGTTTTAATGTGAAATACAGATATAACAAATCAAAGAAAATTTTCTGTATAGATCTCCTGACAAGTGATGTTGCTGTAGCAAAGGCGACCTAGGAGCTGTTGGAGTGTATGTTCTCAGTTGAAATGTATTCTGTTGATACTATTGATTACGAAGTATTGAGGAATTTGACTCAGGAACCTAATCCCACTTCCATAATTACGTTTCTCGAGTTGATCAAGAAAAAAGATCATGATGTTAGATGTCATATAGAATATTTACGTAATGATAAATCCTATCTAGCGTCCGCAACAAAGACAGAAACGACAAAGAAGCGTCATATCGTGTCGATTCATTTTAGCGAGCCGACTTCATGTACAACTTTATTTGTCATCAATGATTTCTGGCAGGATATCAATTATGTAATTGAAAATTTAAAGGGTGTCAATGTTGATTGGAATGTGTTGTGGTACAAATTCGACCTTGAAGTTAAGACCTAAATCGCCTTCATCTCTAGAAGTGCCTGTTTCTAAACGAATCGCCAAAGGACACCGGGGGAATCCGCGAAGATTTTATTTTACTTAATTTCATGATTCTGCAGAGTATCGATATTTTTCTGCATTGTTCCAATATTCCCTTTGAAGGTGGTATATATCCAGTTGATATTTACAACATTTTAGTCAAGCGGTACAGGACAACTAACTTTGCTATACACAGTGCATAGTTATGATATCATTATGAAACCGTAGTATGTCCGTTTTTGCCCAATAGGTAAATACTGTGAATTTAGTCTCGCCTTACGTAACAACTTTTTCTGCATTTTGTAAAAACACTATGTGATTGATCGTCGACACCTTAAAAGAGTTAACGTGAATTTTTATCGTGTGAATTTAATTGCTAGTCATGTTCATATGGTGCAGTGTAATAGCTCTGATGAGGTACCATTTTTTCCTCGTAAGTCTAGAAAGCATTCAATTTGCTTCCATGCGCATCTTGCTCCTTACTTTCAACAAGAGCATAGTTGTTTTAGTACAAGTATCAGTGTGTTTACTTTTTAATATCTGTTGTGCCCCATTTTCATTAAAAAAGTTGATCTGATAGCAACTCTTGCTGGAATGGCAATTGTCAAGGTAACGACAAGAATCCAGCTTCCTGATTGGCTGTTGCTATGGGAAGTTGCCATTCTAGTAAGAGTTGCTATCCCAACATCTCTTATGAAATGGGGCCCTGGTCGCCGTTTGTCTCAGATTTGCCGATGTATTTCCTCGCGTCTTTTTATGCTGTTTACATGGTGCAATGTGCCTTGTATGACTATGACTTCTCAAGTTTTAGTAGAGTTGTTTAAGGTTTGATGCACAGTTATACAATAGTGTGAGTTACTGCAAGCGCATAATATTGTAAACAACAGATAAAGTTGGAAATTAAACAAGTGGGTTTTGGGGGCTGCTTTGTGAGCAAAATGATGTGCTTGTTTGTAGTAGATTTGGTATGGCAACAAATTGGGATGAAAATTGAATTAAAAATGCTGCTCTGTGTATAAGATTAATCGATATTTTGTTTGCATGTCATAACGTCAGATTTTGTAGTGTGATGGAAACATTCAAAGACTTTCGTCAAATTGTTGAGGTTGTGGGCCATGCGTTCATGATCATCTTGCCATCAAGAGCGTTTGTATTAACACGATCATAGTCTCTTTAAATTCTCGAGGATTATCTTTCGCTTCCAGAAATATACAGTTTGTTCTTATGCTTCGACCGCGTGCCAAATCGGATGGCTCGATCTTCAATTGCTCTGTTTTCTTTCTTTCTTTCTTTCTTTCTTTCTTTTTTTTTTTTTTTTTACATAAAAGATGTATCGTAGCAAATGAGTCAGGAAGTAGATAGCCACATAAAGAAAGTGGTATAATCACAGTTCTTGGAAAACCGCTTTAGGATGACGTCATTATTGGGATGTAGTCAAGTGTTTAATATATGACATACATGTCGGTAAGATAGGAATCTCGAGCAAATACAATATGTCATCAAATTTGATTCGAACCACTGGCATACGATAACGCAGATATAAATTGGTGATTTTAATGCACGTTAAGGGATTCTTTTTTTTTTTCATTTCGTAACTTGATGTGTATAAAATCAACTTTTTTGGAACTAAACATCTGTGAAACAAAGCTTGTTTTTGGTTATCGTTGTTGAAGGTAACTGCCGTTCGAAGTTCTGAAAAGTTTCAATTTGTTTCACTTTATGTGAAACGACCTCTTTTTGTAATGGAAAAAAAAATCTTTTTGTACATTGTACAATGCAAACGAGAATATGGGTATGTTAATTTTTTTAATTGCACCGAGTCTCTGTTCTTTCTGTAATAGCCAGCCAGTGTAGTGTCTGTATATAAGGCGGATGTTTTCAGCATGTATATATTCATTACTAAAGTATTGAAATATTGATTACTCATGACAGAAACGTCAAGATGAGAGAGACAGAGACAGAGTGTGTATGTGTGTGTGTGTGTGTGTGTGTGTGTGTGTGTGTGTGAGAGAGAGAGAGAGAGAGAGAGAGGAAAAGATGATACGGAATATACAAGCTTACGTGTGATAGTCATCGGTGATTAATGATATGTACAGCTTTTGGACAGTTTTGAACATTTATTAAAAACGTTACATGAATGATCAACGATGATGATGCTCAATCACGTATCATGATCTTAAGTGTCTTTTCTTATGTGTGATCTCGTCGTATCTTAACAATACTGTACGTTAATCACTTTATGTAAAGAACGGTAACCAGTACTATAGTATTCATTTCGGAATACACTGCATTTTGTTATGAACAGTTTAGCATGAAGTTCCCATAAGGATGTTCTTGATTTTAGGAATAAGCAACGATTAAAGGGATAGTACAGAGTATTGGTGGAGATGAGGGTTAGGCTTTTAACCCGTTCCTTCCGCAATTCTCTGAGTGCCTTTAATGCCCCCAAACGAGATTCTTTTCGCCCGTCGACAGAAAGGCACACAGGTTGGTAATCCAGCTGTGTGAAGGCAGTCAAGCGGTTCATTGTGTCCCCCTTTCTACGGTCAACTACATGTGCCCGTGAACAATGGAAATATCGATCGGGTGCGAGGTATGAATAGAGCGTGCGCTGATGAGCTCTCAGAATCTTTTGTTCTACACAAAACCAGGTACCTGAATGAGGTGACTGGGGTCAGCGAACCCGCATTTCTAACTGATCTCAGCCTTGATCATTATGTACATGTTCGTACGAGTTTACCTCAGAACAAGCAAAAAACTAAATCAGGAAAAGGTACATAATACTGTTAAAAACCCTTTCTTAAACAGCAAGGGAACAAATCCTGACAGAATAAACTCTGATCTTTTTCTCAGACCCACTTTTCTGAGCATTTTAACACAAAGAAACATGAATTTAGGCCACTGAAGCAGGTACCCTTGTCTTCATTTTGGGAACCTGGTAAACCTGGTTTCCGTATATCAGTTGCTCCCACGGGAACCTGGTAAACCAGGTTCCCGTAAGGAACGGGTTAACTTTTTGCGAGATACCAGGAAACAACTTATGAAAAAGTACAGACCATACCATTCTTATATAAGAGGAATTCAACGTTTATTTGATGAAAGTCGGTTTTGGAATGGCTGACATATCCAAAAACAAAGTAAAACAAAGCGATCGTAATAAAAGGTGGGTCCCACCTTTTATTGGGATCGCTCTGTTTTGGATATCTCAGCCATTTCAAAATCAATTTTCATCAAAAAAAGATATTGACTTCCTCATGGAATTACACGCTCTTTCATAATATAATTTCATACGAGGTTTCTCATTATCTCAACAAAAGAAACCTGAAGCTATTATAGGTCTCAACCAAAACTATACAATTCATTTAATACAGAATTCACAAATGAATAGAAAAATGAATAAATAAATCAACGGATGTATGGAAATTAATTGATAAAGATAAATAGAAATGAATTGATTTGCCGAAGCTGAGGTACGCCATAAAGTGCAAAGATTGATATGGGTTTAGGAAATCATTGAACACAATCAAATCTGCCCATGCTCCCAATTTTCGAACTGATGATCCAGAAGCATTTTCATACAGTACTTGCTAGGTTCTCAAAATGATAAGTTTTGTTACGGTGGTACAGAGGCACCCAAGTTCGAATTGGCTTCGATAAAGAGAGTAAAATAAAACAAATGGAGTCAAATCAGACATTTAAATGATACGTCGTAGTTTTAGAGTTTGTATTTACGAATTCAGTGTTGAAAATCACATCTGCAAATAAGAGCAGGGAACAACATTATTGTATAGCGAAATTCTATCAGGGCCTACTTATGAGTATTAACTCTGTTTTTAATGAAACTCGTGGGGTCTTGTGTGATTTTGCTTTGTTTATTAAGGTCAGCTTGAGTATAGCATTTCACTTTACAGAAGAGGGGATGGAATTGTGCAATATGTTTTGTAATACGTGACACTGACGTTATGCAAAATATTGAAAGATCTCGAAAGACAATACTATATAAATATGCACGACAAACAGTTCATCGCTATTTCGTCCAGGTCTCATCACTCTTAGTGGAACAGAATTACACAAAGGTGTAATTAAGCATTTGAATATGTATTATAATTATGTGCACCATTTGCTATAAATAAATCGGGGTATTCTTATCATAAATTCCCCATGCAAGAGTTCAGAGTACTTTAGCCCGACCGTGCTCTATAGCACAAGTCGCGTATGTCACTTGACTCCCTATTCAACCAATCACAAATGAATGACAGACAGAGGAACAGATACACAAATAGAGGACACAGAACGCAGAGAAAAATATGAAAAACGAACGCGTTGTTTGTTTTATAGTTCCGTAACATTACTTTTCAAAGTTGACATATTTAACCAAGAGTTTGAGATTTTGAGATTTTCTTTTGAAGAATTTCGTTTCAGTTGACACAAAGAAATCATTCTAAGTATTCGATGTCTTTTCTAGGCGCCAGGAATTTGAATTGATATGAAATGAATATGATATCATCACAAACACATGTATTTTCATGTTACTTGAAACCTCGATGGTATTCTGTGATGTATGGAAAAGACAGACGTTTTATTGACTCGTCGAAAACTTGGTACAAACTGTATAACAAAGGTAATGAAGGACTTAAATCATTTGTTACCAAAAGAACAAATATGCGATATCAGTTACTATACCAGACCTCTTTATGCCGAATTTTCCGTGTACTTCACAATGTGACATTGGTTCGTCACAACAAATCCCATGCTAACAGCCACGGCATGCATCTAACACACACCATGCCACTACAATGACACTGCGCTGAAAGAAAACTCGCAAATAATATATTTGACACAACCGAGGAGGACTTTATATATCTGCAGCAGTACGACTTGCACAATGAAATTACAAAGTCCTGATATCTGAGCTTATTAATGTACAAAGGAAATTTTGTAAAAGATTTGGAAGCCTTGTGGTGCAGCCCTTGAAAAAGATCAAATCAGCAGTTGCGTGAAAATTGCTGTCTCTGAGGTGATTATGTTGTTCAGCGACATAATTATTGACAAGAAAGTTGTTACCGCCAGAGCGCCCTCTTTTGCTGAGCCGTGTTTGCGCTGAGCCTTCTGCATGACAGAGACTCTCAAACATTGCGTCCATGATATTATCATATCGCCAGTTTGATGTAGTTCAGCCGACGAATCAGCGTGTACCGCAAATGTATAGCTGTGTCATTCGCTCATAAACACAATGAGAAAAAGAAAAGCAGCACAGTTTTTATTGCGTAATTTCAGTGTCCATGCCTTTATGCTAATGTGTCGCTAAAGTAAATAAGCTAATTTCGATATTTTGTTCTGCAAGTACTCATTTTTTTTTTCACTCTGCCCGACACACACTCGAAAAGTGCTTTGACTTTTCATTACCACATAAACTGGATACAACGTATCATCCAAACGGATTGAATTACAAACGCAGGAATATTCTCATTCAATTAATAGGTTGTCATGATATCATTTCAGATGTCCATTCTATCTAACAGATCAAAAAAAAAATCCTTGTCATAAATTATCTTTTCACTTTTCTATGAATACTTTTGCCATCGCTAATGACACCAAAAATCAACACTACATAGAGTTTTCGCTCCACACAAATGACATGTAAAAAAAAATTAGATACTTCTAAATATACAAATAGCATATCAAAAAAGAAACATAGAAGAAGGACTGTACGTGTTGAAACGTTCCATCGACCAAACAATGACGTACAACATCTGCATACACATAATGATATTATGTTCTCATCCGTGTATTGAAATGAGCGCATCTCAGTACCATGGAGTGGTGAAGATGAGAGAAGAAAGGAATTACCCCACTGCTCAACGGAGCGCTGCAAGACCTCAACATAAAACTTAGTCAATCGCTTCATGCGCACGGAATCGAATAGGGGATACACACGGAAGAGTCTAATATCCTCCTGATTAGAGTTGATATTCAAAGAACTTGTTACCAACCGATGTGCGGTTCGAAGCTGGCGAGACAATATGCTGGCTGTGTGGTGACGAGGGAACTGGATCCATTTCGTATCGTACGGGAACGGAGTTCATGTTATATCTTGCGGGACTGGAGTTTACCGGTATTTCATATTCCTCGTTATTTGTCGTGTCGTAATCGTAATTGTAGTAGCCCTGATTGTAGTTCCCCACATGAGTTTGGTTGTAGCCGAACGCGTTGCCATTCGACTGCTGGGGGACGCTTGTTGCATCTTCATACTCGTCGTGGTCAAAGAAATCGTCATTCTCCGCCGATTGCTTGGACGAAGGGCTGGGATAGTCCCAGTAGTTCTCGTCAAATGCGGGATTGTAATGATCGTAACGACTTCTCCGACCGTAGTCGATACTGTCCTGCTTAGATGCTAACGTGCTAGTAGTGCTGGTAGGAACGATCGGCGATCTCGTACGCGTGCCTGCTACGCTTTGCTGCTGTCCGAAGCCACCGTCGTCAAACCCGTACGTCTGATTCGCGATCTTCGACGAATACATCGACGATGACGACACGGACTTGGCGGGAGCTGCCGTGGACACAGTGGTCATCAAGGTGAGCGACGACGGTGCAGACACCTGCGCGGCCACGGTTGGGATGGACGAGTTGGACGCCATGATGTTGGATGAAGCATCGTAATGGAGGTTAGCGCGCCTGAGGTGGGCGTTGGAGTCCTGCGACTCTTGTCGATCGGCGATCGGGAGGCCGTTGTGGGAGTTGAGGTCGTAAGCGCCGGAACGTCGACTCATCTTTCCCGCCGCTAGCTTCTTTCGCCGCTTTCGTATCCTCAGCCAGTTATAATTACCCGCCAGGCTCATTAGGAAATGGTTCTGTATATAGGAAGAAGTAACAAAGAAGTGTGTGAAATTCCCTGATAGTTTATATCGCCTCAATATACTTGGGATGAATATGATATAATATATTGTAAGTTCATATCCAGTCAAAGCAACGGATACTAAACTTGAAATACAGCATCTTACTTGTTGGGTTTCTGAACGTGTAACATCACTCTTTTGATCCACCTTGAAGTAGATTAATTCGTCATCCACATGAAGCAAGTACATCAGATTTTCTTACACGAAAAGAATCACGCGACGGGAATACCATTATTATCAAAACAGTGAGAAAGAGATGAAAGTCATGTCTCAGCGCTCTTGCATATTATGAAAACGTACATGCCATTATTCTACCTCGTGATAATCTTATCACTTTTACAACAAACCAACCGAAAAGTCTCCAGGATTTCCACTCGTTGTTGCATTACTCGGTATGACTACAATTTAGAATTATTTTGAGCCTTACATGACGGAATCGGGATTTGTATTGTCGCTTCCCTTTAACTTAATATATACACGTTTGTATGCAACAGAAATGCACATACAATAATGTATATAATCATTATGGTAAATGCATATAATCATTATGGTAAATGCATACACTTTTTGAGGTGGAGAGAAGGGGTAGAATGGGTTAGTGACGGTGATGGTAAAATGACAAAACTGAATTCAACTAGCCAAAACAATCCCTCCCCATCCCATACCTACCCCAAAAGAAAATACAAACAAACCAGTACATTATAACCATAATTTCAAAATTAGACAAAGTTGTATAATTATATCTTCAAGAAGGCGAGTTATTTTTGCTTTAAAAAGTGAACACATTTCTGCTTGAGGCACCTACAAACATTGATCTTCCAAACGAGAGCTAACATTTTCGCCGAATCTGCGGTGCGATTGCTTCTAATCTTTCGCAGATCGTAATTTCAAGATGTTTATTCAAGTCATGGCATGACTTACGGGAGAGTTTGTATTGGCAAAACCGCACAGACTCTGAGCCCTGGCGCCATAATATCTCTATGAAACTCTGCATGTGTAGTTCATGTACACACGGAAATGAAACTCAGGGCCGCTCTAAAATTAGTTAGACGTTGCTATTGAATCAAGTCGCAAGTCTTTCGTATCAAAAATCTCATCACTATTCCTGTGTAGGGGGAAAACTACACTTCCAGAAAACAGAGAGCCTCAAGCAGGAAACCCATACTCAAGATTTTTAACTTTGCTTGAGCTGGCTTTTGTGTAAACAGACAGCACGGCGAGTATAGAGCTACCAGGGTAATACATTATCTGCAAATCTGGGATATGTCACGATTCCTGTAATGCGTCCCTCCTTTCTCCACATATTCTCGAAATGAGTTTGTATCTGCTTGCTCAGACTTCTTTGCAATAAACCTCCTGCTACAACAACAACAACAATAATAATAATGATAATGATAATAACAAACAAAACAATATAATAATGATAACAAGTTTTATCTAAGCGCATTTCAGACTTGTAAAAAATTTTCATGCGCTTTTATACAGACTGTTATGCCTTGTTGTATACCTGCCGAAATTTCACGTTGCTCTACAGACAACGCGACTAGTTACATTTCTCCGACTATAAAAATGTTGAACTGTTACTTGATACGTTGCACACATACAGACACGCAGGCAGACAGACAGATAGAGAGAGAGACACTCACACGTACACACAAACATGAACATGAACATTGTTGACTACAAGCTTACCATGCCCAAGAGAACGAAGACACAACCCACCAGAGACAGGAAGAAGAATATTAAAAGATCCTGCAACAAATGAGAGGACAACAAACCTTATTGACCTATTGTTGTAAACAACGTGACAAGAGTGAGATGATGTCATTAATTAGCTTATCGTACTTCAAACACAGAAACGAAAATGTAAATATAACAGTTCGACCTAAAATTCCTCATGGGAAACATGGCATGTATTTATAGTTTTGGTTGAGTTGGGGATTCAGGTTTCTAACTTTTTTTGTGAGATAATGAGAAACGTCTCACAAAACATGAAAGAGCATATTATAATTCTAAGAGGAATTCAAAGTTTATTTGATGAAAATTGGTTTTTGAAATGTCTGAGATATCCAAAAGCAAAGAGGACTTCATTAAAGGTGGGACCTGCCTTTAATAAGGACCACTTTGTTTTATTTGATTTTTAATATCTCAGCCATTTCAAAACTTATTTTCATCAAATATACTTTGAATACCTCGTAAAAATTGTGTGCTCTTTAATATACTGTAAGTGGTTTATGATTATCTCGCAAAAAGTTAACATCTGGATCCCCCATCTCAACTTTTGCTGTCCATGACGAGGATAGCATATTTTGTCTTTTAAAAGATCAATTTCAATATTTTCATTCTAATTATTCACTCAGGTCAACCGGTAACTTAGCATTGCCAAAGCCTAGGACAGAATATTATAAAACAACATCTTATTATAGGGGTGCGGTGCAATATAACAATCTCCCTCCAAATTTAAAAGTTGTTTGTAGTCCTGCCTCAGTTTCTAGTAAGTTAATGTCATTTGTTCCAGATTTTCCATAATCCCTCCATATTATACGTTTATTTTCTTTGCAGCTCAGTCAATATACTCTTTTTCTGTTGTCAATGATATACATATTTTCAGTTTGAAATTTTTATCCCAATATCAACTTCATGTTTGGACCCCATGGAAGAACAGCCATGAATTCGTAGACTGAGCTGAATGGGCGATCCTACCGTACATATTCATTACTTGTTTTGTTTTGTTTTTTCTCGCTTGCTTTCTTCCCTTTTCCATATGTGATGTATTTCTATTTTTTAAAAAGTATATATTATTCTGTTGATTATATGTTTGTATATTGGTTGTCATACTTTTACTGTACTCTTTTTTTTTTTGCATGAATTTACAGTGAATAGACAAATCAAATCAAATCAAAGAAAAGAATATCTAGTCATTAAATCAGCTTAAATCATAACTTACACTGGTGCAAATAGCCTCCAATTCAGGTCCACAGATTAATGTCCTGTTTGATGAAACAGAAAGATCTTGCGGTGCCAGGCCTGCAGAAAAATGACCGTTAATGGGAGGACGGGGGGGGGGGGGGGGTGGGGGCGACAAAAAAAAATCAAAAGAAATCTTAAAAGTCTGTCAATGAGTTTTGCAATGTGATGTACGTCGTGTGTGAACGAATCGAGCATGCGTATTAAGATTCCATGCAACAATGGCGTTACAAGGGTTAATACAAAACACAGACCCCAGGATTTGGGGGATTCGAAACAGGAAATGAGTGAAATGTGATCGTCTGCTTTCACAATATTATGAAATGGCGGGATAAAGCAAGGCAACTCTCCCACTGGAAATTATAAAAGTGTATGAATTCCGCACTATGTTCGAGATGGCTTTCGTTCAGAAGAATAAAATCAAATAAACAAGATGATACAAGCTGCCTAACTAATTGTGATTTTGTGATACTTTCCGCACGAACCAATGGGAGAGCTGTGAATTGATCATAATTATCATCACTTCAGCTAATTTGCATTTAATGTATCACTAATTGGTGGAAATAATCTAGTGAAATGTGTGGAATTTCAATCACTTTCTAAATTAGGTCTAATTTTTAGCAGACTTCTACTGTTACAGATATAATTTATATAACGGGAAACAAGAATTTAACATGTTTTCACTTTTCAAGCAATGAAAGAGCACCTCACTCTCAGAGGGCAGACGGAACAATAGAACCTTTAACATAAGTTGGTAACAAATGAAAGGAATGTACACTTTGTCATCGATGAAATTTTGTGGAATTCTCTCAACATTTTGTCTATATATTTGTCTTAATGTGACATTACGAACTGTGGTAGCTTCCTTACCCAGCGATGGTAACACCGAACTTTTATATCTCAATATAAAAATTTCATTACTGTTGAATGGATTGCTCGACTTTCCTCACACTTCACGATGTGTTCTATGTACTAATATTACTGCATTCCTTGAAACCATAATTGTGGAGGTAATTCCCCTTTAAATCGCCCTTCACTTTATTAATTCGAGACCGTCACGATAACTTTGTCTCACCAAACTGTCTCAGGTCTAAACAGGTTAGGGATGTGAAGACTTCGTTGGTGCACACACCGCTATCCACCATGTAGAAGAACACCGTTGGTAGTGCGGCCCCGACCAAGATTGCATACCACGCTAGGTTGATGACGTAGGTTATGCACATAAACTGTGTTTGGAGAGATAATTGTTTGCAGCATAATTATTATCACTGAAGTACTGAATATTATCATAGATATCACAGCAATCTGACACTGGATGGCAAGTTATCTTATACCTGATATACAGAAATCAGAACATGACTGACAGTTCAGACAAGCTGATAAAAATAGAGGGAAATCGTTACAGTTCACTGAGCAAAGAGTTGAAGTGTGTAGGCGTTTCTCTCACCAAATTTTGTCGCCATTTCTACTCATTTGCAATCTTAGAAGCAACACAAAAACTCTATCTCATTACGAGGATGCGAAATGATACTAATCAACCGTAACAACAGACTATTTACAAGGATTACAAGACACAAGAAGATCATTAGAATTTGATCTTCATGCGTGTGCGGTAAAGCAACAGACGATGTAGCCCGAACCAATCGCACAGTGTATTTTGCAAAAGTAACAATAACAATATATCAACACTCTAACTTCAGGGCACGAAGAAAAATTATACTGTAATATGACAAGCTTATTGAGCTGTACCGCATGCCCCCCCCCCCAAAAAAAAAAAAATACAATCAGACTTTCTGCCATAATAACTTTAAAAATGATGAATCAATAAAGATGCAATTTGTAGGTATGAACTTACTTATTACGTACATCTTACAGAAAATCCCACTAGATCTGCTTCAGTGGTCATGGAGAAATTTGGATCTTTGTAGAGCATGTCAGGAATCCCTTTCATCCAAGTTCAGTCCATTGCGCTCACACCTTACACAAGAGACCCGCGGGTTATAGCGCTCACCTGAGTATCGCAAGTTCACCTTTCACGCAGTCACTAATCTAAATTATGCACAGCTCTACCAAAATTTGACCAGGCATTCTCAAGTAGAAGATGAAACTGTACAATAAGGGCCCAAATTTTTAAAGATAACTTAATTATTGGGGATTGGGGCCCCCTGGGGCTGTCTGGGTGGGGCATGGTGCCCATTTTGATAAATTTAGATCCTGACCCCCTAGGGATGCTACCTGCCAAGTTTGACGAAAATCCATCATGAGGTTTTCAGGAAGAAGATGAAAATGTACAATTCAGGCCCCCATTTGGACCTTCCCAACCACCCCCCCCCCCCCTGCCCCCAAGAGGGGCACCCCTGGATCTTCTATGAACAAACTCAAAACTACAGCCATTAATGTACTCACTCATAATATTATCTTAGCTCTATAACTTCTGATTCTAGAGAAGATTTTTAAAGATTCCTTCATTTTGGGGGTTTGGGCCCCCCTGGGGGCCCCCTGGGTGGGGCATGGTGCCCATTTTTAACAAATTGAGATCCTAACCCCTTAGGGATGCTACCTGCCAAGTTTGGTGAAAATGGGTCATGGGGTTCTAAAGAAGAAGATAAAAATGTATAATTTAGGCCCCATTAGGACCCCTCCTCACCCCCTCCCCTGGGTCCCAAGGGGGCACCCCTGATTCTGCCATGAACAAACTTGAAACTACAGTCATCAATGTGCTAACTCATAGTATTAACTTAGCTCTATCACTTCTGGTTCTAGAGAAGAAGATTTTTACAGATTCCTTAATTTTGGGGGGTTTTGCCACCCTGGGGGCCCCCTGGGTGGGGCATGGTGCCCATTTTAACAAATTGAGTTCCTAACCCCCTAGGGATGCTACCTGCCAAGTTTGATGAAAATCGGTCTTGGGGTTTTCAAGAAGAAGAAGGTAAAAAGTTTACGCACGACGCACGACGCACGACGGACGACGGACGACGCACGACGCACGACGGACGCCGGACGAAGGGCGATCGCAATAGCTCACTCGAGCCTTTGGCTCAGGTGAACTAAAAATGCTGAGAGCATCCAAGTGTTGAACTTGGAAGAATGTACCCACGACATGCTTCTAAACGATGAACATTTCTCTGTGACATCTTAACTAAATCGCATGGGATTTTCTGCAAGATGTAGGTAAGAAAGTTATAGTTTTATACCCTGAAACAGTATTCAGATTGTTTAATCATTTTGAAGGATATCAGTGCAGAAATCTGTTTGTAATTTTTTGGGGGACATACTGTACGTTCTAGATTCTGTCCGCGGATTAATTTAGTCAAAATTTGCTTACCGCGCTCAGCTGTCGTCTGCCGGTCTGCGCCTTGACAAAGGTACACCAGGAGGAGGCGTTTTGGTAGCCCGTTGCCATGCACCCCATCGTCATCAGCAGGATGATAAGACCGACCATGACGACGAGACCGATGTAGGCAGCTATTTCTAGAAAGAAGAACCTGACACGGAGACCGACATCGAGGTGACAAATGAGTGAAATACTTATAAATGAGCAGGACTTTTTAGGTAATCTGAGTATCCTCTCGGATCACCTATTGTATCTTTTTTTTTAAAGTTACATACCGACTTAGAAAAGTTTTTTTTTTTCTCGAATTAAAGCTCTCCCTTAAGAAGACAATGTACTAACTGCAGAACCATTATTTGTTTTCTGTGTATTCACATTTTGTTCATGTAAGTTCTATGCTTTTAAGAAGTATTCTTTTAATAAATGTGATATTCGTCATCATAACAATAAAGTCAACGTGGCGGCTATAAATGAGAAGAATTCTATGAATGCAATTAAGAAAAAACTAAATTTTTATTGGAGATGCTTCAGCCTGAAGTCTGATTGCAGGTCCTGTAAGCCATACTTATACTTCAGATACGTGAGAGAAAGAATTCGTGTATGTGTGTGTGTGTGTGTGTGTGTTTGTTTATTTATTTATTTTATTCTACTTACTATTGGTAGTTAGTGCCGGGTGTTTTTACCCAACTTATCATTGGCATGTGTCTTTGATATACACATTGAGTCACTTGATTCAATATCTTTTCTCGGAATCTGTATTGATGAAAACTTAAATTGGAAGAAACACATCAATAATGTATGCACTGTTTTAAGCAACAACAAAAGAAGGACTTTTGTACAAAATACGACACTTCGTCTCTAAACAAGTACTGCTACTGTTATACAATGCTTTTATTCTACCTCACATAACCTACGGATTGGAGGTCTGGGGCGGAACAAACAAAACTTTCTTAAATCCTATTCTAATTCTACAAAAGAGAATGTCGAGAGTGATAACATTCCAAAGTTTCAGGCATCACTCAGCACCTTTATTGTATGAACTAAAATTATTGGATGTATTTAAGGAACATAGACACCTAATTGGAATATTCATCTATGATCTATTGAATGATAACCTATACCTCATAAAGCATCGTATTATTTTTCTCATATTGACCATACATACGAAACAAGAAACAAAGAAATGTGCAATTTTAAACTAAAAACTGTCAGAACAGAATTAGGGAAGCGATCAATAGCATATTCAGGTGTTAAAATATGGAACAATCTTTCAACTGATTTACGTTATACATCCTCTCGTATAAAAAAAAATTGTTAAGTCTTCAAGAAGAATTTATTGAAAGAATACACATAATTGGAATAAACTTGTTTATTTTGTAATCCACAAAGCAAAAACTTCAATTCTAGTAATATAAGTATGTAAGTACACTTATCAATTTCAAAATGTTAATCTTGTACATAGTGTAAATACACTTGTTTATAATGTAAATAATTTTCTTGTTGAATTTATATATTCTTTTTCTGTATTCAAGGGCCAACGTCCACTAGCGTTGCTATTTGTTGGACCCTTTTACCAAATTTGTAAACATGTTTGTACTTTCATATTTATATTGTTGATAAGTTTGATTCTATATTTCCATGTATTGTATTCCTGTTGACTGTATTATTATTATTGTATTCTCAATGACTGTATAAATTATCTGTGATTGTAAACTTGAACTTAAATTTGGTAATAAATCATTCATTCATTCATAAATAAGAAACAGTCCATCCATCAAAACACAGCTGTCAGTATAAAGTGTTGTAAAAAATACCCTCGCATCCATCGCTGCTGCTAAGTATACATAGATTACTTCAATTTAATATTGCTTTCGTTATTATCAAATCAATTTTATTTCTAATTCATATTAGTATCATAAAGAGATGATCATGCCATCACCTTACAACTCTCCTCTAGTTGGTTTGTACAAAAACTTAAATAAATAAATTGTTAGATCACATTTTAAGTCCATAATTATAGCAACTGTAACCTCTTTCCCCTCAAAGTCATCCTTATTTCAAGTTATGATTATTTGACAAGAATCATATATAATCTAACATAGTTATTGATTTCACGTCAAAAATCAATGGCAGACTTGTTAAAAGATAACATCATCACGTCCGCCATTTTGAGTATGTTGTGATTGCGACATAAATATCACTGATTTGTGAAAACCTGTGAAACTTTAAAATTCCATAACTATATCCGATTTTGATAACAACGCTGCGACTCTGTTCGTCTGGTATTATTCTACTGGTTGAAGCTATCCTGAATTGCATTTCAGTGATCATTGTAATCCTCAGGCTATCCTTCCAAACCCTCCTGATGAAATCAAAACAATGTGATATGATATAATATTGCAGATACCGATAACAATGTAAAATGTGTTGAATTCCAAGAAAACAAATGGTATACTATTCATTGAGGTAACCAGAATAAAGACAAAGAAGGTTATACCATTAAAGGAAAATGACATCTACACATCATTCTAAAGAAAAAACAAGAGCAAGGTGTCTACATTTTCTTGGAGAGATGTGGGAGAGAACCCAAATAATAAAGAGACTTCCAGTGAAGGCTCAGTTCATATGAAATTCACATGAAGATAAAACAAAACAGCCCTATCTGTATAGCGTTCTCATTTTCAACTAATTCAAACAGCCTCCTCTATACTCCTCCCCCCCCAAAAAAAAAAAAAAAAAAAAAACAACACCAAAACACCCCCAAAAAGAAAGACAGAAAGAAAGAAAACAGGGAAGAAAGGGATGTCTTTTCATGACTTTAGAGACACAAAGAAAAAATTCAACATGCCCCCAATATACAATTTCCTAGCTACACATTTTTTTTAAATCAGTAAAATAAAAAATAATTTCTTCTGAATCAACAAGGTATTAGAAATATAGAATATTATTGTCTTATAAAAACAACATACAGATCTATATGCATTGGGTATGCTATATCCACACATTAATATACTATCAAAAGCCACAGTGCGTGCGTAATTGATATGAATACATGTAAATGATAAATATGGCAATTTCATTTGAGCTAAAATACAGTTTAGTGTTACCATTACGATGTATTTCCATTACGATTATTATCAGAATCGTCTTCCAAACCAATACTGAGTTAAACTAAAAAAAAGAAAGAACTTCCACACAAACAAACAAACAAACAAACAAACAAACAAACTAAGCAGACGACATCTGTAGTGTTTCAAGAGAGCGTGCTCAAGAGAAACATTTGAAGAAATCTATTCTTGTTCCCGCCAAACTTTCACTGAAACAATGATTCTACTGTAACGTTTCTTTCTCACCAGGCAGCGACGGAATCCTTGATGTAAGAGTTGCTGAAGAGTTCATCTACAACCTGACTGATCAGGGCCACCATGACCACAACCAGGACAACCCCTGCAACAGTCAAAGTTGTGGCAAGAAGGGACGACCAGGCCACCCTCTCGCAACAGTCCGTGCAGCGAGCTGTAAACGAAGTTCCAAACAAACCATGACGAAATTAGACGACATTGACCCAGTACGAGGAAGAGATTTGACTACTTAAGACGGGGTCGGTGTTTGGTCGTTTTTAATTAGTCCTTGGATGACGTAATCAAAAATGGCGTCTGCTTCACGACCAAGAATAGGCTGGGTCAGCGGACATGCGTTATATAGGGGGCCTCTACAAATGGGGAAAATCGTAATCTTTGGAGAGATCGTTGACATCATGAACATTGGGTGTACGCTATACCTCTGACGTCATAATCCCAACAGACTGATCACGATGTTACCACGAATCTTTCAGTGACAACACGTCTGTGGTGTTTACTTACAGAACTTTTGCTGAGTGTGACCCTTCCCCCCCCCAAAAAAAAAAAAATGCTACCATCTCTTTCTAGATAAGATTGACATGAGATTGCGCCGAAGGAAAGCCTTGTGAATGATACCATTGTGTCTCCCCCCCCCCCCCCCCCAGGATGGAATAGACAGAGACAATGAGAAAATGAGACTGAAATGAGGAGTAGGTTTAATAAAGATTTATGAAAGACGGACAGGCTCACAAACACCCAAACACACACACACACACGCACAACACGAGATATAAATAGAAGTAGATCAAACAGTTTGTTGAGATCGAGTAATTGACTATGGGTTACAGACAGAGGGAGAGTGAAAGGGTGAGAAAGATAAATGCATGTATTCATATATAATTCTATATACATAGGGGCCTACATGAAAAGGGAGATTGGTTGAGAGAATCTGATATGAACAATGACAAGAGTCAAATGTCGCCCCCGTTCGTGTCACCATTGAGACTTGAAAACGATTAGAACTTTCGCTTTCACGCTCTCAGTCTCTGTCTCCTCTGTTAATTGCGTCACTCCTGATACCCCCACCCCATCCCAACCCCATCCCCCACCACCCTGGTTACACCCGTCTTCACAGAAAGAATTATTTCTGGCTGTTTTCAACAGTATCATGATAAAAAGCGATTTGACAATTTATTTTCTTAAGGGCGTCTTCTTGACAAAATAACATTTGGAGATTGCACTTTATTATTATTATTTTTTTTTGTTTGGTTTGCTTTGTTTTGTTTTTGTCCTTCGCCAATCTGAGATATTTTCTTTAAATCAGACTGCACGAAGATTGGATACCACTGGCACATGACAAGAGATGGAAACAAAGGTGGAGTGATATGCAATGAAAAATATATTTGTCAGTACTGGCTGTCAATAGCCCGCTATCGGCCCCCAGCAATTGGAATCGAGCGGTCGTGTATAAGACTATATAATGATTGGCAATATCGTATTTCTGAGATCATATTTCTGAGAAACGAACGACAGGTGCAGTGTTGTTGTTTTTTTTTTTTGTATTTTCCTCCTACCCTCATTCAATCTCTAAGGACATAAAGAAGTGTTTACACCGATTTGTTTCAATGCTTACAGCTTTTCTCGAGCTCGTCGGGATGTCGGGACTCCTCCATGTCGAGAAATGATGGGAGCTGTTGACCTCGCCTCCGTATCCCCTGGCAACCTTCTGACCTTTGACCGGCTGACGTCCTCCTACAGCCCTCCCTCCGCGTCAGCCGCAGACGACGGCACTCTCTGACGACTTGACCACAGATGGCGGGAAGTACGGTGAAATTGTCGAGCCCGCTAGCTACTCCTCAAACTCAGCCATGATGTCCTGATCCAGGCGAACCTACAGGGCCAGGCCTATGTCCTTTGTCCTTACACTGCATGTGATGAAACAGACAAAAAAAAAAGTTCTGTCATACGCTACATTTCCCAGCTTTAGGAGCTGTCATTAACCTGAGACTGTAACATCCCATGACTGATAACCGTCGAAGTCACCCTACATAATTCGTCTTGCCAATTGTTAAGTTCGACACATTTGTTGATCAGCTGAACCTGTCGCGAACGTAGTCTTTGCTTGTTATTGTCCCGTCTGTAATGATGGTACATGGTGATCACATCTTTTGAGACACCTTTCGTTCGAATAGCTATGATAATAAATGGCAAGCAAAAAGCAACGTTAGATCGCCCGCTTCTTATTCAACGACATTAGAGTCGATCAAACAGGAATCCACTATATACTACAAGAACACACAAACATGCTCGCAAACGATTGTGCAGTTGTGAATATTAACCTCTTTCTTCGAAATCTTCGCTGCCTATACATTTCAGAAACATAATCAGTATTCAACTTGACAGATCACGTCGATCATGCGACGATTCTTGCGTTGTCTGCCGATTATAATTATGTCAGCTTACGTTTCGTTCCCCGTAATCCCCCGAGGAGGCTGCCGATCCACTTCTTTCAAAGATCATAATCTTACCGGGAGGATTAGTTTCAGATTGTTCTTCAGTAATCAAACTCGGCAACCGGTATTGAATGTTCCCCGTCGTATGAAATCCTGGCGAACTTCCAACTGACATTGGATTTATAAAACGCTTTTTGGAGCAAATTGTCAAGGTGTGCGTTGCCCATTTAGAACCTCTCATCAGTTCCACCCCCCCCCCCTTCACATCACTATGAACATAGAGTGGGAATTTGCGGTAATGATGATCTTCGCAATGATAAGAGAATGTTATGATAAGCTCAAGAAAAAGAAATAATGCCGGAAATATATTTCCCCTCTTCACTTCTGACTAATATAGCGGCCGTTATACCCAAATCATTGTGATTATCGTATTACTATCATATACAACTCTGTGATGATGAAATTCCAGAGCGAAAGTAGGACAAGAGGTATTTTTGGGTTTTTTTCCCCTTTTTTTAATGGTGCAAATAAATTTTACATCACGGAGACGGACAAAACGTATTCACAGGTCGATATAATATTCCAGGGGAATCCACACTAGCATAATTATGACAATCTTTTCTTAGTCCAGTACATGGTGTGATTGATATGACAACAAAATGCAGATTACGTACAGTGCCCTTTCACTTCTTCGCCTAAGGGAGCAGCGCTCAAAAAAAAAAAAAAAAAAGCAACTGGTGACGCACTGACAGAAATATTTCAATGACGTAATAGTTCAATTCGGTTCATTTTAGAGTGATGAGACCGATTTTGACAGGTTGTAGCCTTGATAATTGGGATAAAACGACAGCCCATTTGGCGTATACGTCAATTCACAAGACTTTATTGCGAAGTCGCTATTTATGACAAAACAGATAATTAACGAGACCCTGTAAACCTTGTCAGTGCTTGTGAATATAAGGGGCGAAGCTGAGGGATTCCGCGAAGTCCTGCGATCCTTATTATGCTCAGCAAGGAACAGGAAGTTGTCCTATACATTTTTCACCGCGACACTTTTAGTGCCAAAAGTCGACAAGAGACCATTTTGCTGAAAATGACGGCACTTGGGGACTTAAAAACATTATACAATAATGTATCAAGTAAAGTGAGAAAAACGCAAATGCGAATCATAATGAATTATGTTTTTTTTTTTGTGTGTGTGTGTGTGCATCACTTCATTTAATGAAATCTAGGGGCGAAATTAACAACATAATTATCAACATGTTTGTGCAGTCACAATAGCCGTCTATTTTACACATGAGTTTAGCTTATTTGTGGAACTTGGATTTTTTTTTTCCACGCGTGCCTCTCTCTGCTGTTAACATGGATTACCGTCTCATGAAGTACATGTATAGATATTTCCGGTTTCAATCACCGAATCGTGGAAAATTGTAGAAAAATTAATACACTATACAAAAAATATGGCATATTACTTTACACAGTGCGAGTGTATGACTTTACAATGCCACCTCTCCCATCCCGATGGTTAAAAGAAGTTTTCCTTCCAAGCAAGATGAACTAGATCTAAATTCCGACCTAGATTCACTGTACTGCACAAGTCTGCATTAGAAGAGCTTTACACCTGCTGAACTTGGGTGAAATGGACAATGCGCTTCAAAACTCACACCCTTTGCGTGTTATTTCGATTATCTGTAGTAGGCCTATATATGAACATAAGTGCCTGGGTTGAAATATCGACGGGCGTGAGATTTTATGATTGTGTTTGCCTGTAAATATACATACAACATTCAAAGATGACGATAGTGATACTATATATATATGGCTATTCTATTAGCTCATCACTTTCACAAACGGGGTCCCACGCTACATTTTCTGTTTCGGCTTTTAAACTGATCTTTAAAACATTCACAATGTGACAGAATTGAAAAAGACCACACAAAGCATTATTTTGTTCAGAACTTTTTCATTATACCACTAAAATGCTTTTTGAGCGGTATACATAAAAGTGGAAAGAAACTCGCTTTTCGAGTCCTGCATCAAACAGCATAAACTTCAAATCAACGGCACTGATATTCTATTTTATTGTTTATTTTTTCCGACCTACCAGTGCGTATCTCAATATAACTACATGTATATCTTTACAAATTATTTAATTAATCTATATTAAATACAATACATGTAGTTATAAAAAACCCTCGAATAATATATTATTTACTCATTATTTATCTAACGATCCACGTCCCACAAGCTTTGCTTTTAAGTGGATCACTATTTTCCATAAACGAATCTATTTTCCGCACGCCCACGAAGTATATATGCATTGTTCCTCCTAATTATTGTATATATATATATGTGTTGTTACATAATTTCTCTCGGATACTACATGAATCTTTTGCAAATGTTTGAACAATATTATTTCATGACATGTTACTTTGTACTATGTTTTGATTTTCGTTGATTGGAAATAAACTATGATTGAATTGAGTTGAATTGAATTGAACGGCATATCCTTTCCCATAAATAACATTCATAGTATCAACATGAACTGAAAATATAAGCGCATATCATAATCAAGTTGTATTCGACAAAAGTAAGTAGAAAATAGCACAGATGGTCATTGAGTCTGGCACCTTTATGAGATTATTCTAGAAATGCGTTTCAATCACCATAAATTCGTCTTTTATGTTTGATTACAAAATCCGAAGTACGATTATGATGATAATATATTCATTTTAGAAAAGTACCTCAATCTATCTGAAGGACTCATCTTCTCAATCCAAGTTTAGAACCGTTCTGAAAGTATAATTATTTATTCAAAATGCATTTTGAATGAGTTATGTTTGCATTATTTTGATAACTTGACATGTCCTATTTTTCCTGCTTAAAGTGCATAGACACACCATTGCAGTGATATGCGCTATGAAAGTAACGTATTGTTATTATCATTTATCATTATGCGCTGATTAAAAGATCAGTATACTCAGGCGATACAGGTGGTAAATACTAACAATATGCACTCTAACTGCAAAAGTGGTTCTAGAATCCGTGAATCCAGAAGAAAATGAGCCCTTTTCTGGCTGAAAAGTATCCTCAGTGATGATCGTGTGCTCCTCTACACTTCAGTTTTACAACAACCTCAGGATTCGTCAGGCTAAGATTTTGTCACAATTCATTTTCTTTTCCTCGTGGTCTCTCCTGCACATGATTGTGATAATGATCTTAGCTGCTTTCGAGCCAGAAATTGCTCTCTTTTAGACGACAGATATAGAGGAGAAGACTACAGAAAGTGAATGAACTTGAGCATTCCACGCCTGGCCATAAATCGTGCGATTTATGTAACGACTCTATCCATGATAGAGTGGTATGAAATGAACAGGGGTGAATGATGACCCACGATGTGATTGGGTTGTTGTTGTTGTTGTTGTTTCCAAATCCAAGTTCTCTCTCTGAGCGTTATTATGATGTCTGACTCTCAAAATGAATGAGGATCGCTCTGAATTCAGTACCAGCACATTGATCGTCATATAGTTAAAAATTTGTGGAAACGCGAACGTACATAATCGAAGTGTTATACTGCACGAGAGGCTTCCAAATAAAAGCACTTACCAATGCGAGTATGTAAATCAGCTAGACAAACATGACATTCTTTGACTATCTATACATTCTTTAAAATGTAAGAAGTATATAGTGATTAACTATTTCGATTAAGCACCTTATCAAAGTCCACTGAGTCCCGAGTGGCATGTTGACACATTCTTAGTCAATGAATCAGTCTTCGACATCCGTCATAACCACTTTGACATTCACTGTTTATCAAGGACCAACAAAAAGCGATTAATGCGCCATTAACATTCCGAGTAATTATATTATCTCTCTAGTAAGGTAAGCCTATTTGCCTCTCTCTCTTATGGTGGTTATAAGACTTAGTGCATTTACCGAACATTTATGCAACCCCCATATATATGTTGTTGTCGTTATCTAATTATTCTTATACTATGCCCACTTGATGTAGAGTGAGAGATTCCCTAGTAGAGCAAACACGCAGTATTGATTGATACCAGCAAGAAAAGAAAGACTGATCTATATAGATTTGATACATTTTGATAAAAGTAAACTGAATGGAACGTATAGTGATAACCCCACCAAATTATCTGGCTTTACTCTGAAGTGACTATCATACTCACTTCAATGATGACGGCGATGATGGTTGGTAATACTAATGGTTACGATTATAATAATCACAGTGATGGGAATTACAGTGTTTTAAGATGAAAATGATGATTATGAGAACTAATGCTATCTGCGATAACAAAACACTGACAACAACAACAACAACAACAACAACAACAATAATAATAATAATAATAATAATAATAATAATAATAATAATAATAATAATAATAATAATAATAATAATAATAATAATAATAATAATAATAATAATAATTCCTCCGGCGACACTTCCTGGATGAGGCATAAAAAAATAATGATAATACATGCATTGATAATCATTATCATCATCATCATCATCATCATTATCATGATAATGATATCATTATAGTTATAGAATAGTTAATGATGAAATAATAACCAGTGACAGTATAATAGTGAGAACAGTATAGTCAATAAACCGACAAATTCGAATCAGAGGTCAGTACCTGAGTGTCAGAATATCATCAATCTATTGTTGCTCCAGGAGACAAACACGGCACTCGATACATGCATAGAATTGATTCAAGGAGGGTTGACGATCAAACAGTGTATAAAGCCATGGTGTTCATATAAGTAAGCGATCAATCGGTACTTCTCACATGCATAATGTCTGCACTTAGCATCATTACCTTTTTTTCCCCTGTCACCTGCAAATAAAGCCCTATGGAGACCGCCTCAACCAAGCAAACGTCATTACTGCCGGGAAATTATGCACAAGCCGGGAGAAAGAAAGATGTGAGTGGCACGCACGCGCTCAGGAGGACGAGAACAAACTGCATAATCATGCACGTCCTTTCAGGCCATCCCCTCAATTCGTTTAGTATGCATTACTAACACATATTATGATTCTTGCTCGAAGGGGCTTGGAATAATACGAAATCGAGCGCTGACGAGAATGGAATAGTCACAATACATAACGGCCTTTTATCGAACGTGTCATTTCACTACAGCTGAAAAGATTTGAATGCTGAAGTATTTCGATGCAGGCGATTGTTTGGACCGTCGAGAAGTTGTAATTGTTGACATTATATATAAAGTATCTGCTTCAGAGAAATACAGTTGTAGTTAGAATGAGGATAAAAAATATTGACTCGCGTACATTCCCTTTAACTCTAACCTAGTCTTCCCTGATAAAAGCCATATAATATTTGTATATACATAATATCTTTCTACAGTTAATGTTTTCATTGGTCAACCATACTTGAATATTTAATGCATATATCGAGTGCAGTCCCTTGTCTCCTGATTTTCTGACAGTCAGTCAGATACTGACCGCCGATTTGACTTTGTCAGCTTATTGACTATTGTTCTCGGTCATGGTAACGGTTTATTCAAGAAATGGGTCTTCATAAAAACTATTGGTCACATTTTGTATATACAACAGCACTTAACATTGATAACACTGATTAACACTTTCATGTTGGTTGTTTTTAACCCTAACTCACAATTTAGAAGTATTTTGAAGCACTAAAGCTATTTTTTAAATCTCCAAATGTTAGCTATAAAGGGGCTTTAATTTTTGTCCGATTTCGATGAAACCTTCCACTATTCTGTTGCAGGGGTTTAATCTTATATTCACAGGACGTAATGCCTCGATCATGGACTTGCAAAGCACTTCGTCTTCAAGGAAGAAAACGGGGGAAGACACACACTTTTCGAGAGGACCATTCTCTCTCCACTTCGAAACATAAATCTCATCGTTGTCATCGTGAGTCGAGGGGAGACGTGACATAATAATCTCTGCCGAGACCCCCCAAAAAAGCTCAAGTCATGTTCCACAATGTGAAACATCGAATACATTCTAGTGCAGCGGGTCCCACGAGGAGATATAGCTGGTTCATGAGCGCGATATCCCTTATCGTGCATGGCAAAACAGAACTCACTCCTGATTCCACACGTACGTACCATTATCAAGAGAGTCACTCATCTAGTCCTTTATAAAAGATCTTGCAACTTTGGTTGTTCGAGGTGGCGTCATAAACAGTGAGTCTCATCGGGGGGCGATGTCAAAGTCCAGATCTTTTTTTGAATCTTGACAAACAACACTCGGCATTACAGGACAAGGGAGAAGTAGTCTTCGTGGAAGCCTCGTGCAGAAATGATTAATTTCCCCATAATGCAGTTGAAATGAAGTACATGTACAGTTAAAAGGTGAGAGACCGTCATGGTGCATTCTTTGTTGAATAGTCCTTATTGTCGACAGGAAAAGACATTCCGAAAAGAGATAAGAAAAAAAAAAGAAGAGATCATGCTGAATGTAATATAGCTTGCCAGAGATTTTGGATTCGCCTAAAATAACAACCTCCGATAGGTCTCTATAGACTTCAACTGAGGCGTTACCATGAAATCTTGAACTTCAGTGTGCCAAGTTCACTTTCGTCACCTATGGAGTCAAGAACGAAATGCGAAGAGAGACGGTGCCCTATACGAGTGCATCCAAAAACAATTCGAGAAGTGCCCTGGGGTGGAGACTAATTAAACAGCTATTATAGTTCTAGTGCCTGCCCACTCTCGGCATAACTTATTTGTTTTTGTGGCATGCATTCCCATTTGTGGATGTGTTATCTTGTCGTTTCCCCCCAAACAAACCCAAGCCAGAAAAAGAAACCTTCTCAATGCGCTGACTATGCACGAACGAGCAAAATGTCAATATTATCCTAATGCATTGGTGTCAACCGTATACATATACCCTTTACAGTGAGTGTAACATTCCTTTAAACTCACATCATCACTTCAAATGAGAGAAAATATGCAATAAAGAAACCAGTCAATAATCAATAATTTTGTTTCTTCCGTTCATCTCCATTGTTACAGAGAAAAAAAAAAACAATAATAAGCAATGAAAACCCTTGTCCGGTGTGCACACTTGGGACTATTAAATAGACGTTTACATGGCTTTAGCCCGTTGAATACCTTTGTTTTCTGACCAGAAACATTTCCTAAATTTCATATCATATGTAGTCCATTTATGCATACTGTATAAAAGACAGAGAAAAAAAACCCCCGCTATTTATGTGAGTTATAATCAAGTATGTAGTAGACAATCTGTTAGCAACCGAAAATGACCAACGATTTTTTTTTTTTTTTTGGGGGGGGGGGGATAAAAATAATTCTTTAAACACGAGCATTCAAGATTGTGTATACAGGCCTATGTACCTTTTATACTTTTTTCCCTTTGTGATTAAGAACGCTAAAATGGCAGAATGACGCATAAATATTATTTTGCCACATTTTGTAAACCCAGTGGCACAGGATGGCTTAAGTGGTAAATTGATAAGATTGTGTCCACGTTGGTCGAACATTTAAGATTCTGGAAAGGGAGCGCACGTTGTAGAAATCCACCACAGCAAGTACGAAGCGTGAGAAACAACCACCTGTGCTGAAACGTGTCTACTTTCAATCGGTATTATGATATTTCTATGTGTACTTCCGGGATACAGCAATGTTAGTGTAAAGGAGAGCCGGGTTCGATGTTTATCCACCCATTCACGATGACTTGTGTCTTTTAGTGGTAACGGAAATAACAGAAAAACTTTCAATATTGAGATTCTAGATATCGTGTTTTGATTGCTGCACTCACGGATGTTAGAGAAGAACTATAATTTTCACAAGTCTTATACGTTAACCTATACTAGTATTATACAGTCATATATATATATATATATATATATATATATATATATATATATGTATATATATATTTTTTTTTTTGTACATTATTGCCGAGACATGTTCAGGTAAGAATTGCAGTCAATGATTTAAGTGAAGAAATATTATAAGGAAAAATGAAATCATACTCAACAACGTAATGTAGAGACAAGAAATCACAATAAATCCTTTACCAGTGAAGGCGTACTATCATTTTCGTAGCGTATTCACAGGAGCAACCGAGGCGGGGGAGTGTTGGCGTGACTCCCCTATAGAGCAGGGAGGTGGGAAGAGTCCTCGCACGGGTGACGTTGAGGCAACCTTGATATGCCGAAAGACAGTCAAATACACACAAGATCAGTAAGCATCGAGTATTCCTGGTATTCTCCTCCTCACTTAGCTATTTTCCCCTCAGGAATAGCTGGTAGTGTGTGAAAAATATGAAATTATCCGCCCACAGCCGCCAAACGGGGAAAGAAAAGAACATCGAACATGTTCAGGGTTACAGATGCTGCAGCTAGCTCGTCGAGACGCCGCGCTGAGAATCCCACACAGCTGACACTGCTGTTCGCACAGTATTGTCACACACACCCCCATTCTCTATCGACGCTCTGTGTGCTGTTTATGCGAGGGCAGGGGTAAGCAAGCGCTCGTAGAATCGCATTTGTCTTCTTGGCCGCCGGTATAATTTAGCCCGATCTCTTGCGATTACTGAAGATGCACCAATACGCTTCCACGCACGCCGCTCTCTGACCGCTGTGGCTTGACTCTACACTTTGAATACATAAAATGAGAACGCCGCCAATTTCGCTACAGCCTGATGTTTTGTTTTTTTCTTAACTGCATATCAAGTCTACAATATATGAAATCATAACATACGCCGCATGAAAGTGCTGTGTCCCCTTCAGTTATTAAAAGAACCTAGCCACGTATCTGGCTACTGTATATAGGTACACGTACACCGTATATGGCGAAATTGCTATTTGACGTCAATAAGAAAAATCCAAAGTGGCAACCTTCATGCAACTTTATAAGTCATCGAAGAATGCAGAGAGAGTAAACGTGTCGTATACTGGAGTTTGAAAATGTTTCCATAGATGTAAGGATTGCAAATTCATTTTGGAATAACGCTCAATTAATTTTGCGATTGCGTCTTATTTGTCTCTCTTTTCATTTATATTGCAAAAGCCACTGAATACTTAAAGAAGTAAACAATGGGAATACATTGTATGCCAAATCGAATTACCCAAAAGGCTACCTGAATGAACAACATGTCATGTCTAATGATGTTAAACCTATAATGTCACGACTGCTGCAAAGCGAAGAGCGTTTGAAGTTTGAGATAGTTTACAATATATTTTCACTAATCAGTGATATTTTGCAACCATGATGGTATATGAAAGCAAGATATTATTCAGAAGGTGAAGTTAATGGTGTGAGTTTGTTCAATTTGTATCCACGTCCGTGTCCTCCACTTTAATCCCCTGTATGAGAATAGTTAGACAAATTTACAAGATGTACTTTTTGTTAATATGATTTGTAATTGATAGGTGTATACGTGTTTGAAATCACAAAATGTATAAATGGTTGTACATGTATATATGCCCCATGAGTTTGTACTGTAATCTTTGGTATATTTATATACATATATACGCTTCAATAAATACAGAAAGAAAAAAAAAATGTCTCCTCCACAAGCAGTAGATAACATGGTTCGAGTCCCATTGGTTCCTTTTTACCGACATAGATCATTACCGATATAGATCAGCAGTTTGCAATCTTAACAAATAATTTCATTTGTAGAGGGAGACAAATTGAAGAAACTCACACATGTAAGTATTATGATATGCAAATTACTTGAGGTGATGATGTCATCACCTCAACAAATCTCCTTCCGGTTTGCCAGAAAAGTCTATTGATGAATAATTCAATTCAATTCAAGTTAAGCTTGGTTAAGTTATCATAAAAATCGACAATACCAATTCTAACAACATACAGAGAAAAGCATTAACAGAAGGAAGATTGCACATACCAAGGAGATTACTTGCACATACCCTAATATACATGTATTAAAATTTGATGTAGGCCTACAATTTAAAACTATTAAAAGAATTTTTACAAATGAATAAGCACTGCATGATAAATACCGAGAGTACCAGCAGCAATCAACACTTTTCACCATTTAAAACCATCGTTAGTGTTTTGGGGTCAGTACAGGACAACATTGATAACATGCAGAGAATGCGTTCTTTTTCATTTCCTGTAAATAAAAAGGGATATTTAGGCTACAATTTCGTAAGGGAAAGACTAAAAAAATGATAGAGCTGTGCATCACCTCTGCAAATTTGCATGAGTAGGTATTATGACCAAAATAATATGTTGAAACATGTACAAACTATAAGTTCCCAGAGCGTTCTGATCTTGATATGTCCGACTCTCGTAAAACTCCACCATTCTCCTTGTCTGTTTTACCTGATTTGTCGAGCTAACTTGAATATCGAGCGAAGTTTCCCCTTGAAAAGGCAATAACATCACATCGTCATTAATTTCCGTCGCTGATTTCGATTGTGAACAGCATCACTATAAAAAAAAAAAAGACAGGTGGAACTTTTAGAATTTAATTGACATAACTTTAGAATTTCTGATTCCCCTATGAATACGCACAGATTGTTAACAGAATTCCTCTGGGGAGAATGAAAATAAAAATTAAATTGTTGATGACTTTCATTCATATTCGATTTCCATTCGGTTACATATGATTTCCTTCTCGAAAAGAAAGTATTGTATTGTATTGTATTGTATTGTATTTATTTACACAAATTAAAACATGTCTAGGGGTGCAAAAAAGAAGAAGGTACGAATACCCATGCATATGAGCTGAACAGTGTGATAAATATCAATTCACTGTACTAATGGCTAACGCGGCGCGAAATTAAAGTATTCATCGGATTTCTTTTCATTATTTTGAACATTCTTTGCACTTGTCATGCGAGTCACTAGTGAAACGAAAACGTTGGTCTTCAAACTTTTTACGAAATGTGTGATCACGAATATGACAGTTCTGTGCTCTGAGTGAGTCATCCATTAAAACTGTAGTTGGAGTCGATTTCGGTTGTCGCTCTATTTAGCAACTCGTCGGAATGTGGGTGTCTCGGGAATGGGCTAATTTCAGCATAGATTAAATGGTAAACATCACTCAATCAATCAATCCCAATAATATTACACTGATCAGTAAATACAGTAGTTATCTTTTACGGTTAGATGATTGCAAATTCCCAATCAAGAAATGGGTCAAATTTCCAATCAGCGCTGAAGCTTACAGACCTAACAAAACGGTGCTAAATTAAGTACCACCTTTGTCACATTTTAGGTATGGGTGAAAAGTTGGTTACTTGGTAAGTGGCCATATTATCCCACTTCCTGAACCTATTTAGTAATTTCTCTTAAAGGATTATGCACTCAATGACTGAATTGGCCTGCACTTGGTATAGGCGGGACTAAAAAATTACAGTTCCTGCAGGATTAGCAACCCAAATCGTTTCCTTGTGGAGGGCATTAACCTATACTGCGTTCTACCAGATAACGTGCTGTAAACTGGCTCAATCTTCGTCGGGAATAGTGTAATTCTACTGATTTTATTATCTTTAACGAAATGAAAGAAATGGAAGGAGGACAAGCAGTACATCTTAAACCAAAGGTTAAAAATGCATCAATCAAGATGTAACGTGCTGTCTCAGAAACGGCAAGATATTTTGACCAAGTAATATATCTGATTGTGTTTGTGGAAGATGTATGAGGGGGCCAGAGCATCACAATGAGTTCGACTTGTCGGGAAATGCATCCCGAAGAGAAACAATTGTGAAGGAGAAAGAGAATATCAATGAAACAGTTTGCGAAATGGAACAAACATTACGAAAGGTATACAATACATAATATGACCGATATCAACGTTGACAGAACGTCCAACATATATCATTAAACAGGGACTTAAAATCGCCTTCCTGGTCATACATCGTACACGTCTTTCGAGAAAACATATTAGACGACTTGCTTTCAGAATGTCGTAACTGCCTAAACTTATCCGACTTCACTGATTTGCTATAATACTTCCATGTGGGGCCCATTTCGGTCAAAGAGATTTTCTCTTTTAAGATTTATTCAGCTTTCACAGTTTCGCAGTCTTTAATCCTTACGTGCTATACACCGCACCCTCATAGTGTCGCAGAATAGAAAAAAAAAAGAAAGAAAAAAGAATGGCTGATTTGGTCACGTATATACACAATATGTCTTCGAGGAAAGAAATGAATTTCATACATCTTACACACAAAAATCAGTGAAGATATCACACAATCTTGATACAGATCCAAATAGAAGGTAGGTGTCAAATGACAACAAACTTTCCCATGGTCAAGCACTTCGTAAGATTTGCCTGCATCTTCGAACATATTCATATACATGCATTTAATTATGTTCCTGTATGACGTGTATGACGTGTGAGTGACATAGGAGGCTCGATGGGCACAATATTACACCGTCTTCACTCATGATTATAGGGCTTTTTTCCAGACAGCTTGTGGATCCTGTTCATGAAATTTAAACACGCAGAATCAACTCTATATATACCACACCCACCTTCCCGTATCACTCGTTTACACCTCACAACACTCTCTGAAACTCTTCAGTCATTGCTTCATTAGTTGAGTGTCAGCTGCACAAGATAAAAAGAGTTTGTGTCATATAATGTCACTAGAATTGAATTCCCTTTTCATTTACGAATATAATGCATGGATCATCTATATGTGTTTGTTTGTTTTTTTTTTGCAATGTTACAATCCCTTATTCAATTGTGTAAATGTATTATCTTTTTAATGTAACATCATGCAATTCAGTTACCGACTGCCATACGATTGAAATTTTATAGAAAAAATTATTACTTTTTTTTTTTGGTCTAAATTGAATTCTATTCATCTTAGCCATGACTTTATGCAACACTCAAAACGTGTTTTGATTCTTTTATCTCTAATCAAACTCATTTCTCATTACCAGTCATCACAGGTATATCATTCAGGTGTATATTATTATGCTTACTATTTGAGGAAGAGTAACATCATAAAAAATATAGACACCAGCGTTGTTTTCGGGAATATTTACAGAGGCATGCAAATCGCCTTAAACACCAACACATGCATGGATTACTTACGCACCATGGTAATCCACTCAGGACGAGTTGAGATCGAAAATTCTTGACACAATCGGCTTATCATTGTTTGTTCCTTGTAATGTCCAGCATTCAGTGTAGGTTCAGTGAGCTAGAATGGCACCATACACCGGACGCTGAAATCTAGTTATAAAAGTCGATCAACTTCAAAAAAAAAAAATAAAATGTTTTCAACGAAGTTGCGTATACTCGTTACGCTGTAAACCAGAAAGTCATTAAATCTCTTGCAAAACAAAGGGGAACTTACCCGTTAGGTAGAGGCACTGTCACCCGTTTGGAAGAGGCATGGGGTATCCCGTCCACTACCAATCACCTAATCCGCTTCACTATAACAAGATGTTCATTTCACGTGGGACGGGGATCAATCAGGTGCGTGTATAATGATGACCTCGTCCGGGTGTTGTTCTCTATCTGCTGAAAATCGACCGAATACCAGAATACGGGTCATGTCCCCGCTCGACACAAAATAACAACATGCACTGCTGGCAAGACACAATGGCTAAATCGTCACATCGAAATTCAGAAAACACTTTTCGTTATAAAAAAAAAAAGATCAACAAGGTGTATGTAATACACCTTTCTGCTTGTTAACATACAACACAGAAGAGTTCAAATACCTTTGCCACAAAGGATTTTGTATTCTACAATGTTCAGTATTTACTTAAAGTCTTCTAGTGATGTAAATTAACTGATGGATAGAAAAAAAAAATACACACACGCACAAACAAAGCCTGTCCTTCCGGTGAACTTCTGTTCAAACATGTGCAAAATCAGCTGAAATGAACAATGCTCATTCAGAGTAGCATAGCTTTTCAGCATTGTAACTTACCTTACGATTCGACTCACATGGTAAACAATTACGGAGCAAAACAGACAAACATCATGCTGGACAATCACGACGTGCTTACGCAGAAGAAAGACACACCCAAACGGCAAATTGATAACCGCGGTGAACTCAACAAGCAGTGCGAATGGTTCGACGTTCGATTTCAAATTACTACTTCTGTATAAGATATGTGCAGATCGGGAAGACGGAAGCGAGCTATAGTGAGTAGGAGTGGACGTAAGGGAGAGAGGTATTATTCCATCACTGACAAGACCTTGATGCTAGATCAGGAATGTGGTATAGGCGGAAAGCAACCAAGTAGAACCCATTGTTAGCGTTCTTTTCGATCATCCCATCGGTGAATCCCAGAAATTCTTCCCCACACAGCGGCGGAGCATTGTTCGGCGAACAGGCTCTGATTTGCTTGACAATGGCTGCGACAAATCTCCCTGCGGTATATCAGTTTCTCCTCGCCATTCATCTTCCTCTCTTTTTCTTTCTCTCCCCCTCCCTCTCTCTCTCTTCTTCTCTCTCTCTCTCTCTCTTCCTCTCTCTCTCTCTAACTCTCTCATCCTTGTTTTTCTTTACCCACCTCTCTCTTTGTTTCGTTAAGATTTAATACTCTCCTTTGTTCTTTCGTTTGGGCATCTCATATACATCACTTAGGAATTTTGTTTACTGTTATACGTACAAAGGGCTTACCAGTATGTAAGTATAGTTCTGTGACACCACCCGTGGCTCCTCATTAGTGCATACATGTAATTAAATACCCTGCAAATCATCATATACTGAGCTTTACAGCATCCAGATTCCGAGACAGATTTCCTGAAAACTATGGTTAAGAAAGCTTCCATTCAACCACGACCTGTTCGTTCAGTTTGGCTCTCTGGACAATTTTATATTCACAATACATTTTCAATTCTAAAGAGCATGGAACTGTTTCTATACAATGACACAAACTGTCGTGATATAGGGTGTGTCTAGCATACAAATCAGGACAGGCGACTTATAACCTATTTAATATAATAAAGCGTAATTATCGCTTGAACATATGAGTCATAGAGTGACAATACAGACTATTGAAGAAATCAAACAAAACGGCATTTACATTTCAAATGAATAAAAAAAAAGAATACGAACAATCTATTCATGACGTTCCCTGCACACATTCCGGGAAAAAAATAAACAAGAACTGTAACATAAGAATTGAGAAAATAGTGGAAATGCAAATGGGGATATAACAACGACAGAAATTGTTCACAGAACAAATAGTAAATCACAAAAATCTTCTTCATTGGGTTGTATAAGGAACTTCATTGTTACAAATCGTCACCAAATTATAGAAAAATTCACGAGAACGCGAAGAAGTGAAAGCTTCCCCCGGTGCAGTATGAATGTATCAGATGATTTATGTTATAATCAAACAACCATTATAAAAAAAAAACAACAACAACAACAACAAACAAACAAACAAACACAAAACAGCGTTACGCCATACGTATGATTGCACGACTCTTGGGTTCACTCGCCATATCCGACAGAGTAATTACAATTACACATGCTTCATAAGGCACTTCTCATCATACGCTTTGGAAGGCACTTCTTAGTGCCAAGTGTCGCTTTGGAGTGATTTGTACATTCCGATACTCGAGATCTTTCTTCCCGTGCTGGACAATATGGCCCCGTGATCTAGTAAACACACTGTAATCAGTTTGCTGTTCCGTCTCGGTGAAGGTGTAATAATGATAATGATAATAATAATCATGATATAGATAATGGAAACAATATCATTATTTTTCTTCTTCTTTAATTATTATTATCATCATCAGCATTATTATTATCATCATCATTGCCATCGTCAACATCAGAGCACTTAATATTACTACCGAACTGTCTCTACAATAAAAACAAATAAGTTACTCTGCTTTACGATGATAAAACCCGACCGATCAATGTCCTTTTACACCCACATTAACATACTAAAGAAAAAACAACTAAGTTTGGACAGAACAGACAGCAATGAGCTGCCAGAGAAAAAGAGAATAGAATTGATATGAAATTCGTCAGTAGATGGAGCTAAAATGGATGTTTCAGTTACTCAAAGCGTAGAATTCTGGCACAGTCTCTCGAATGAAGGTTGACTAGTGGAACAGTAACGAACAGTAGATGGCGCTCAACCAAGCAAGCTGATTTCCACAATGAACATGTATACCCTGTTGGCAAGAGATAGACGCATTTTTAACAGTAATGTGGATCTTATTATAATATTGCATGTTTTAACAGTATACACCTCAGCTGGTTTCTTCTCAGCTTACAAAATACAGGAATATAAACACCAGTGTCATTATTGCAATCGAAACACCTCATGGCACATTTTGACCAAGGTCTTTAAAAAGACTCCATTGCATGGATACATTGCTCTCGTTTCGGGAATGTTTATCACGAAATGTTTGTCCAGTATGGGTAATAATGTTGTACGAAAAAAGTATATCAATCAGCTGCACATAAGAAAGTGCATTGACAAGAACCCTGTTTCTCAAAGACAACATGAACAACCTTTCAAAAAAAAAGGTCAGAATTAACTCATTTTAGTGAGCATTCGAGTGTTTTGGTCTAATCGTACAAGAGAACTAATCACTGAAATAGCGTAATGTAGAATATCAAGGATAAGTAATCTGACGAATATTTTCTATCACTTTATCCGATATCTATCAGTCGCAAGTGCTTGGCAGACGAGTGTATACGGACACGTTTTACACTGTCCGGGATCGCGTAGCCAAATAATCGCATATCGGTATACAAACACTTGCTGAGGGCCGATAGATCTCGATCGGAAATCTGCCGATAGTAGAATTCCATTATCTCGTCGTCTGAGCTGTGCGTGGGACGCTTCTGCGGCGCTGGAAAGCTCAGCGACGAATCGTTGACGACCGTTCTCAGAAAATACTCCGCGTCCTCCATCAATGTCTCGTATTTCCCGATGAAGTCGTATTTGACCAGGCAAGGCGAACACAGCTGGTACTGATCGTTCCAGTGCTCGTTATCGACCCTTCTTGAGATCGCATAGCGCACGAACTCGGTGAAGTTGTACGGCGAACTCGGGCTGCGATTCACCAAATAGCTCGGATTAGTCTTCGCAAACCATCGCGTCATGTACTTACTAAAGTAGCACTTTGTAGGGTCTCTATTCTCGATTTTCTCCCGAAATGCAGACAGAAGGCGGGAGAAAGGGTTCCGCACGAACATGAAGTGCGCATGACTTCTCAACTTCAGATTGGCCTTCTTGGTGGAGAGCTGGCTAAGCGTGCGGAAGGCTCTCTGCGCTTCTACGTGCGCGTTCTTGATAACGTCAACGGAGGGAAAGTAGCCCTTGGACACCAGGAAGAGCCGCTTCCAGTTGGTGCAGCTCACCTTGGGGATGTAGCAGTAGAGAAGTCTCGGGTGATCGATAACGAAAGTGTGCTGAAGGCCCGAGAGCTGGGCACGTGATAGGTTACGTCTCGGCTCGGGAGAGTCCTGGAATTCGAGCGCAGCGCAGGAACGCAGGAGGTGTTCTTGTCGCCGTTTCTGACGCAATTTCATGTACGCGGGAGCCTAAAATGAAGGAGAAAGAGACCATCAAATTTTAATATCGTAAGTCTCTATCTCGAGGGTTGGAACATGAGTCTCAAAGTACATGCATTTCTCAAATATCGTTCTTTCTAATCAGTCTTTTCACGATTTAAGCGTACTCCTAGTGAAATGATGATGGAGCAGCATTGTACAAGGCCACAGTGAGCATTCGGGACCTACATGAGAACTATTCATAATAGTGCAGACATCTTCACTATTGTAAAATGTCATGTATGTGCAGGTGTTAAAGGTTGTGTAACATTTACTAAAATGTAGACACTCACTGAATCTGTGCTCTTTTGGGATAATCTCATCATTGGTAATGATGTCAAAAACGGATTTAATATCCATAACGTCTGCCAATTCAATTTCGGCGCCTTTTCCACACAGTCTCGATGAAACTTAGACGCGGACGAGATGATGGTTCACGAAAAACACATAATATAGCAATTGAAAAGAAATGTTTGACATCGAAAATGCCTCTCATCAAAATACATTATTTTCTGTTATTTTCCCCTTTTCTATTCCGCATCTGCATTTCACAATAAAGTCCTCTGGGGTCAAAATAATGAGGGATACATCATTTGATTCTGTGAGAATCCTTACCGAAACACTACTATTCAATTAACACGTTGTGATCAGAACACATCATTCTGTCGCCATATTGATAAATATGCAAACTTTTAGATGTGAAAGGCTGTAGGGGACCCTGATATAACCATTATGATCACGCCATTGTTAGCTGTACGACAGAGGTTGATTACGTCATTTTGTTGCAGCTAACCCATCCCGGATACTATGGAGTTTACTTCTGTAGATTACAACGCATCAGTGAAGCTATCATTTACTTTTTCTTGTGTCTTCTTGTTTGTGCCATGAAAAGAGATAATATCCTACTAGTGTCAATTCTGTAGTAGGGGTTTGATATCATGCATATACATTAGCAGGCTGAACACGAATTAACAGCCGATTTACTGCGATGTGTTTACGAAAGGAGTCCGTATCTTACACCTTCAGTGGGGATTCCCCCCCCCCCCCCAAAAAAAAAGTAATTAGGGAAAACGTAAATTTCACAAAAAGTAAGTTTCATGGGATATTGAACGATCACTTTAATTTATGTAATATCCTTCATGAATACCGTTGTGGTGATAAGTTGTAAAACTCCTGTCTACAGAGAGTGAGATATGGAATTGACAAAAAAAAAAAAAATAACAAGACTTTTGCATGCCTCGGCCTATTTCCTCGACACGACAACAAAAGAGCGTTTCGCAAACAACATTTACTGCATTCACTGTATCCGCATGAATGTTAAGGGTAGATTTCCTCTTCAAGCGACCATAGCTCTGCTGAAGCTACACGTATTTATCCACAAAGGACGAGAACCTGCTCACATTTCGCGTTATTTCAAAGAGCTCTTGTAGGAAATGTATACCTCTTTTCCACCGGGCCTATTCTTCGCGGCGACCAAAGCTTCGTTACGTTCCATTCTCTGTCCACGTTCACCTTTGACCTCAGAGTCCCGCCTGCTTGTTGACAGAGAGAACAATGCCTTCCATCCTGAGAAGTAAGAAACATAAACACGCTGTTCACGCACGACCGTACAACTGCAACACAATGTGAGTGCAGTAAATGCAGATACATGTATTGTGAAGACAGATTGAAGTTGGTGTATTGACATGCTGTTAGTGTAAGACATGCTGTTAGTGCAAGACATGCTGCTGAAGATTGGATGTCCAGTTGAATGTAGGCCTATATGCAACTGGCTTCGGAAACCGCTTCTCGTTAAATCGGCGTTAATATCACTTCTCCAAGAGCCCAACTTTACAGAGTGAAAACTTAAGGTATATCTTGCAATACTTGAGTACTGACGGAGCCTTGTGGAAGAGCAGCGCTATAACACTGAAGAGCGAGATTACCCTGCGAAATATTGAATGTATATGAATGAAACCTTTGTTACTACAATGGTTATGTGATGAATAAAGACATTCCTTATGCACTACTTATAACAATGCATGCACGGGGGTTGCACCTGTGTGCAGTTAATTGCACCTGTTTGTAGAAATCAATGACAAATCTCGCTTCACTGAGCAGGCAGCCCGTTTTTGAGATCCGATGGACCTACAGGTCCATGCTGAGATCGAGTACAATGTACTATCAATTTCCCCATCCCCTACCAATCCATTGATCTCCTTCCAATCTCACCCCAGCCCCCCGCCGATACGAACATTAGGATTGATCATTGAGGTAGCTTTTGTACCTCCATGAATATTAAATGATCGAGGTGTATAAAGACATATGTATACGCATTATACATGCGCCTCTTAATCACTGCGTTCGAGTGTGCCCTGTTATTCATCATGATGTATACAAATATATTCCTTATGTCACAGTAGCATCATCACTATTGCTACTATTGTAATTATAATCATTGTCATCATCAACATGCACCATCACCACATCACACTCAAGTTAAATTTAATAAATAAGAACACACGACCCAACAATGACACAAAAATCGGCAAGGTGGCATTGATTATTTCGTGAACAGTTTTCGAAACATTTCAGGCATACGACGTGCAAGATGAATATACTGGTATATATTGATATTGACATATACGCCTTTAACCGGTTGGCTGCTGGTCCATATCAACTTACGTAGAAGGGAAGGAAGGGCGAGTATGGCTAAACATAGGATGATCATCAACAATGCATATCTTTGTCGAAGGTTCATGTTGATCTGGACGGGACATCAGCCAGGCAACCCGGAAAACGGCTTTCAACCGAAGCGACATCAAGAGTGACACATTGCGTAGCAGTTTATCACCCATTCCAGACCCTCAACGAAGTGACGCACGTGCCATTGATGACAACACATCGATCGTCTGCCAAGCATAACTTCGCTGTACAGCACATGTCAAACATCGGTCTTAAACAAACGTTACCCTGCCACATGCATACCTATGCAGAGTAAATCTACTGATTATTATAAACTGGCTACTCTAATGTAACGCTGTCACTTCAGACTTCGCGTTTACAGGCTCTTTCTCGAGTGTTCCTTGTCCTGAAGTTTATAGCCACACTGTGACGGAACTCACAATAGGTCCTAACACTGCAGCACGATACACGCTAGAGTAGTTCCGCGCCTGAAACACATGGAAAGTGCACCGTTGACTGAAAGCCGTGCGTTAATGCAGTTGCTAAAACGTGACAAGGACGCTAGATAGGTCGTGTCCGGTCAATCCCGCAGCGCCACGGCGACACATGGGGAGATTACTGGCACGGAAACAGCTGATCAGGCTCACACACACCTTTCCACGCTCGTCTTGTCCAACGATAACGCGTGGCGCTTCAGTTTGAAAATGGGACTTCTTGACTTCCCTCGATCAGAGAATAACTCAGGGAAGGTATAGCATTGGTGGAGATGAGGATTGGGCTTTTAACTTTTTGTGAGATACCAAGAAACTACTTTTAAAATAGTACAGAGCATACCATTCTAAGAGGGATTCAAAGTTTATTTGATGAAAATATGTTTTGGAATGGCTAAGACATAAAAAAACAACAACAAAGTAATACAAAGTGATCGCAATAAAAGATGGGTCTTGGATATCTCAGTCATTTCAAAACCAATTTTCATCAAATAAACGTTGAATTCGTCTTGGAATAAAATCCTCATTCACATTTCATAAGAGGTTTCTCATTATCCCACCAAAAATGCGGAACCTGAAATTAGGTCTCGACCAAAACTATAAAAGTCCTTTAATCTCTTGAGTTGGAATTATGCCCATTGTGTTTGATATAACTTCTATCAAGAAAACGTGTTTCTGATTCACCTATTTGTACCTACGCTAGCTGACAGGAGTGTTTGAGATTTTTTTCATGTTATAGGCATTCCTTTCTTCTATTGTTTTGAATTATGCTTTCTGTAGCAGGGGCGGATTGTATTGGGTTTTCTTTTTTTTTTAATCTTTTGCCATCTTCCCGTTGGTCTTTTCTATTATTTCCGTTTACCAAACCAAGGCAGTGTTCCATATTGTTAATCCCTCCGGGAGCATTCATAACAAAACGAAAGAAGAAGTTTTTTTTTTTTCTTTTTTCCCCCTTAAGTTTGTTGCCGAACTGCAATAACGTACAAAATAATGAACGTGAGGGAAATAAACAGAAAACGAACAAAAGAAAAGAAAACAAAACAATACGTGTATGCTGATCCTTCCACACCCATCGTGGCCCTGAGCGGAAGGAAAAGCAAACGCCAATGAAAAGCAACGAGTCTTATTCAATAATGGGAGATCAGCGTCTACGGAGGAAGGCCAGGATGAAAGAGTCTACCGCTCATTAATATTGTAATCTGATGGATTCCATAATGTATAGATTTAGCGATTCTTTAGTAAATCCGTTAACCCTTTGTGCACTTTGAGTGCCAATGGGCACAGACAACCCCACAGCGTTGTACACACCGTCCGATTTAGTCCCCGCTAGCCATGGCACAGAATGAATTGTATCTAAAGCAGGACGAGGAAAGTAGCGGAAACATTTTCAGTCTTTGACATTGGTGTTGGGCTCCGCCAAAACAAATTATGAAACAAGGAAATCTACGGAAAAGCTGCTCATGAGCTAAAGAAAACACAGCAAACGAAAGTTTACCACATCAAAGTTAATGTATCGAATTTCGGGAAGCTCGTTCTATATCTTATACCATGATGTTATACAATCCACATATAAGAGTGAAGATAATGTCATTATCTACGTATTTTTCTTCCATAATCGAAAGCGAGAGACAGAGAGACAGACAGAGAGACAGAGAGACAGACAGACAAGCGAGAGAGACAAGCGACAGATAGACAAGAGAGAGAGAGAGAGAGAGAGAGAGAAGGGGGGGGGGGGCAACTGGCTAATTACGCCACTTGAAGTTGCAACACCAGGCTACCATAATATTCAATGTGATCAATATATCCTCCTTGAACTTGCGAGGGAAAGACGAGATGAAAGGATAATTGGCTCATATTGTATACCCTCGCAGGCTATTCGCTTGTCGACAAAGAATAAATTTATTTCTTTAACGGCGGAAGATAAATTGCGATGAAAGGACAAAAATCAATGCATCGATTGTTTCGACAAAACGTATCTCTCAGTGCACTGAGGCGATGCATTTTTAATCGATTTTCTTTGTGCGTGATTTCATGAAATGAAAGATACACCCTGGATTGCATACAGTGCAGGGTCTGTTCTATTCATGGGCGCTGAGAGGTACTCTTTTGTTGACTCAAGAAGAGGAGAAAAATAAGCGCCTCGAACCTTGCGTATATAATTAATATCATTTTGCATTTCGTGGAGACAAGCTTGTTTTTTTTTTTTTGAGGAGCAGGCAACTTACCGATGGTATCCGATGGTTCTACCTAAGAAGAGGAGAAAAATAAGCGCCTCGAACCTTGCGTATAATATCATAATTAATATCATTTTGCATTTCGTGGAGACAAGTTTGTTTTTTCGAGGAGCAGGCAACTTACCGATGGTATCCGATGGTTCTACCTAAGAAGAGGAGAAAAATAAGCGCCTAGAACCTTGCGTATAATATCATAATTAATATCATTTTGCATTTCGTGGAGACAAGTTTGTTTTTTCGAGGAGCAGCCAACTTACCGATGGTATCCGATGGTTTTACCTAAGAAGAGGAGAAAAATAAGCGCCTCGAACCTTGCGTATATAATTACAGTAATATCATTTTGCATTTCGTGGAGACAAGTTTGTTTTTTTCGAGGAGCAGGCAACTTATTGATGGTATCCGCACCAATCACACCCTCAGCCATCATGCCTCAAAAGGTAAGTGATACAATGTTTTTTACAGGTTGATACCATTCATTAATGTGCCTATGATATCTAAAGGTATAGTTCTCCCTCTACAGTGAATTGACTAAAAGCATGTATAGGCCTATCTTTTTTCAGTTCGATTTTGACAAAAACTTCAACGATTCTGTTCGATTGCAGTTTCTCTTTCTCTCGACGTCAACTTCAACACCTGACTTGAATTACATTTCATCGATGCCTGAAATAAGACTGGAAAGCATAGATATACTAACTTATGCATACATATATAAACACATACAGTAAGTGTTTATGTTTATATGTATATATGTATATATGTATGTATGTATGTATGTATGTATGTATGTATACAGTATAGTTAGTATGTTAGTTGTGTTATTGTCAATAATCTTTTTTATTCTAATTCTAAGTCATACTTTTACAGGGAAAAAGATATGCCAATGGCCTTTTCTTGTCTCTCACATCCGTTATTTCAATTTGACTATATTTGCTGTTGTATTATAACTTATGTCATTATGTTGCATATTAGTTTGTATGTTTATACATTCATTTATGATTGTTACATGCTGATTGTCTGGATGCAGAATAAGCCGAATGAATGAATGAAATTTGAATGAATGCAATGGGTGTATTTTGGCCGCGATTTCAAGCCGGATTTTAACTATAGAATGACAATATTATTAAGCCCACAGGAGAATATGTGTAGCTCATCAACGTTTGTTTGTTTGTTTGTTTTTAATTTCAGGGGTTCGGGTTTTTATCAGGGGTTCCTAACTGAACAGTCTTATGAGCTGTCGGTGTCGAGGAGCGTTTGTAACGGATAATGCTTTCATTATTATTCTATACTATCTATATTTTTATTTGTCACTGATTTTGCATGAACAAGTTATCTTTTCTTGTCTTTTTTTTCAGGGGACTTTCTTCATCGTAATAGCAAGCTTATACATTGCAGGTAAGCGCTAACGGTATTTCAAACATAGATTAAAACTTTTAAAACACGCTGGATTTGACGAGTCATGTTTATAATATTATTCCAACAAGAAAGTGACCTTATACAGTGTAGATTAGAGAAGGATAGCTGGAAGATCAGTCTTTATCCCCTGATACAATATAACTGTCAATGTTTTCCGATACTACTCGAGCGATTTCACAGTACTCTCTGGAGATAATAGTAAAGCGTTTTGTACCACGAAATAAAAATGTCGTATAAATGACAATATAGGATTGTTTCAAAAACTTCAATAGTCCGGGTATACAACATGCTCATCAGAAAATACAGCTCCATTTTCATTTTTTTTTTTCATTTTCCATTTTTCGTTGTCACCATCATGATAATTATATACTATATAGTATCTGGTCAAATTTATGTGTCAATATTACACAATCAGCCAATATTGTCTCATAGGCAAAAATAATCAATCAAACAAACGAACAAACCAGACAAACGAACAAACAAAATCTGCGTATCTCTTTTAACGGACTGTCTGAAAATGTGATTATCAGAATTATGTCACCTTCCCAATTTCATAATATTTCACGTAATATTTATCGGACTGTTTTCGCTATACGCACCCTTTAGAAATTACCATCGCACAATTTCATTTTTCCTGTCAGGATGTATATTATAATCATATAGATATATAATTCTATATATATAGGATTATATACATATCGTTACATGTATTAACAACAATGGTCTAAATGGTCATCGATGTTACGAAATTGTATACTTATCTGTCAATTTATATGATTGACCATGTTTGCATGCTTTATTCTAACTGTTATACCGCAGATGCAGAATACAAAAATTGAATAATCATCATACAGATTAACCAAATCAAGCCAGATAAATCTGCCTAAATGAAAGACAAGCAGACACCAAACCTCCATAACTATTCATGGAAGTAGGATTTTTTTTTTTTTTTTTTTTTTTTTTTTTTTTTTTTGCTAGCTCTTTTTCCTGCACGTTCATACTGGTAAAGTTTGTTGAGGTTATTACTGATAGAAAATTGACGTCAGTAACTAGCCAAAACGAAGAAAAAAAAAAAAAACACCGTCACAACAACGCGCATACCCTGCCATTATAAATAAAAATATTGATTAACATGATATTATTAAACAGCAAGGATATACCGCATTGGCGCAAGCAATTAATATTCAGACATATCAAATCACATCAGGAGGATAGTAAAGTCTGTGCATGTTATAAAATCAAATTAGATTCACTTTTAACTTTTAAATGTAAACGTTGAGGGCGGCAGGAATGATATAACAAATCAGTAATATTGATTCCCGTTTAGGTACTATGAATATCTGTGCAAGGACAATACATTGCACCGTGTGTATATAGTGATGAATGAGTACTTTAAGATTCTTTTTTTTCTCCTTCTTCTTCTTCTTCTTCTTCTTCTTCTTCTTCTTCTTCTTCTTCGACCGTGTGCTTGCAGTCAGCATAGCTGCCAACGATACCGTCTTTTCGCCATGTGCCATATTCGACGGTCAATGTCGGAAAGCGAGACGTCCTATGGTTTTGTTGCGTCGCTTCAATAAAACCTTCTGCAAGTTCAGAGGTATAACTGTCGCCATAATCATCATGTTTGTGTCCAACCCCTTCCAACGTTACTGTCGTCTTGATCTTTAAAAAAAATCGAAGTTTTAAAAACAGTCAGCCAATTAGGCCCCCTTTGAGAACTGTTGTCCCCTCCACTGCACAAGATAATGTCGTTACTTTTCAGAGATCCAAACAACTGATGCCAGTACACCCGAAACCTACGTTTGATGTAGATATCACACTTTGCAAAGGTTCGGTGAGGGCGGGCTACTGAAAATAACAACCATTTGGCAAACGTGGTATACATGTATTTTAGAAAATCATGATCCTGCCATTGCTGTACTAGTAGTCCATCGTGTATGTTATGCGCCGTTGTTCCAAAGGACAAGTTGGGATCTAATATAAAGGAGCCCCTTATTTTCCTCGAAAAAGAGAAGAAAAAAATCCAAAAGGCAAAATGCATACTTAATATAATCCATAATCTGGGATGAGTTTTCATAGAAACAGAGCTGGCATCCGGCAATGTCTCGTTTCTATTAACATGCTAAGATAGCTAGTAATAAGCGATAATCTTTATTGAAGGCGCTCTAAGCGTCTTCACTTTTGTCTTTTGAGAGAAAAATACCCAATGACTTGCAAGAATACACCCAGGTCGATAGTGAGGATTTCGTATTCGAAGAATTATGTCTCAGTGGAGCATATAGAGCGCCAAAATGAATGGCTATCCATGCAAGTCTAATATCGCTAAAAAGAACTCATTCATTAATTTATTTCTAGTTTAAAATCGAATTGTTGCTTTCTGCAGACTGTACGGAGACATCTTGTGCGGAGGATGAGGTATGTATTGAGAGGCGACGGGGATTCAAGTGCCGCTGCGATCGGAGACTAGGCTGTCACGTGAGAGATGGAACACGAAAGTCACATTGGTCCAACCGCTCTACATCTACCGCAGGTATAAACTCCCTATAGGCCCTAAACGATACAATATCAAAGTTTGAAAACGGTAAATCCAACAATTTATACAATGTGAATTAATTTCACAGATGTCCGTGATATTAAATTCAACTTTTCAATAAAATACAACCTGCAATGATACCTGCCATCGTGTTGCTGTTGTTGTTGTTGGTGGTGCTGTCGTTTTCTTTTAAAGGTCCAGTTTACCTTTGGGAGCAGTGATTTCAAAAATGTTCAAGATATCACTTTTGATGCATATGTGTAGGTTTGTTTTATCACAAAACATTCTACTATATAAAATTTTAGCAATAAAGCCTAAAATATAAGGAGATATCAGTGTTTTTCTCAATAAACCGTAACTGTAGACGCTTTAGTCTGGAAACATTTTTATTATAACTATTGTTCACATTTTGTGTATTCAACAACACTTAACATCGATTATACGGATTCAAATTTTTACAGTGGTTGTTTCTATCCCTAACTCACATTTTAGAACTGTTTTAAAGCACTACTGCTGGGTTTTTGTTTCATGTGCAAATGGTAAATTATGCCTTTAAACCAAAACTCGCCTCCCTCTCCATTAACCCATACAACATCTTCAGTCTCTCATTGTAAGTCCACTTAATTCTAAGCTGGTTTTCATTTCTCGATGAGTCTATTTTGATACAACACTGGTTGCGTCGTCATCGTCTCTACACTAAATTTACTATTCTAATTCTTTAAAACAAATTCCATCTGGTGGCCTGTAAAACCACTTCAAACTGGTTACAACTTCTCACAGAATATTTCACAGAACACAGATGTACATACACATGTACTGCCAAACTCTAGAAAGACAGTTGGTTCAGTTCAGTTCATTTTTTTTTCTCCATCGCAACATAATCAATATAACATATTGATGCACAGTGTAGTGAAAGTAAAGAATTTCAACATAAGTAATCAATAAAAAGGGAGGCACATTATATTTTAGAAAAGGATCACAATAAATAAGCATTACAGTGATAAAGACTTTTAGTAATTAGAGGATGGAGATGAGTGACCCACTGAAAAGGCTAATAACGGAAAAACCTAATTCAATTCAATTCAATTCAATTCAATTCAATTCAATTCAATTCAATTCAATTGTGAATATCAATTGTGAATAATAGTGAATATCACCTGTATACAGGCAGTTCTTTTTTGCCAAACTTTATTTCAACCATTCATTGTTGTGACTTTGGTGACGATGTTTGTTTGTTTGTTTGGTGAATTTCATTTCATTTCATTTCATTTCATTTCATTTCATTTCATTTCATTTCATTTCATTTCATTTCGTTTCATTTCATTTCAGTTTGAACATTCTGCGAAAGCGCAGACAAAATGACATTTCTTATTCTGCGGTTACTCTTTCCAGCAGCATTAATAGGTAATTGGAGAAATGAGCTGGAAGACCTCAAACACCCATCACCTGTTTTCTTCGTTGTTGGTGACGATGAGAGCATTAAAACGAGTCGTCTACCGCTATCGTTCGACCCCAACGAAACCATGGTGACGGATTCCACGTCGACCACGGGCTCTTCAATCAGGGGGCTAGCATTCGACTCCGTCCAGCAAAGGCTTTACTTCGGATCCGACGGCTCTGTTTGGGAAGAGCTTCGCTGGATCTCGGCGAATCGGTCAGAACTGGTGGCGTTTCCCGGACCGATCTCAAAAGCCCGCGATTGTAAGAAATTCACTCGGGAAAATTCTATGTCATTACGGCCAGACTCAGAGATGGTCGGCTGCAACTCGTTCTTCCGAAGAAATCTAAAAGATTGTTTTTAGATCAACGAATTTTGCTTGTTCAGAATGACGAACCTTCGGAATACCAGAATCAACTGAATTGTCATGCATAGCGTGTATCTGCATCCCACTCAGCGAGATAAAAGCAGAAAAAAGACTGTAAAACCGGATGGGAAACGTAAACTCGGGTAAAACATGGAGGTGCCATCTCCCTAGGCACTGAGTAGAAGGAGCGGTCTCGGGCTCATTCCCACATATAACGAGGTTATAGATTTGATATCTTTCTCCTTCCGACTTGCCATGCATTATGCTGATTCAGAGCATTGAATATAATACATGTATACATTTGTATTTTTAGTACAGATGAACGACTAATAAGATTTTTCCTTTTCAGGTTCAAATACTCTATTTTTATCTCTTACTTTGAGAAAACTTATTCCCCTCTGTAACTTTATCCCTACGTAGGCTACGCACCATCATCCTTGGCCATCGATGAGGTCGGAAGACGGGTTTATACCGCCTGCCAGAGCAAAGTTGTGGGGAAGGATCTGAAGGGCAACCGTTCTGATATCGTCATTGACATGGACTGCCGAAACGTGATCGTCGCGTCCAACACCAGTGGGTGAGTCGGTAAACGGTGTGCATGCAGGGAACTATTGAAATCTTTACAATGATCATTGCGAGGTGACTATTTCTGTGATATCGGAATGATTGTGTCGAACCATCCAATCTTTGTAATGTACTGTGAGACTTGATGGAGTATTGTCGAATAGACAAAAAAAAAAAATCATGATGTTTTAAGATTTATATCTACTGGGCGCTCCATGCACTATTTTCTGCGTGTTTTTCTCATTACTTGGCAGCTATCTTAAGGAAAAAGAAATGCAAAAAGGCGACGACCAATGAAGTTTTAGCTTTGAAGTCATTGTAGTGGTAACTTCTGTCAGCGACGATATCTTAATGCGTCAAAAATGTTCTATTCATATAATAATTCAGTGTTTAATTGCTCAATTGAAATAGTGTGATTTGTGTAGTTCGATGTTTTTTGGCATTCTTTAAAGTCCGTTTATCTTCCTCCAGATAAAGATGATAGTACGAAACGTTCATATTCACATTAAATTTTGACAAAAACGATTCGTTCCGAATGAAATTCATTCACGTGATCCAGGACTCCGTTCCTTCTGGCGTCGACCTACTCTGGCGAGATCATACGGATGAATTTGGACGGAAGTGAACAGAATACGCTGTTCAGGGACCAGAAGTTAGGTGATCTCGTGATCGCCTGGGATGCACACGGTAAGGCGGAGATGGGGGGGGGGGGGGTGGTGTTAGGGGTTTAACCCCCACCCCCACCCGCTTGGGCTGCCAAGTGAAAATGTGATGTGCACAGAAAAACGCCATTTGAGTCCAGACCCACACAGTATGTTCGTATAGCATTCTGCTTCATGCTCAGCCCAACGATGACAGAGCTGGCATGAAATTATATTTAGACCTAATTTTAAACATCAGTTTCTCAGTTTACAAGGGTGATAGAATCATGTTATCATTATTACGTAAAACATACCGGCATTGCTTTCATGATTTATCCGTAATTATAGCTATACATATCATATACCTGATACATATACTGTCGACTCCCGTTATAACGTAGTCCTCGAGACCGGCGGTTTTCCTTCCTTCAATCGAAAATTCGTCATAATCGAACAAAATAATAAACAGTAAAAAACAGACAGCGGATAATGTTGGGCCTGCATTTTTACTTTGTTGTAACCGGAATTTCGATATAACCGTGTACGCTATCGATATATAACCGGAGTGCACTGGAGAGATGTCAGTTTTTGCAAGGTCAAGTTATAGGGGGCCACTAGTATAATAAAGCCGTGTTTCAGACAACGTATAATTATTGCGTGTGGTCCTATTTTCTGTGTTTTTTAAGAGTGCTTTTGTTTTCGTCTGTGTGGCGTGTCAGATCTGATAATTGTGGTCAGTCATTGATTGGTCATTTTATTGAGATTATGTCTATGCAGCGAGTATGGTCGTCTCGAGGTTTAAAGGGGAAGGCTAGTAACTGATCAGTGGGAATCAGTGGAAATGCTGGGAGATGATTGTTCCAATCCTTATGGGATTCATTCAAGAGTTCATTGTATATCTATTGTTGTGTGAAAATGATTTGCTTCAGAACGGTCTCATGTTCAAGTAATGTGCAGATTAATGCTCCGTCACTGACCAGGGACGCTAACCTGGAAGCATTAAACTGCACATTACTTGAATATGAGACCATTCTGAAGCAAATCATTTTCACACAACAATAGATATACAATGAACTCTTGAATGAATCCCATAAGGATTGGAACAATCATCTCCCAACATTTCCACTGATTCCCACTGATCAGTTACTAGCCTTCCCCTTTAAGTGACCAGGAGGACATACTGTTGTTATATGCTAATTCGCACGGATCAATTCATTTATACTTCATAAACTGATAAATTGACAAGACTGTACGTAGCTTTGAGATACAATGAGATCTATAAGATAATATATGCACAGTATTGACAGAGCTGTCAAAACAGCGCGAGATCCTTACAGCGTACAGTTAGTGTTGAAAATTGTCGTTCTTGATGTTGTTTTCGGCATCCAGGCCAGCGCATCTTTTACGCCTCGTCCAAACAGAACTCCACGATTGGTGTCATTGGCCTGAACGGAAAACACCGACGCGTCCTCGTCAGGAAGTACGAACTCGTGATCAACGGACTGGCCTATCACAATGGGTACGTCTACTGGACTAACGCCGTCACCTCGCTGAAACGGTTCGGGGTGGGAATAGGTTGGGTTTCTGCCGAGGCACAGCACGCGAACAACTTCTCGTTTACTGAACTGGCCTGGCAAGGACACGAAATAATTGCCGTTCCAGGTGAAGGTAAGTGATTTCATCCGGAGTGAAGCTATTTTTATCTGAATAAATGATCGATTCATTGCCAAAGTGCCAATTTGGGGGTGAATTGCAGTGAACAAAAATCACTTAGTCATAACATGCTTGTGCTGCCATTAAGCACGTTTCATCGAGATGCAAACATCCATTCGAGGATAACAGTATTTGTATGTTTGTTCATTTTCTTTCGTTTGTAGGAATAGGGAACTTCAGATGATAGATGTCAAGGTGTGAAATGATAAAAGCACATATATAGTTAATAAATTTTCATGTATCATGTTATATCTTAATAGCCTATAAAAGCTTTTAATTCGCCCCTATGAGTCCAAGAAGCAAGGAAAGAAAAAGAGTCATGCTGTCTTGTTGGTTGACGAATCCTCCCTGGGAACAAAGTTCGTACATCCATGGACCAAACTCTATGGTACATCTTCTGGCGAGTTCACGACATGAGAGTGCTCCAAGGTTCTGCTCTTAAAAGTAGTTCCGTCAATCTAATCATGAAGACACCGTAAAAAAAGAAAAGATTTTATTTTTGAATCCAAGAGGGACTTACACTCAGTAAGCATGTCTTTTCAGTGGGTGCCTCCGTTTTTCACACATTGCATATTGATATTTCACTTTAACTATACCCAGCACCCATTGCAAGGTATCGCTACTCTAAGGTTTCAGTTATTGTTGTTTGCTCTGTACAAATTACATGCATTATTCCCGTCACTGGAGAAAGCGAGATGTAAGTTTGTATATCATTATTTTACTGTGGTAAACGAAACCAATTTGAACTTGAACTTGAACGTAAACCCAACATTCTAAATTTTGTTACTCCTCGAACCTTTTGTAAATGCTAAATTCAACACTCAAATTTAATGTGGGATTTACCATTTCATTTTTTTACCTTATAATGAAAAGGTAAATCAATCATTTTGAAATGTAAAGGTTTGAGGAGTGTCAACATTTAAAATGTTGATTAAGCATTTCATCTTTAGAGTTTAGTGAGTTATGTACATAAATAAGTTCGTTACAGCCAAAATATTACACAACTAATTCATACTTAAAAACAAAACAAAACAAAATATAACATAACATAACAAAACTGAGAGATTCGCGAAATACTTTCAGGTTTCCAATGAGAAACACTGAACGGTAACCCGAACTGATAATATAAATAGATGCCAATCCAATCGAGTTGAGACACAATTCCACTAAAACTGAGAGAATAGCATGCGAGATCACAAAAGCCACCAGATAGAAAAAAAAAGCTATAAACACTTTACTCTCTTGATAGGCCTTACATAACAACTTCATGTGCTAACCGAGTTATCTATTTCTTCTTCTTTTCTTCATTTTCTTGTGTTCTTGCTCTCCTGTTTGCTCTTTCTCCTTGAATTCCTTATCTATCCTCTCCCCTCTCTCTCTCTCTTCTTTTCCTCTTTTCTCTTAATTCTCTTCTCTTATTTTACTTTCTTCTTCTTCTTCCAATGTTCTTCTCTTCTTCTGAGATACTGCTATTTATATTTTCATCTCCGTCCCCCTTCTTCTTTTCTCTTTCTTTCTATCTGCTAACCAAGTTATCTCTTCATTTTTCTTTCTCCTTTGTTCTTGATCTCTTCAGATATTTTCTGGATTCCTTAGTGACTGCAGATGTCAACCATCCATACAGGGGACGTCGTCTGTTTTTTTTTTTTTTTTTAAATCTTGACTTCAAGCAGTATGACGAATTTGTGTTCTGTCACAATTGAATTTATTCATGCACACGCTCTGGACATTGCATGTTCTGCAGAGACATCTTTCACTGCAAACTGCGGTTTTAGTTGCTAGGCGACGTGAAATGTGGAATATGTGCAATCCTTTCGCACAGCGTCAGCATTTTGGAACATTTCAAGTAACATCTTTTTAACATTGGTGTGGAGTGGGGAGTTTTGAGGGTTTCAAGACACACTTTCAAGGTACAGACTGGTTTATTAACATGTTCAAATTTATTGATGTTTCTTCCGTCTTGGCGTAGTAATAGAGCTACTCTGTCATAGCATTTACTTGAAAAACACTGTTCAATACTTAAAATCTATAGCTGGCATGTATTAGCTGTTGTAGCCACATCGGGCAAACCTCGGGCAAGCTTTCATGTTATCAAGAAGAACCATTGTCAGAAAGGCAGGCATAAAATTTGAATATGTTGGTTAATCTGTCTATAATTACGTAAAGTCCTAGAAAATGTCACTTTGTTTTTAGAGCGTGGTTTATCGTAGTACGCTCCTCCGTCTTGTAACGCACTCCATCAGTCAATGAATTTTTAGGCCTGGGTCTACTTTGACATCAGTTAGTGAACGAAATTTGGTTTTTGTTTTTAAATTTCAGCTTTTTCTTTCATGGCCTTCCTTTAATTTTCTCCTTTCTCCACTTTCGTTCTGCCCGTCTCTTGATTTTGTATCGGTTGTAATCACTTTACAGCTCTTTTCCTTGCGTTCTTTGCTTTGTTTTAACAACTTGTATTAGGAGGGAATATTACAGTTCTCGAATATATGATGCCCATACCTATAAGTCTATGATTTTAACGTATTTTGTTTTAGAAAACAATACATATAGGTGCGCCACTGCACAGTCATCTAATTTTGCACAATATTGATTTTATGTACGGTATAATCGTTGAATATGAGTGATTTAATAGCTGTGTAATGTTTGTTCTTTCAGTTGTATATATTGGTGTATGTACTGTTCTGGTTTGAAAGCAAATTTTGAAATTTCTTTAACAGACAATAGAATGATTTTGAGTTTTTAATCTCGAGATAGCGAATTTTGATGTAGACTTTATGTTTGAAAATCTTATTCTGTAACAGTATCAGACATGCTCGTTAATGTATTCGATGCTTTTTGGTAATTAGCCATCACAAACATTTTGTGTGGAGTTAAACAATGGGAGAAGGTTGCTCTTTGCACAGAACCATACAAGGTATTCTATAATTATAACTAGCACATAAAACACGCACACATGGACAAACGTTAGAAAAGTGTATTACGAGAAGAATACAGTAGCTCTATCAAAGCTCTACTAACTCCTATCTGGGATTGTACGAAATGATTGAAAAATTACATTCATCGTTAAATCTGTCATAAACAGAAGATTCAGCTGGAATGTATTTAGACTTTCTGAAGTTCATTAACCCCAAATTCCACATATAGTTTGACCGAGGCATTTCTTTAAACGCACGTCTCATTTACACTGCAACACTGTTTATTTATGGCGGGTCACCTATTACAAGTCGTTCATGCGTACAAACGTGATCCGGCATTGTAGATAATGAAATAGCGCCAGCTACAGGTTTGGCACTGCAGGCCTAATAAACGTCATCGGAAACCTTTGGCGGTCTTCCGAGAGTCCTTTCACGTGAATGAAAAAATAGATAACAACCTGTCCATTTCATGTAAAAATGATACTCGAATATACCTTCGATCAGGGTTGAAATTCCCACTGATTCTCTCTGAAGTAATAAAAGTAACGCTTTATGCATAGCTGTGACGAAAAAAATGACTGTATATTGTGTCTGAGTAAAAAAAAAAAAAAAAGTACTTCGAATTGGTGTAACGCGTTTGCGGTACGTCTGTAACGACTTTACATCGGAGGTTAAAAGAATTCCACATTGATCCATGCATGTTGTGATTATATCCTCGAATCGAAGAGTGTATGAGAAGTGCATGCATTTGAAGGAAAGAAGGATATGACAATCACTTTGTTTGTTTTATTTTGTTATTGAATATCTCAGCCATTTTAAAACCGATTTTATCAAACAAACTTTAAATTCCTCATAGAATAGTATGCTCTGTAACATTTTATAAGTGGCTTCTTAGTATCTCGCAAAAAGTTATTAGCTCAATCTTCAACTACACAATACCATCCCTTTAACCATTTTATAGTCGACATGGGTCTTTTTTTCTCATAGAGGACAAGCTTCAATTAACAATGTCGGCTAAAGCGTTTGGAAAGCGAATTTATCACAACAATCTGAGAATAAACGTGTAACCCCCCCCCCCTCTTGCTCCCTCCAGCCTTCGCTATAGGTGTCAAAGTATAGTACATATTGATACCATGGAAAGGTTGCACCAAAATCTTGGTAAAGATAATGAGGAGAGCGCCATCACCGGTGAACTTTGCCCCACCGTCTCCTTGCCCAAGGCTTGAGCTGCAGCTGCATTCCAGACGGGGCAAAGTTGAACTCCAAACACTCGATACCTGTAGTCCATGAATGGTACATGCCCATAAATCATTAGTAAATGAAGAGTTTGGTGTATTGGGTATGACATTACCAAGTTCAGCATATCGTCTGATACAATACAATGTAGTGGCAGAGTATACTAACTCCGCCAATTTGTTCCGAGTGTAATTCGATCTCATTTCTCCAGGCGTACGTCTATGTGGCGATCTGTAACTTGATATTATGATTCTCACTACATGAAAAGGGAACAATAATCGGTTAGCAGTAAGTTGCATTAAGAAAATTAACGTGAATGCTTATTGAAAGGCGCTTGTCATACAACACCATAGGCGAAAATAAGAACACATTGTCCATAACAACCCATTACCACCATCAATATCATCATTATCGCGGGGACTGATATAGTTCACTGAATGGTATGGGAGATGTATCAAGATACAGAGATAGAAGAACATATATGTGTCGCATATGAATTTCTTCATAAAAATAGCATATTCCTCTTCAGCCTACTCTGTAAGTGCCCCTCTTTTCTGGTCGGGTTTGAGACTTGAACCTTGAATAAGAATCGGGACGCTCGAGAAATATATTTCCTTTTACCACCCCAAAAACTGTTGTTCTCGATTTAATATATATATATATATATATATATATATATATATATATATATATATATATATATATATATATATATATATATATATATATATATATAATTATACGCGCGTGTGTGTGTGTGTGTGTGTGTGTAAAATACGTAAGCAAAGTTTGAACTGCAATGGCTGAAAGTGCTCGAACTTTGTAGGAACTGATGTATTAAAAAAGCTAAAGCTGGAAATTTTAGCTGACCAGGCTTCGGCCAAAACATACTGTCCATGCGTGCAGCTGAGCAACTACTTGAGCAAAACTTTCCTGCCTCTAAATTTTGTCTTTATGATACATGTTATAATATTATATAATACATATATAATTATACATAAAGAAAGACAGACAGAGAATAGGAGGGATGAGAGAAGGAGAGAGATCGAAAAACTAGTGAGCTCTCAAAAATATTCAACAGCTGAGATTTATACACGATGTAAAGAATTATGACCTCATTGATGAATGGAGGGAAACGAAATTAGGCCTGACATGATGGTTGTAGAATGGTAACACACAATGAAAGAGAAAGAGAACAAGGAAAAGGTTGAGAGGTCACAGGAGACAAAAGGAAGGTAAAGCGAGGAGGCGCGTCAATATCAAAGTCCCGTGCTTACTCATTCGCTCACGTTCCCATCAGACCACAGGGCTTTATGCATGCCGTCTCGCGTTTTGTGAGGCCCCTACTACTATGGAAGAGGGATACTGCAGCTGGAGCGCTGACTGAGCCAACCGACTGGGGGCGTCTTGATTGACGAGATGGCTTGGACGCAGCGTGGCGCAGTACCCCTTGGCACACACAACACACTCACACACTAACGCAACAAGCACACACATACACACATACACATACACACGCACGGCCAGTCACGTAAGATGACCAACGTGACCGAGCGGTGAACTGGAAAGCGGCCTGATTATGCCGAGCGTAACCCGTCGGTGAACTTCTCCCAGACGAGCGCCACGACATTCGTAGGTTAGTCTGTCCCTCCGAACAGTTTCCCGAGAAAATCGTCTGCCATACCTATTTCCTCTTACATGCCACGGAATCCTCTGACAATAATCGATGGAATCGCTCTGAGAAATATCCAATTAAAATAATGACCTCCCTCCCCTGTAAAAAAAATCAAAAGGAATCAGTTCGTATAAAATGGAGAAGAAAAATCTGAAACACTATACATCATGAAACAGCAGACAGCATCCTCAAGAAAGGGGGGGGGGGGGAACTTGCTCTGCTGTTGCGAGTTTCCTTTGTTGTAGCTCACACTACGCTGTGATACGCTCGACTCAATTGACAAGCCAGTCGAGTCGATATCTTGTTACAGCGATAAATCTTTAACCATGCCCTTTAATACAGCTTGAAACTTTATTGGGAAAGGGAAAAAAATCTGAGGTTTCTACTCATTTCAGCCTGGGAAGAGTCACCTCCCTGCTCCATCATACACATGCAAATAGGAAGCCGGAAGACTAGTAGTCCGGAATGGTACATGTGACTGGAAGTAGGCCGGGTCGCTTTCCCAGTGGTCAAGATGTTACAGGGAGCTTCAGTCGTAATCGGAGCGTGATCAGAAATGCGGTCAGCGTTAGATATAAAATCATTATCGCTCCATGCTTGTCGGGGGCGGCGGTGTATATGGTAGTGCAGTACTGCATGAGGTTGGTGCGGGGGTTGGTGTTCCAAATACATTACGAGGATTCTATTCTATTAATGGTGTAATCTTGGTATTGTTTTCTAAAATGACCACATGTTATCAACTTTGACGGGAATTTATAACCATAGCTTCCCCTTCCCTCCCACTTCCCAAGAATAAAACATAGGGCCTATATCATATCAAATTATGACAATCCCTTTGACATAACAAGCATTCGAGGGCTGGAAATATAGACTACACTCGACCTAATTTTCTTCTCACCGCATGATCTTTCTACACGACGCGGTATTTGGTCAGCCGTGTCAAAAGTTGAGGGGAGGGCTGGGGTGCCCTCAAGTTAAGGTATTATGTATTATATGCGCTGTATGACAGACCTTTCACAAATGATTACAGGTCCCCCTACTTACAGTATGATATTCTTGGCAGAAACTCGCACTTACGGTAGAGTTTTAGCAGTTCCCTCGCGTCGACCATGTGACGAACACGAGTGATAGGTTAGTTCGAAATCGAGGTCACATGAACAGTATCCTGTTGTCAGAACATATAATTTCTTACACGTCCTGGAGAAGAAGAACAATACCAAACTGATCTTCAAACGATGACTGCAAAAAAAAGGTCACGTAATGTTGTGCAAATTACAACGCTTCTGATTTCTGCATGTTGGCAGCTGAAATTTTGATTTCTATTTTTTTCCCCGTATAATCTTTTTCTCCTCATTCCGTACTGGCAAGGTCACGGAGGAGACACTTCCACAAAATGGAGATATTATAATCATTATCATACAGCCATCATGATATGTAATTTGTCTCTGATGTCATGAATAAAATCTATAAGCAATTTTAATGTGAGATGTAATGACTCAGTAGATATACAACACTGTTGTATATCTACTGAGTCATTACATCTCACATTAAAATTGCTTATAGATTCCTGCATCCACTCAGTGTTGTGCGCATAATATATATATATATATATATATATATATATATATATATATATATATATATGCCTCCCTTATACATTTCGTTTGTTGTAAATTAGACTTCTGATATATGTGCTCTCATTTTATGTAAAACTTCATATCTTTGTCTCAGTAGGAGATTATTTATTTATTCATTTTGTTTTATTCATTGCATCCTGCAAGGATGGAAACAGATTAATAGATTAATTGATAACTGAAT